>CM034155.1:466083173-466550460 GCA_019776745.2 Taxus chinensis | reverse complement strand
TTGACCCATTTTTTCCTCTTTCCTATTGGCAAATTTCCTCCCACAAAGCTAAATGTCATCCATTCAAAAAAATTAACACCATAAAAAATAAAATTTAAAATACTAAATCCCTTTTTCCTATATTTTCTAAAAAAATTGATCCTTTCAGTTGTGTGAGGTTCAACTGTTAACATTGTAGAATTGATGGACAAGTTAACAACATCTTCGAAGTGGGACCTCCACACATGGCCAAAAATAGATGTTGTAAAATGTTATTATTAAAATCAATACTATTTTTTATTATGTGGACTCACGATCCTCATTATGTATTACTTATTTTATCGATATGAAAAATATTTAATCAAATCTTCATTTATGTCAAAATATTAAACCAAATTTGTCATCTCTCAAAAATAAGCTTAAAATTTAAAAAATTATAAAACTAATATAATTAGACCTTCGTATACGTGAAATTGTTGTCACCTCTCAAAAATACACATTAAAAATTAAAATTATAAAACTAAACCAACTCATAAAAGTTAGAATATTAAAAAATTTCATAGTTATACCTACGTTAGAAATAACTAACTTTTTGCAAGCCATAGAGAGACCATCGTTTTTGTCTCTCCTTTTAAGGAGAAGAAATATGAGTCCCTTTGGATACCATGAAAAAAATGCCTAACATTAATACATATCTCACATTGATCTTTCTTATATTTGTTATCTCATATTCCTAACTTGTTGAAATTGTTTCCAATTAGTTGCTATGCGGTTATATCATGAACCACTTCATTATAAGTTCTAAATTAACGTCAGTACAATGTTTTACAAGTTCAAACATCATCTCTCATATGTTAAATATGTTCAAAACATCTTACCTAATTCCAAATTTGAGTTCTTCACAAGCTATTGGGGACTAGCAATAGCTTGTACCTAAGCGGTAAGCCTTGGGTCATTAAACTTGACATCCACATTATCCCCACCGTTAGAGCATCTATAAATTCTCCTTCACTACTACATGTAGATAGGAAGCTCACATATGTGTGAGTCCCTCTTATGTCTACCATTTCTTGTCATGCCCTCTAGCTCATCTTCAACATCCATCTTATCTTCTACGTTAAGAGACAACATAATGTCAAAACATTTAGTCAACATTTTCATTGGAACTATGCATTTCTAGGCCATTGAGTTAATTTTCTTGCGTGAAGGAGAGATTTGTGCCAAGTTTCTCCCTCGGCTTACTAACCAACATTACCCCTAAAATCATAATTGAGAACCCAACCAAAAAAAATTAGGAAAAGCAACTAACCATATTGTAAAACAGTATTTAATTTTGGATTTGACATGTTAAAGTACAAATTATCTCTACCATCTTCCACATTTCACCACTCACATCCAAGGGTTTCTCACATGAAACACTTCTACTTACTTTGGAAATAACTAACCCTGTTAAAAACATGGAGATTCCATTGTGTTTATCTCTACTTTTTTGGAGAAAAACTATGAGCCCCTTTGGCTACCATAAAAAATGAAAATTCAAACATTAATATATTTCCCAAATTTATCTTATTTATCTTTGCTATCTCATATTCCTAACTTGTGGAAATTGTTTCCTATTTGGTGTTATGTGGATATATCATGAACCAATTCATATTAAATTTCTAAAATAATTCGATCAACATGTTATACAAGTTCAAACATCACCTCTCATCCAAAAAATATTATTCAAAATGTCTTACCTAATTCCAAATTCAGGCTCTTCAAAATCTATTGAGGAGCCGCAATTACTCACGCATAAGGGGGAAAGGATTATGGAATTTACCATGATGTCCACATTTTCCCCACCCTTGGAGGCTTCACAAATTCTCCTTCACCACCACATGCAGATAGGAATCTTGTATATATCTTAGTCCCTCATGCTCTTGCCATTTATTGGCATGCCCTCAAACTCATCCTTGGCACCCAAATTATCCCCTCCATTAAGAGAAAATAAAATTTCGTTAGATTTATTTATGTTCAGGCCCTTAAGTCGGAGTTTCTATATGAAGGAGAGATTTGGAAATATTTGATCCCTTGGATCACTCACCAGAATTCCCTCTGGAAATCATAATCGAGAACCTAACTGTTGAAAACTAGGATACATAACTAACCATATTGTGAATGGTCATTGATTTCAAATTTCACATGTTAAAACAAAAAAAATATCTATATCCTTTACCACATTTTACAGCTCACCACACAAGGTTTTTCACATTAAAATATGACAAGGATATACCAATATGTGTTGGTAACTCCTAGGTATTCAAATAAATCCATGAGAATCTATGAATGAGATCACTAACAATTATGGTGGAAAGCATAATTGTCTGTCCATTGCACAATCCTAGCAGAATAGACAACACAATTTTGAAACATCTATTTCAAATTCTAAATTATATGACAAAAAATTATCTCTACCCTTTACCACTTTACACCACTTACCACTCAATTGTCACATGAAAGTTTACATGAATATCTCATTATTTTTTTGGCAAGTCTTAGGTTCAACCTTTTGCAGCCTCTAATATAAAAACATGAGGTGGAGTACAAAAAAGTGACACATGGTTTGTATGTGACTTTTCAGGACAAAAGATAAGATTTCCTAGAAAATACTTCCTCTAGATTCCCCAACTCAAAAACTCTCCTTCCTAGATCCCCTTCATCTTCATGAATTTTCCTCCATCTAGTGTTTCAGTTTCAATCCTTCAACTTTAACATCTTCATGCCTCCCTATTGACATCTCATATTTGGACCAGCCATATTCACCATATTGTGTTCTTAGCATTCTCTCTTATGGTTTTATTCACATCTTTGTTATCAACTTGCCTTCCTTCATAGACTTTCTAAATTTCTAACATGTATCAATTTTCAATGATTCAATAACCATCTTGTTAAATAGTACCCTAATAGTTTCGCTCGGAATGTTTCAGCTTTTGGGAATAGAGTTGCTTCTATCCTTTCATTCCTTTTAGAAACAGATAAGGGTTAGGGCTAGGAGGAATACCTGTTGAATGTCGAGATGGTGTGCGCGTACCGTAGAGAGAGATCAGGTCGATTGCGAAGAACCCCTTTTTGTCTTGGAAGGACTACCTGCAAATAAGAACACAAGACCACAAGATTTTGATTAGACAATAAATGAGGGAACTGCCTTGGGCCCAGGAAATATAAAACTTCCTTTCGAAGGTGGTCAGTTCCCCTGCTAATATGAATTAACACAGAAGATTGTAAAATAACAGTTTAATTACCTCGTTGAAACAAGTAGGGGGAAAGGCTGGTTTTTGGTTGTAGTCAGGATAACCGATACCAGTTTCTGCTAACCGATATCGGTAGGGGCTATGTTTGTAAAGGGGGTTGTAAGGTGGTTGTGTTGTTTGTAAGGCTGGTATATGAACGGGATTAGGTAATGGGGTGATGAGAGGTAAGTGGATGATAGTTAGGTAAAATGTGTT
Organism: Taxus chinensis; assembly: GCA_019776745.2. NCBI lineage: Eukaryota > Viridiplantae > Streptophyta > Pinopsida > Cupressales > Taxaceae > Taxus > Taxus chinensis. The sequence continues at coordinate 466,546,993 of CM034155.1, read as the reverse complement.
GCTGGGTAGTAGATCTAGGAATAGATTTATAACGGCTGTGATTAAAAAGTCTAAGAAATATTAAAATGAGAACACACAAGATGCAACTTACTGGTTATTGACGAGGATGCAGGTCCAAGAACTGTGATGACAAAGGTAGAACTCAAGTAGTATGGCCTGATACCCAGAAGATGAGATGTCTCCCTCCCAATGATCAGATGAGTGTCACAGGGCTCTGAGTGGCAGTCTTGGGCTTGATCTCCTTTTGCTGCAAACTCTTCTTGTTTCTTCACTTGTCTCTGCTCAGCCAAGTAAAGATCCGGATTCTCTTGATCGCTTCTGATGATCCTGATTGATCCAAAAATCCTTCGACCTTTGTTTCTGATTAGGGAAGGTCATTTACAGGGAACCGATGGCGGTTACGTAACCGACGGCGGTCGAGTAGGAACCGGTATCGGTTAGGAAAAAGTGGGCTATTTTTAGTAAAATAGCCAACTTTCCCTGCTTTTCTCCCGAGGGATTAGTTGCGGGCTTGGTCAAGTAGCTACAAGGTCGGTTTTGGGTGCGAGTAAGGAGGCATTAGTCATGGGTGTGGATGTAAACCAAGTTTTAGGTCTTAATTAGGTTAGTTTAGGGTTAGGGCTAGGTCATGATGAGGTGGCAAAATGAGGTGGCAGGTAAGGCGACGTGGATTTATTAATTATAAAGTAATTAATAAATAATTGTGTAAGGTTTAGGTGATGGGGTTAGGTTGCGAAATGAGATGCGGGTCACAGGGGGTCGTAAAACACAAATTTGGTGTCTACATTAGCCCCTTATTGTCGTGTAGCTTGTTTTGTAGAGCTGCACGGACAATAATATGAAGTGGTTACTCCTGTTAAGGGTATAGGTAATCCCCCTCAAATCTATCACAGACTGAGGTAGCGTGAAATCAGGGATAGGGTTGATAAAGGGTAAATGGTGTTGAGATGAGGGTGAGATGGTGGGGTAGGTCCAAAGAAGCAGACGCACGTTGAAATGCAGTAGTGCGACCAGGGTACATGATTTGACGAGCAAACCAGCAATGCATAGGCAAAGGTCGATAGTTTATCCAAACAAGGGTGATATAATCCTGGTATCCAAGGCATAGGAAGTAGCTCCAGGGTATATAAAAGGTAAGGTACAGGAACGTTTAGGCATGTTCGGCAGTACCAAATGGTTGGTTTGGTTGAGATAAACGTCACGGTCTAGGTCTAGGCAAAGTTGGTCGACAGATCAAGTCAAGGACCCTAATCATGCTAAAACACGAACAGGTGCGCTGGATTGAACAAAAGGCTACTGGGTGGATAAAAGTGTATGTTGTTGATGTTGGGCGAAGTAGTTAAGTGGTACGGCCTTGGGTCGGGCTAATTGATGAGTGAGGGCCGTGGGTCGGGCCAAGTTGTTGGGTTGCGGCCGTGGGTCGGGCCAAATGGTTGGGGTGAGGCCTTGGGTCGGGCCAAATGGTTAGGGTGAGGCCTTGGGTCGGGCCGGATGGGTAGGGTGAGGCCTTGGGTCGGGCCAAGTTGTTGGGTTGTGGCCTTGGGTCAGGCCAAATGGTTGGGATGAGGCCTTGGGTCGGGCCAAATGGTTAGGGGGAGGCCTTGGGTCCGGATGGGTAGGGTGAGGCCTTGGGTCGGGCCAAGTTGTTGGGTTGCGGCCTTGGGTTGGGCCAAATGGTTAGGGATGAGGCCTTGGGTCGGGCCAAATGGTTAGGGGTGGGCCTTGGGTCGGGCCAAAGTTGGATGGGTGGGTGAGGCCTTGGGTTGGGCCAAGTGGGTAACAAAGGGTTTGCAGCAAAGGTTGATATAGGCGATGTTTGCGAGAAATTGGGGGAAGAGCTGGAATAAAACCGATGTCGATTGTCTAGGACCGATATCGGTTAGGTGACCGATACCGGTTCCTTAGGGCACAATATAACCGATATCGGTTATAGGTCAAAAACCTATAAAAAGAAAAATACGGCCTGTCATTGTCACATTTGCAATTTGAAAAACCGATTTGAGTGGTCTGAGGTGGATTATTGAGATTAGTGCATTTGTCAGCTGAGGTGGCACTGTTGGAGTGGAGGAGTGAGTTGTGAGTGGGCCCGAGTGAGGAGGAGGCAGCAGTTGATTGGTGGAGGACCCAGAAGAGGACAGTTAGAGCCATGGCACAGCCAGGAGGAGCAGGAGGGGCTGGACCACCTGGACCACCACCACCCATCCCACCACGATGACGTGTCATCGTACCGGTAAGTTCGAAACCATGCATTGTGTTTGTTTTAATGTTATGAAGCTAGATTTGGGTTTTGGGTAGGAATAGAAGTTTTTTAGAAAATAATTAATAAATGGAAATGATTGGAAAAAGGGAGAGGGTAGATAGGTGAAAGAGGCCAAGGCGGTAGGGTGGGTAGGTTTTTAGGGTGTTTGGGTGGGTACAGAGGGAAAAATAGGGAAAAAGGGAATTGGGGAGCCGCGTCGGGTTCGGCTCGGCAAATTTGCAGTGACCGATGTCGGTCGCTAAGCGACCGGCATCGGTCCCGAAATTTTAGGGGCAGGGTGGGTCTGTAGGTGACCGGTGGCGGTCGGTCATTGACCGGCGTCGGTGGATAGGCCCGGTGTCGGTCATAAGTGACCGGTACCGGTCCTGACTTAGGTTTATTTCAATTTGTTGGTGTGGGTTGTGATTTTGTTTTTGAGTTTTTGGATGTGGTTTGGGTATTTGGGCATGGTGTAGGTTGTTTGAGTATGGTTTGGGTTGTGTTGTTGTTTTAAGTTTTTAGATGTGGTTAGGGTATTTGGGCATGGTTTGGGTCGTTTGAGTATGGTGTGGGTTGTTTGTTTGGGTGTGAAGAGGGAGGGGGATAGCGTAGAAGTTTTTAGGGGAAGATAGATGGGCGTAGACGTGTGGTATGGAGTCGGGTTGTGGTTAGGTGGATAAGAAAGGGGATATAGAGAGGTAAAGTAGATGTTGTGATAAAGAGTAGGGCTAATGTAGTGGGTTGGTTTTGCAGGCACGTCAGCAGCTGACGATGTGGGACAGGATGCCCCCACTGTTGAGCCGGATGTGGCCACACGTGTCCGCAGCACACTGGGGTATCATGCGCGAGGTGGGACTCGGCGGAGTCCAGCGGTACAGAGCGATCGACAGGGATCATAGTTTGATGGTCGCCCTCATCGAGAGATGGGATCCGGCGACCAATGTGTTCCATCTCCCGACTGGGGAGATGACTATCACATTGGAGGATGTGTATCGCATCCTTCGACTGTACCGATTGATGGAGAGGCAGTCTTCCAGGTAGATTCAGAGACGGCCATGGACAGCATCCTACAGGTTTTCGGGGATGCAGCTGCGCTACTGACATATCACAGCGCGAGCATCACGTACGGGGATATGTACCATGCCCATCGCCATGAGACACGGCTTGCCGTGCTGATGATGATCGGGATCACCTGTTTCGCCCTCCCGGACTCAGAGGGAGGCCGCTTTCCACGGGCACTTATGGGGGTTTTACATGAGATGGTCGAGGAGCATACCTGTTATGCTTGGGCACCAGTATACCTGGTGCAGTTGTACCGAGAGCTATGGGGCTATCGCCGGATGAGGCGATTCGGGATCTGCTCGACGTTTTTGCTACATTGTTGGGCATATGAGCATATCATATGCATTAGACCAGTAGGGCTACCTCAGCAGCCAGGGCCACAGGTCATCTATAGATATGGCTTTCAGAGGTGGTTGGGGGTCGTGGGTCAGCCACGAGCAGTGCTTGCAGGGCGAGACGTTACTTATTACCGGCATTTATTAGAGGGCCTGACAGCGGCAGATATTGTATGGAGACCGTATAGAGGTCATCACCCTCACGGAGGAGCCCGAGGACAGTTGCAGTGGATCCAGTACACATTCTGGATAGCGGGACGGAGGCCGGGAGAGTATGAGAGGATACCCCTGGAGAGGGTACGCAGGCAGATGGGGCTACGACAGGATGAGCCCCCTCGCTTCCCTCAGTACCGGAGGGATGATGTAGAGGCCCCACTGCCTGCACCACAGCCCGTGGATCCAGATTGGGTTGCTGAGAGGCCTGCCGATGACACTGTAGATGATGCTGGGTGCACAGGCACATTTTTGGTTTGGTGGGCCGGAGAGAGAGCTGCGAGGATAGCACAGCCCGCACAGCCAGACTTAGCGGCTGTTAGAGTAGAGAGGGACCAGCTCAGAGGGCAGGTACAGTTATTACAGGGGCAGCTTGCTGCTGCACAGGCACAGATAGGTGTCTTACAGGGGCAGCTAGCCCAGGCTCAGGTACAGGTACAGGCACAGGCTCAGGTACAGGCACCAGCCACAGCACCACCAGCGGCACCGGCACAGCCGCAGGTACAGGTACCACCACAGCCACAGGCACCACCAGCGGCACCAGCACAGGCACAGGGGGCACTGGTAGTAGGAGTCAGGGGACCAGCCCCAGCACCTACGGTGGCTCGTGATCATTATATGGAGGCTAGAGCGGAGGCCCGGTACTATCAGGATATTCTTGATGGTACCGGGGCTGATTATCAGCCATATGCGGCACATAGAGCAGAGACCTCTCGGAGCCAGAGATCTCAGGGAGGTGCAGCCACAGCCGGTGGGTCTGTGACAGGCAGGAGGTGAGAGGTAGCACAGGGACCAGCAGGTAGACAGGCAGAGGGCGGTGGAGAGAGCTGAGGGGTCCCTGTAGATTTTGTATTTGTATATTGGACATGGGCACCGGTCTGCGAACCGGTTGTGTTTATAGAGGCCTGCGTGCCTAGATATGATTTATTCATTCATTTTTTTGTATATACCGGCCTGCGAGCCGAGTACGGGTTGTACAGTTGATACCGGCCTGCGAGCCGAGTATGTTTTTGATATGAGAGACTGGCCTGCGAGCCGAGTCGAGATTATTGATAGTTATTGCGGCCTGCGTGCCGGCTTTGTTGTATTATGAGATCACAGAGGCCCCGATGCAGGGCACATTGTATATTTGAAACTTTGTATATATATAGATATGATGAGTTGACCCACATGCTGTGTTTAAAATGTTTTTTTAACTGTTTTGTCGATGGTTTGTGATATAGAATGTATGATGAGGTTAATTGACATGTTGTATTACGAAATGTTTGTATGTTTTGTCGCTGGTTTTATGAAATTGCATGTATGTATCTGATGAATCGGATCCAAATGGTGTATAGATCGATGGTTTTTGATATCCGTAGTTGATGGCTTGTTTGTTTTTGAAATATAGATAGATGATGTTGATGAAATTGTAATGAGATGTGGATTTGATGAACAATTATAGACGAGGGTGTTGTTATGCAGGAAAAAGAGGTGGGCGTCACAAAAATTAGGTAGAAAATAAAGAAAAGAACTATGTTAAAAAAAAAAAGCTAGGTATATGACCGACATCGGTTAGGCAACCGATGTCGGTATAGGATAGACCGATATCGGTTAGCTAACCGATACCGGTTATTCCATAATGAGATTTTTCTAAAAATAGAAAAGCGTAGGTGGCAACTGAAGTTCTTATTTTGAGAGCCATGCAAGATGTTAAATACGTGAATGCGACGCTGTTTTAACGACTGAGACAGGTAATTGCATGAGAGATTTGAGTGATAAGGAGGTAAGAGACAGGTAACGTGAGTGTGGGCTGAGATCAAGAAGACAGAAATCCAAGCTATATTTGAAGAGGGTGGTGAGCATGGCTGAACGAGGAGAAGCATCCAGCAGGCATGGACGAGAGGGAAGACAAGTTCCACCGCAAGCTGCTGCAGCCCAAGAGGTAAACGGTTTGGTTGTAATTTGATTTTTGCATGTTTTGTGAATAGGATGAGGGAGATTAAGTGGGTAGATATGAGAAAGAAAACGTGATAGCAAGGGTTATAGGTGAGGTGAGTGTTATGGGGTAGGTAATCAGGGGTTTCGGGTATGTCGGTATGTACAGAGAGGAATAAACGATCAAATTATTGTCGTAGGTGGTGTGTTTAGGTAGAGTGTATAAAAGTGACAGTGACCGATAGCGGTTAGAGATAACCGGTATCGGTTACTGAACCGGTACCGGTTATTTATAACCGATACCGGTTGCTGTAGGAATTTCCAGAATGTGAGAAAAACCCTTGGGGATTTGATGGATTGAATGGTTATTTGTTGCTTTGACGTATGCAGGCAGAGGCAGGGCTGAGGATGAATGATAGTGTTCCAGCTTTGTTGTCACGAATCCGAGCGGATGTAACACCAGCTGAATGGATATTGATAAATCGTTTGGGGTTAAGTGGAATCCGCTATTATTCACGAATCGCACGTAACCATGCTATGTTGCAGGCGTTGATTGAGAGATGGAATCCAGAGAAGAATACCTTCTATTTGCCAACAGGGGAGATGACAGTGACATTGGAAGATGTGTTCCGTATTTTGAGACTCCCAATTACAGGAAAACCAGTATATCAGGCATTGCCTAGCGCGGGGCGGGCAGCGATAACAGCTGTATTTGGTCCATACGCACGAGACTTGACACAGCGAGGTTTGACATTTACGTATGGTATAATGTATGCAGCACACCCTGAGGAGACAAGATTAGCCGTGATATTAATGATAGCGGTAGGGTATTATGCGTTACCGAGGGCGGATGGAGGAAGATTTCCAAAAGCATTGATGTGTGTGATTTGGGAAATGATGGAAAGGAATGTGACTTTTACATGGGCACCTGCATATTTGGCGGAGCTATACAGGGGCTTATGGGCTTGTAGACGAAATCACAGGACAACACTGGATTGTTCATTTTTGTTACATTGTTGGGCCTATGAGCACATTGTTTGTGTGCGACCAATAGGCCAACCTATCCAGTTGGGAGAGACAGGAGTGCAGAGATTGGGATTCAGACGATGGGTCCAGACAGAACAAGAGGCAAGATCCCAGGCTGTGACGGGTGACATTGAGTATTATAGGCAGGTATGGGAGATGGTGACGATTGCGGATATCTGTTGGAGGCCGTACGGGAACTATATGGTAACAGAGAATATAGCTGAGGAGTTGAGGGGTGTAGAGTGATTGAGGTGGATCGCGGGGCACAGGCCAGGTGAGTATGAGAGGATTCCTCTAGATCGCGTGCGGCGACAATTTGGATTTGTGCAGGATATACCCCTGGCTTATAGACCATATATGAGGATCGACGCCGAGGCAGCATTCTCACCTCCCCGGCCAACACCTCCAGAAGGGCCAGAGGAGATAGCAGCCGATCGCAGGGTAATGGATGCAGGAACGATAGAGGCCTATAGATTATGGTGGGTAACAGAACTATGAGGTGTACGTGATTGTCTTGACATAGCTATGATTACAGCGGAGAGAGATCATCTGTAGAGTTTAGTTCATCAGCTCCAAACGCAGGTGAATGAGGCAAGAGGATTGTTAGCGGTTGCGGAGTCACGAGCAGAGGGACTAGAGGTGAGATACCTCCATGCGAGGGAGTGTATTCATATGTTACAGGAGAGATTGGCAGATCAGTGGGCGGTACCAATAGCCGTGGTACCTTTGAGGACAGAGAGGCCCGGCGAGAGGCGTCGACGATCACGATCATCACCTGGTTTGGGATGAGGCGTGAGGGTCTAAATAAATGTTATCTAGGTATAAGAATAAATAAGGATGCCGACCTGCGTGTCGATGATAGAGAAGATGTATTTGTTTAACATCTAAATAAAACTGAATATGTATGTTGATTTGAGTTATGAAAATAATAAGAATGTTGTTGTTTTGACTTTTGGTATTTCGATAAAGAGGAATGTGATTAAATAGAAATACACAAAAATATTTATATTTACCACACATGATAGGTTATGGTAGGAGATGGTCGAGCTAACCTTGGGAGACCCCATGTCTCCGAAGTGCTGCCTACATAGCCCATTGCACAAAGCAAGGAGGGGCCTCAGACCGATGTAGTTCTCCCTTAGGATCAGGGAGAGGTGAATTCAGGCAATTTTGTTGGTTGGTAAAAAAATATTGATATTGATATTGGTAGGGTAATGTTGTTGGTGTTGGTAATGAATTGGTGATGTTGTAAAAGGTATAAGGGAAGCGAAAGTTAGCCTACCCAAGTGGTAGGGAACCATGTCCTGATTAAGATCAACACATAATCCTAGATGCGAGGCAAAGAGGAAAGAGTGTTCCGTAGGTGAAAAGAGCTAAACAAACCACATAATAATGTAGAATCAGCTTGAACCCCTAGGTACCGTGCATAGACGAGAAGTCAATAGGTGAAAAGAGTTGTATGATCACAATATATCGATTGTACGTCACGTCCCTTGAGTTTAAACAAATGGTGAGGTGAGGTGGATGGTATAGCTGTGGTACGGAGAACTTATTACAAAGTGAGTGTTCTGACGAAAGAGAACCTAACCTAAATAGACAAGTCCATGACTCAAAAGTACTTTTGAATGAGGCTTTTATTTTACTGAATATAGACTGATCGATGCGGGAAGTCTACAAGGGATATTGATTGTATTATTCTTGAGGTCTTCACGAAGCTGATCAATGCGAGAAGCTTCTGATAAAGGCTGACTGTGTATAGCTGTCCTTCAAGGGAGCAGTCTATTTATAGTAGTAGATGCGGCATTTGTGTATAGCTGTCCTTCGGGGGAGCAGTCTATATATAATAGTAGCAAGAATTTTGGCATATAGCTGTCCTTCAAGGGAGCAGTCTATGTATAATTTAGAGATCTAGATGTCCGTTTGGCATGAAGCATCTAGTTTTGTAGGAAGTTTGACTCAAGAAAATCCCATAAGCATTTAGTTAAGAATGTGTCATTTTAAGACTTTGAAGTCATGGACTAGACTAAAAAGGGGAAGGCATCATAAAGGGAAGATGGGAATCAAACCATGCGAGCTTGATTTTATTTTGAGATGTAGGAAACAATGTGTATGTGGTGGTGAAGGAGCTCAAGGGACGAGCGGTAAGTAGATAAGAAGTGATATAACACTAAATTCAACAGTAGAAAGGTCGAAGATGCAAGGCATTAAGGGGTTCAGGCTCAGGTTTACCATTAAGCGAAGCTAAACGATAAGTGCCTGATCCATAAGTGTGAGTGATTATGTAAGGCCCAATCCAATTGGGAGAAAATTTTCCACGTTTGCTCTTTTCTAGTTTGGTTACATGTTGATTCTCTTTGAGGACAAGATCACCAACCTTAAAGGTACGCTCATGAAGTCGCTTATCATAAGCACGCTTAATACGTTTTTGATAGATTTGAAGGTGATCAAGAGCTGTAAGACGACGCTCGTCAAGAAGCTCCAATTGGGCTAACCGCTCTTGGCGGAAATCATCGTTGGTAAGAATATCCTGAAGAGATATTCTGAGGGAGGGTATTTGTATTTCGAGAGGCAAGACAGCCTCGGTACCATATACCAAAGAAAAAGGTGTGGCATTAGTGGAGGTACGAATGCTAGTACGATAAGCCCAGAGGGCGAAGGGGATGTGATCATGCCAATTTCTTCCAGACTCATTGACAACTTTCATAAGGATTTTGGTTAGGGTTTTATTAGAAGATTCGGCTTGTCCATTCGCTTGTGGATAGTAGGGTGAGGAGAAGCTAAGTTTGATACCAAAGTTGTCACAAAGGTCTTGCAACAACTTATTTTTGAAAGATTTTCCATTATCCGTTATCAGGCGATGAGGAACACCAAAACGACAGATAATGTGGTGGTTAATGAACTCTACAATTTTTTCTTTTTTAGTTGAAATGAGCGGAATAGCCTCCACCCATTTTGTGTAATATTCGGTTGCTGTGATTATCCATCGGTGACGTTGCGAAGAGGACGGATGAATCTCACCAATAAGGTCTAAACCCCATTGTGAGAAAGGCCAAAGATCTCGGGCGACCTGTAGCGGGTGGCTAGGAGTATGTTGAAGGTTGGCATGTTGTTGACACATAACACAACGCTTAACATATTCGTAGCAATCGTTATTGAGAGTAGGCCAATAATAACCTAGGCGAAGGATTCGTTTGGCCACGGCAAGGCCGCTAAAATGTCCACCACAAATACCGTCATGGACCTGTTGGATGGTATAGGTGACCTCCGCGCCAGTGAGACATCGAAGGAGGATGCCATCAAAGCCACGTTTATAAAGGAGTCCCCCCATAACGACATAACGAGAAGCGCGTTTAAGAAAAGCACGTTTTCCGGTACTAGTAAGGTCAGATGGGAGAACAGAGGTTGTAAGGTAGTCGTGAAATTGGTGATACCAGGTATCCCGCGAATTAGCAGACACATTATTTATCATACAAACAACCGGGGCTGAGTAAGATGGGGCAAAGAGTTGTTGGACCAAGACGAAAATGTCAGAGTCAGTTGATGAAGCTAGAATTTGCGAGGCTAAGCAAGCCATAGTATCCACAAATTTGTTAGTGGAGCGGGGAATGGTTTGGATAAAATAGTGAGTAAATAAGGCTAGAAGTGAATCCACGTAGTGTTTATACTTTTGAAGTTCCACATTTTTGCATTGGTAGATGCCCATAACTTGATTGACTACCAATTGAGAGTCACCAAAAATATTGATAGATTTGACACCTAAGTGTAACGCAACCTGGAGACCTAGAACAAGGGCCTCGTATTCCGCTGTATTATTAGTGCAGGGGAAATCGAGTCGGAATGAGAGAGGCATAGGCTCAGCGTCGAGAGGAATGAGAACAACGCCGGCTCCTCCGCCGTGTTGGCATTTGGATCCATCGAAGAAGAGGGTCATTGGATACGACTCCTCACTGAGTGAAAGAGTGGCGATGAGTTCGTCGGGGAAAGTAAAATTGGTAAATTGTTCCCCAGGTAAAGGGGCTTCTGCAAGTTGGTCTACGATGGTTTGTCCTTTGATTGATTTCTGGTGGACAAACTCAAGGTCGAGGTCGGCGAGGAGCATAAGCCATCGGGCGATGCGTTGGTTTAGATGAGGTTTGGCATACATATAATGGATGGGGTCCGTGTTAGTGATGACAAAAGTTTTGTGATTCAGAAGGTAGTGTCGGAGTTTGGTGGCCACGAATGATAGGGCTAGGCAAAACTTTTCTACATGTGTATACCTAATCTCATAATCTACCAAAGTACGACTTATATAATAAACAGCTTGTTCGCAGTTCTCGGAGTCATGATGTGCAAGCATGGCCCCATCAGCGTGGTCAGTGGTGGAAAGGTAAAGGTAGAAAGGGCGATCGTCCTGAGGTGGGATAAGCACGGGTGGCTGCAAGAGATAAGTTTTTAGAGCCTCAAAGGCTTGATGAAATTCTTCGCTCCAGTGAAAGGTAATATCCTTTTTAAGAAGGTGATGGAAAGGTTGACATCGATCCGAGAGTTGGGAGATGAAATGTTGGATAGATTGTAGCTTACCTTGTAAACTACGCAATTGTTTGAGATTAGTAGGTGGGGGCATTTCTAGGATAGCTTTGACTTTAGACGGGTCGACCTCAATGCCGCGCAAAGAGACGATAAAACCAAGAAGTTTTCCCGAAAGGACACCGAAGACACATTTCTTTGGTTGAAGGCGGACAGAATATTGTAACAGGCGATCAAAAATAAATGGTTAAACATCGAGATGTTCACTACGATGTTTAGATTTGCCAAGAAGATCATCGACGTAATCTTCAAGGATAGTGTGCATAATGTCATGAAAAATGGTAGGTCATAGCCCACTGATAGGTTGCACCAGCATTCTTAAGGCCAAATGGCATTACAACGATAACAGAAGGTTCCCCAAGGAGTTATGAAGGTAGTTTTATGTTGATCGGCAGGGGCAACCAAAAATTTGGTTATATCCTGAAAAGCCATCCATGAGAGAGAGCATCTCATGGCCTGCAGTGAGATCAACAAGTTGGTCAATACTAGGTAGGGGGAAGTCATCTTTAGGGCAAGCGAGGTTAAGATCCCAGAAATTCATGCATATCCGAAGTCCCCCCATCACTTTAGTGATAGGTACGATGTTAGAAATCCATTGAGGATAGTCAATAGGCAGGATAAAGGAAACAGAAAGGAGTCGTTGAAGCTCCTCTTTGACCAAGAGGGCAATGCGTGGATGCATTTTTCTCAATTTCTGTTTAATTGGCTTGGAATCAGGTTTCAGGGTAATGTTATGGACAGCAATGTCATGATCAATTCCTGGCATGTCAGTGTAGGACCAAGCGAAAGCTTGATTGCGAGCACGGAGAAAGGTAGTAAAGGTGACTTGTTCTGATGCATTAAGGGATTGTCCGATCTTCACAATGTGAGGATCCTCCTCCGTGTGGATGTTGATTTCTATAGTAGACTCGTTCAGCATGGTTTGAGTTTCAGATGGTAAGGCGCATTGAATATAAGAGTCATCCGCACCAAGGTAAGTGAGGATGGAGTCATCATCCTGGCACTCAACAACGTTAATTGAAGGTGAGTCCTCTTCAATCATGTCTAGATATAGAAGGGGAATAGAAGAGGGGTCCTCATTATCACGTTGGTAAGTGAGAGGACCTAGAAAGATAGCATTTATGAAAAAAAAAAGTTAGGAGGGATAGATTCAGGATCTATCGACTCTGTGGGTGACGAAGGTAAAATGGGTGATGATGATTCAGTAGGGGTAACATCGTCCTCTTCCAGAAGGCAATTGACACGAGGTTCCTTCGGTGTAAGTGTTCCCAGAAATCCGAGACCACTACAATCGTTGTGCTTGCGTGTAGTTACGGGAATGATTGTATGTCGGCCTTGTTCATAAAGACCAAAACCAAACCTTTCCAAGCACAGTGAGTCAAGAAGGGGAGGGCGAAACAACGATTTGTCAAGTATTGAAAAATCGGATTGGAAAGGAACCACACCAATAGGAGGTTCAGGGGTAACGGAAGATGCGTCAACACCCCCATAATTTAGGTTGGTGCGGCAATAGTGGTCCGGAGGGGATTTACTTCCCCCACACGGACGGTCAATGGTAGTTATTGCATGTGACTTGTCCGTCTTCCTTTGGGGTAGGGAAGGAACTAAATTTATTAGGTGATACCCGCCACCCCCCCAGCGTATGCGTTTTGACAACATCCCCAAGGGATCTGAGGTTGGGAATTCGTCCGCGAGGGAAGTGGTATTTGCAAACTGTGGTTTCCATGTTGAAGGGCGTATGCGGTTGATGTGGAGGGTTTTGTTGGATAATGGGTTTCCTTATGGTAAATGCCATTCATTAGGGCGATATAACATATTGCAGGTTTTGAAGGGGGGAGGATCAGCTTTTATCTGTGTAACTTCCCGCTCGTACTCATTTTATACAATCTATGTAAGGTGGAGTAACCCATCCTCAGAGCCCGATCCAGGGGAGCCTAGTACATGTTATATTGGAATTCTCCCTCAAGGACATAGACGGACTCATAAATACTGGTCTCAGAAGTTTAAGGATCTGGTCCTAAGGTAGAGGTAATAGCCTCATTGAATACCGCAACATGTGGGGTTAGCACACAATGTAGCTAGAGGGATTCATTGTTGAGAAAGGATTGAAGAAATGTGTTTTAGACGAGCGCCCCCGTCGTCATCACACGCGTACCCGGCTGTCCCGGACTACGCTTATAGAAAGAGGCAGGATCAAGATCTTCTAATACCAAAGTCAACAATTTCCTCTTCGAGAAACTGACAGCAGCATCTTGTTGTTCAGAAACAAAGTGTGGGAGATAATTGTTTGGTGAGCGAAGTCACCGTGATTGGGTGTTAGAATAGAGGTAACAGGAAAGTTGCATTAGGTACAACCTCTCTATCCCTTGAAGGATTTCAACAGAGCTGGTCGATGATATGCATAGTCTAATGAGATCATACCGTGTCTTGTCACACAGCGATTTGTGAACTTTTGATCATAGGTCTGTGGGAAATGCCATTGAGACGGGATAGGTGGGTCCGCGAATAACCCTTTAGGTGGTGTGAATCGGGAATGGTGGATGGAGAAAGAGATGCCGGTCATGGTGTGGTTTCTTTCACCCTTTCCCATGTTTTTTCTCGGCGTCCGGTAGCACACTAAATCATATTGTACTCGGGAATACGAGAGGAGAAAATGGCCTACGGAGGGTCAAGGTTTTCGAGAGGTGGGCTGTAATAATGATATATCTTGTGAGGCGGGACAGGTGGTAGAGGAATAGGGATTGAAGCTAACGGTCTCGCTCTTCGTAAAGTTGTCTTTCTTAACTTTTCTATTAGAGAGTGACAACGAAGTAATGCTTTTCAATGTGCATCCCTCTCGGTCATGTCCTGGTGTGCGGTGGTACGCAGATTTTAGACGCCATCGTAACCTATAGTCGAGGTTTAGATGGATCCTAAGGTCTAGTGGGGGTAGGGAAATGGTCACATTCTCCACCAACATAGCAGGATTTTGGCGGTAAGACCCTTTGAGTGGCTCAAAGTCAAGGAAAATGGGCGATTGACTGGTCGATTCTTTGATGACGTGGTGTTTGGTTGTATGGGGGTGGTTTAGCCCCAAGGTTGTAGTTTTGATACTTGTTTTTTTAAAACTGACCGTGGTTTCTTTGATGTAGAAGCTAATGTTGATGTATGAGGCCACAGAGGATGTGGTATCAGACACAACCACCGGAGAACTAGGAGTGACCGAAACAAATCTCTTTGATGTGGAATTTGTTTAGGGTTGATAGGTGGACAGGCTACGTGTGGTGATGGTGTTTGCTATACCCTTGAGTTCTGTATGGGGGGGCAAAAGGCGTAGGTCGCTTTAAAGAACACTCAGGACGTATTATATATTGATATAAGGTAGCGGGAATGGGTCCCAATATGGAAGGTGGTATGACTACAGGTTGTAGTTTGTTACGGCATAGATTGAGGGAGATTGAGTCGTCTCCTACTGGGATGGACGGCTTGATTTTTAGATAAACAAGCCGCTTAGTGGTGTGTTAGACTAGTATGGGTAAGGTCCCACGCGTAGGAAGATTGGTTAGGTTAATAGAGGGATGAGTATTTGGTAAATAGGTGGTGAAGATGAGGACTAGGCATTTTAAGCTCTTAAACACTGCGGGTATATGGTAGAGTCATCAGGATTGGTCATCTGCATTTGAGAGAATATGGGCGTACTCACACTTCCCATCGGACTTGCGCTTCGGGAAATTACATCCCTCACGTGTGGAATAGGGAAACTTTTGTATGGAAAAAGGTGGGGTTGTGGAGTCGGGCCATGGTGGGTTGATCCATGGGGTATATAGCATTGATCCGATAGGAGGCGTTAAGAGGTCAACCAGTGCTGAAAAGATTTTAGGTTATGAAGGAATAATATGTAGAGGCGTTTTTGAGAGGATCCGTCATGTTAAATACGTGGGGATGTCGGTTCAGAGGTTG
Organism: Taxus chinensis; assembly: GCA_019776745.2. NCBI lineage: Eukaryota > Viridiplantae > Streptophyta > Pinopsida > Cupressales > Taxaceae > Taxus > Taxus chinensis. The sequence continues at coordinate 466,531,693 of CM034155.1, read as the reverse complement.
CTCTCTAAGGATACAAAAAGAAGTGGCGACGCTTTCCTCTTGTCGGCAAGAATGTAGAAGGAGACGTTTGGGAAATAGGATAAATTAATAACATCCCTCACCAGTCTTGCCAGGCCTTGATGACATTCTTCGCTCAGTGAAAGGCAATGTCCTTTTTAAGAAGAAGGTGATGGAAAGGTGACATCGATCCTCGAGATTGGGGAGATGAAAACGTCGGATCGATTGTATCTTACCTTGTTAAACTACCATTGTTTTGAGATTAGTAGGTGGGGGCATTTCTAGGATAGCTTTGAATTTAGACTAGATCGACCTCGATGCCGCGCAAAGAGACGATAAAACCAATAAGTTTTCCCGAAAGGACACCAAAGACACATTTCTTTGGTTGAAGATGAACACAATATTGTAACAGGCGATCGAAAAATAATGGTTAAAACATCGAGATGTGCACTGCGATGTTTAGATTTTCCAAGAAGATCATCGACGTAATCCTCAAGGATAGTGTGCATAATGTCATGAAAAATGTAGGTCATAGCCCACTGATAGGTTCGCACCAGCATTCTTAAGGCCAAACAGCATTACACGATAACAGAAGGTTCCCCAAGGAGTTATGAAAGGTAGTTTTATGTTGATCGGTCGGGGGCTACCAAAATTTGATTATATCCTGAAAAGCCATCCATGAGAGAAAGCATCTCATGGCCTGCAGTGAGATCAACAAATTTGATCAATACTTGGGAGGGGGAAGTCATCCTTTGGGGCAAGTGAGGTTAAGGTCTCAGAAATTCTGTGCATATCCGAAGTCCCCCCAGTTGCTTTAGTAACAGGTACAATGTTAGAAATCCATTGAGGATAGTCAATAGGTAAGATGAAGGAAACAAAAAGGTGTCGTTGAAGCTCTTCTTTGACCAAGAGGGCAATGCGTGGATGCATTTTTCTCAGTTTTTGTTTACCTGGTTTGGAATCGGGTTTCAGGGTAATGTTATGGACAGCAATGTCAGGATCTATTCCTGGCATGTCAGCGTAGGACCAAGTGAAGGCTTGGTTGTGGGCACGGAGAAAGGTAGTAAAGGCGGACTTGTTATGATGCGGTAAGATATTGTCTGATCTTCACAAAGTGAGGATCGTCCTTGGTGTGGATGTTGATTTCTATAGTTGACTCATTCAACATGGTTTGAGTTTCAGATGGTAAGGCGCATTGAATATAAGAGTCATCCGCACCAAGGTAAGTGAGGATGGAGTCGTCATCCTGGCACTCAACAACATTAATTGAAGGTGAATCCTCTTCGATCATGTCTGGATATAGAAGGGGAAGAGAAGATGGGTCCTCATTATCGCGTTGATAAGTGAGAGGACCCAGGAAGATAGCGTTTATGATAAAAAAAGTTAGGAGGGATAGATTCAGGGTCTATTGATTCTGTGGGTGACGATGGAAAAATGGGTGATGATGGTTTGGTAGGGGTGAACGTTGTCATCTTCCAGGATAGGCAACTGAGACGAGGCTTCTTTCGGTGTAAGTGTTTCAAGAAATCCAAGACCAATACGATCGTTTATGTTTGAGTGTAGTCACGGGAATGATTGTATGTCGGCCTTGTTCATAAAGACCAAAACCAAAACCTTTCCAAGCACAGCGAGTCAAGAAGGTGAGGGCGAAACGACGATTTGTCAGGTATTAAAAATCAGATTGGAAGGGAACCACACCAATGAGGAGGTTCAAGGGTAATGGAAGGATGCGATCGAACATCCCCATACATTAGGTTGGTGTGGCAATTAGGTGGTCCGTAGGAGATTACCTCCCCCACACGATGGTCGTAGGTAGGATGCGCATGTAACTTGTCCATACTTCTGTGGGGTATGGAAAGAGCTAACATTATATAGGTGATACTCCCCCAATGTAAGGCGTTGAAAAACATCTACTAATGGGATCTGAGGTTGGGATGTTGTCTGCGGGAAAGGGAAGTGGTATTTGCGACGGTGGTTTCATTTGTTGAAGGTGTAGGTGTGGTTGAAGTCGATGGTAGAGGTGTAGTTGAAGTGGATGGTTGGGTTGGATGAATGAGTGTCTTGACTGGTACAAGCACATAATTAGGGCGATATAACATATTGCAGGTTTTGAAGGGGGGAGGATCAGCTTTTACGGTGTAGGACTTCCCCTCGTACTCAAATTTTATACATCTATGTAAGGTGGAGGGAACACATCCCATAGCCCGGATCCAGGGGAAGCCTAGTAACATGTTATATTGGAATTCTCCCTCAAGGACATAGAAGAGCTCAGGTAAAGTACGTGGTCCTACATGAAGGTTAAGGATCATGGTGCCTAAGGTAGAGGTAATAGCATCATTGAATGACCGCAACATGATGGGGTTAGCACACATGTAGCTAGAAGGGATATTCATTTGTTGGAAGGATTTTGAAGAAATGATGTTTAGACTAGCGCCCCCCGTCGATCATCACACGACGTACCCGGATGTCCCGGACGTAAGCTGAGATGAAAAGAGCAGGATCAGGATCTTCTATACCAAAGTCAACAATTTCATCTTCGGAGAAACTGACAGCAGCAGCTTGTTGTTCAGAAACAGAAGTGGTTGGGGAGATAGATTGTTTGGTGAGCGAAGCAACGTGATTGGGTGTTAGAATAGAGGTAACAGGAAAGGTTTCATTAGGTAAAACCTCTATCCCTTGAAGGATTTCAACGAGAGCTTGTCGATGAGATTCAGAAGTCTGAATGAGATCATACAGTGTCATTTTTACAGGCGATTGGTGAAGCTGTTTGATCATAGTTCTGTGGGAAATGCCATTAGAGACGGGATAGGTGGGTCCGCGAATAACCACTTTAGGTGGTGGTGCAATCGGGATGGTGGATGGAGAAAGAGATGCCGCAGGTGTGTTTTCTTTCACTTTCCCATTGTTTTTCTGCGCTCGAGTAGCAACACTAATCATATTGATCTCGTGAATACGAGAGGAGGAAGATGGTAAGGATAGGTCATGGTTTTCGAGAGGTGGGGCTGTAATAATGATAGATCTTGGTGAGGCGGGGACAGGTGGTAGAGGAGAGGGAATTGAAGCTAAAGGTCTCTCTCTTCGTAAGTTGTCTTTCTTAACTTTTCTATCTGAGAGAGGTGACAGACGAAGTATGGCTTTCAATGCTTTGCATCCCTCTACGTCATGTCCTGGTGTGCGGTGGTAAGCGCAGATTTTAGACTCATCGTAACCTATAGGTCGAGGTTTAGATGGATCATAAGGTCTAAGTGGGGGTAGGGAAATGGTCGCATTCTCCACCAACATAGCAAGGATTTTGGCGTAAGACCCTTTGAGTGGCTCAAAGTCAGAGGAAAATGAGGCTATTGACTGGGTCGATTCTGGTGATGACGTGGTGTGGTTGGTTTGTATGGGGGGTGGTTTAGCCAAGGAGTTTTGATAATGGGTTTTAACTGACCGTGGTTTCTTTGATGTAGAAGCTATGTTGGATGATGAGGCCACAGATGATGTGGTATCAGAACACAACCACGGAGAAATAGGAGTGACCGAAAACAAATCTTTTGATGATGGAATTTGTTTAGGGTTGATAGGTGGACAGGATACGTGGGGTGATGGTGTTGCTATACCCTTGGATTTCTGTATGGGTGCAGAAGGCGTAGGTCGCTTTAAAGAAAACGCAGGACGTATGATATATTGATGTAAGGTAGAGGGATGGGGTCCCAATATGGAAGGTAGGTATGACGACGAGGGTTTTAGTTGTGTTAGCGGCATAGATTGAGGAGATTGAGTCTGTCTCCTAATGGGATGGACGGCTTTATTTTTAGATAAATCAAGCCGCTTAGGTGGGTGTGTTAGACTAGGTATGGGTAAGGTCCCAAGCGTAGGGGAAGATTTGGTTAGGTTAATAGAAGTGGATGAGGTATTTGGTAGAAATGAGGGGGGTGAAGATGAGGACATAGGCATTTTAAGCTTCTGTAAACACTTCGGGTATATGGTAGAGTCATCAGGATTGGTCATCTGCATTTGAGTAGAATATGGCGTACTCAAACGTTCCCATAGGACTTGTCTATCTTCTGGGGAATGACAGTCCTCACGTGTGAATAGGAACTTTTGTATGGAAGAAAGGTGGGTTGTGATTCCGGTCCATTGTGGGTGTGATACATGGGGTATATGAGGCATTGTATCGATAGGCGTTAAGAGGTCAACCAGTTGCTGAAAAGATTTAGGTGATGAAGGACTAATAGGTAGGAGGGCGTGTTTGAGAGGATCCGTCATGTTTAAATAATGTGGTGATGTCGGTTCAAGAGGTTTCTCGTCTAAGGATGACAAAAGAAGTGGCGAGCTTTCCTCTTGTGCGGCAAGAATGGTAGAAGGAGACGTTTGGGAAATAGATAAATTAGATAACATCCACTCACAGTCTTGCAAGGACGTGGTGTAAGAAGGCTCATTTGTGAGAAGGGAACTCTGGGCAGTTAATTCCTTGATGGGTAAAGGAACAGCAAGGATTTTAGTTTGTCTTGATGGTGAGGAAGGGGGTTCGGTTTCCTGCGTTAGTGAAGAGGTTTGATTCAGAATTTGTTCGATAGAGGTCTTTGGCTAGGAATCGAAGACTGCATGGATCTCATGAACACTCTCCTCAGCTAAGATATCTTGGTTTAGTTTATTGTTAGAAGAATGATTCGGGAATGGTTTGTTGAATATTTTCAAATTTCGGTTAGCAGGGGCGTTAGGATTATCGAGGGCTATATCCCCCGCATCAACCATTTCCTGCACTATGTTTTTCAACATCTTGCAGTTCTCATGACTGTGTCCCTTCACGCGGTGGAAGTTACAGAAGTCATTTTCTTTGTACTAGGAAGGTATGGCGCGAGTGGAATCAAACCTGGAATGAGGTTTAACAGGAGGTAAGGTAATGGCTCCTGCTTTGAGCAATTTTTCCAATATCACACCATATGTTTCTCCCAAGGGAGTGTAGTTGATGGGCTCTGCTTTATACTTATAGGTGGTTTTAGGCGGGGTATTAGACGGTGGTTGAGATTTGACCATCACCGCGTGGACAGCTCCTTTTGATTTAGAATAAGTGGATGCATGAGGAGTGGTTGTGTTTGGTTTGTTGGTAGAATCTTGGGTTCGGAAAGTGGGGTTTTTGTTGCGCAACCACAATTTCTCTTCCTCTAAGGCTCGAATATCTAGTTTTCGAGCCATAGTAAAGGCCTCGTCAAATGTACGGAAAGTTTGAATTTGGAGGGTAGGAGAGATGTGCTTAGCGCAGGCCCGCATAAACAGTTCGATAAGTTCGGTCTGAGGCAAGGCATATGTAAGTTGGTTGATAAGGCCCCGCCATCGTCCAACGAAATCTAAGATAGATTCGTCCTCAAATTGTTGGATGGCATAGAGGTCGGTGATAGATACTTTCTTGGCAATGTTAATGGAGAAATTATCCAAGAAAGATTGGGCTAGCTGGTTAAAAGAGAAGATTGAGTGCTGAGTTAAAGCACTGTACCACTCCAAGGTGGGTCCTGATAAGTACATGGGAAAGGTGCGGAGTAGTAAAGCGTCGTCGTGAGCAATCAGATAGTAGGCATGTCTAAATGATCGCAAGTGTTGTTGAGGGTCCTCCTTACTGTTAAAACGGGTAAATTTTGGTAATTCTCATTGAGGAGGATATGAATGAAGGGGGACTAAAGGGTGGATAGGCTCCCGACAAACTTGCTCGTATGTCAAGGTGCTACGACTTCCTGAAACAGAAGCCTCCAGGTTTTGCATTTTGTCCATCATTTGTTTAATTAAATCAGTAGTTGGATGAGATGATGGTGTGGTTGTGGTAAACGGAGGCAAATTGGGCCAAGGGCCACCGCTAGACAATGGTGGGGTTAAATGTTGATAAGGTATGGAGGATGAATGTGTTGAGGCAACCGAATAGGGATGTCCTATATAAGCTGTTGAGGTTATCGGATATGTGTGTGGAAATGAAAAAGTGGGCGGAGCTTGAGAAGGAAAGCTCGTGTGGATAGGTGGCAGAGAGCAAGTCATGAAGGGAACAATCTGCAAGAGAGACGAGGTAGGAGCAGTCGGCGGTAATGACATGTTGGGCCCAAGATTAACCAAAGGAAAGCCAATCTGTGCCGTATGAACCCCTGAAGCTGCTGAGGTAGGCGACGGGACTAAGGATGCGGAAGGCAAAGTGGAGTTATCAGGCGGAGAAGGGGCTAAATGAGCAGCTATACTGATAGGCATGCTAACAAGGAGTTGACCGTCGGGTGTACGGTCAAGGGCATGAGACAAATAGTATTGTACAGCGCTAGGATTAGCATCCAGAAATTTGGCAAATTCTTTATCTCCCACAGGAATTTTAGGAACCTCGCTGGTGTCCGTAGGATTCCCCACAGAATGTGAAGGGGGTGATTCAGGCAAAGGCACAGAGCAAGCATGTGAAACCATGGTGGCGGCTTGCTTTCGAGTGATAACAACCATGGACAGGAGTACACAGTAGGGTTTCAATCTATCAGGAACAGAAACAGACTCAGAATGGTGAAATTGGTAGGTTGCTGGTTTGTCAGGAACTGTAAAAGACAGTAACCGATATCGGTCTGATAACCGATGTCGGTTAGACTATAGCCGACGTCGGTCAGTTAACCAATGTCGGTGTAATAAGACTGGTATAAGAAAATATAAGAAGCTGCTGATTTGATTGTTAACAACGCTCAGTACATTTATCAAATTGTTCTAAAATGATCACAGAAGACAGTGTATAACAGAGAAAACAGAACTGAAAACAAGCAAGATGCACACGCAAATCCAGAGACTAACCCTAGGGTTAATTTTAATTATTATGGGCTTATGCCTTTAGATGCGGAATGATGTCAATCCTAAACAAAAGACTTAGGGGAAATGTCAAGTTTGTTTTGGCTTATAAGGTTACCTCAATCGGGCGGAGGAATACCGCGGAAAAGGGGGGATGTTTTGAGCTGTTGTGTTAATTATGAAGTGATTCGGTATGTGTTGTGCAGTGAAAGTAAGATTAATTTCTTGTCAATACCGTGGATATCACCCCCACGTGTACGACCTGTTACTTAATCTATGTTCACTAGAATTGAAAACAACAAGCAAGAATGTGATGCACATGTTTTAAACCCAAATCGAAAATGATATTCGATGAAGCAAATAAGATGACTTTCACTAATGAAAAACTAGGAAAGCAAGACAAATTCTTTTACCAAAATAACAAAATACCTTGTGAATATCTTGTAAAGAAGAAAAAAGCAAGTATGCTCCCTATATGAAAGCAAGCAAGAAAAAAGAAACCCAAATGGGTCCCACCGGCGTGCCAAAATGTTTCGCACGGAATGTTTCAGCTCTTGCAGAATAGACTTGCTTCTATCCTTTCATTCCTTTGAGAAACAGATAAGGGTTAGGGCTAGGAGGAATACCTGTTGAATGTTGAGATGGTGTGCGCGTACCGTAGAGAGAGATCAGATCGATTGCGAAGAACTCCTTTTTGTCTTGGAAGGACTACCTGCAAATAAGAATACAAGACCACCAGATTTTGATTAGACAATAAATGAGGGATCTGCCTTAGGCCCAGGAAATATAAAACTTCCTTTCGAAGGCGGTCAGTTCCCCTGCTAATACGAATTAACACAGATAATGAAGAAAGCTTGTACGATTTAGGTATCTCGTTACAAAGCAATAGAAGTTTTATCATAATAAAGTGTCCTTGTTTGTTTGGTTAAACGTTCAAGTTGAGTTAGAGGGATAAACCAGACTGGATCTTTGTTAGGTTGTAGTCGAGAAAAAGGTTTTGGGAGTATAAGTCCAGTGACCGACGCCGGTTGGATAACTGACCACGGTTAGAGAACTGAGGGGATAAACGATCCGGTAGGGTCAGCAATCTAAGTTTCTAAAGAGGTTAGTTGCAAGGTGATTGTGTTGTTTTAAGATTGGTGGATGGCTGAACGGGAATGATGGGAGGATAGGGAAGACTCAGAGGTGGTAAAATGGCTTTCTGGGCATGATCAGTTATGGTGAAGGTGTGCAGTATGTTGCTGGTAGTAGATCTAGGAATAAACTTATGACGGTTACTGATTAATCAACAGGTCTCAAGAAATATGGTGCTTGAGAACACATATAAATGCACTACTTACTGGTTATTGATGCAGGATGCAGGTTTCAGGAACTGTGATGATGAAGGCAGGACCCAAGTTGTATGATCTGATAATCCAGAAGATGAGTTATCTCCTCTTCTGATGCTCAGATGAGTGTCACTGGGCTCTGAGTGGCAGTCTTGGGCTTGATGTTCTTTTGCTGCAAACTTTTCATATTTCTTCACTTGTCTCTGCTCAGCCAAGCAAAGATCCGGATCCTCTCGATCGATTTTGATGATCCTGATTGATCCAAAAATCCTTCGATCCTTTGTTTTTGGTTAGGGAAGTGGTCATTTACAGGGAACCGATGGCGGTTACGTAACCGACGGCGGTCGAGTAGGAACCGGTATCGGTTAGGAAAAAGTGGGCTATTTTTAGTAAAATAGCCAACTTTCCCTCCTTTTCTTCCGAGGGATTGGTTGCGGGCTTGGTCAAATAGCTATGAAGGTCAGTTTTAGGTGCGAGATAAGGAGTAATTAGTCATGGGTGTGGAATGTAAACCAAGTTTTAGGTCTTAATTAGGTTAGTTTAGGGTTAAGGCTAGGTCATGATGAGGTGGTGACATGAGGTAATGGCGACATGGATTTATTAATTATAAAGTAATTAATAAATAATTGTGTAAGGTTTAGGTGATGGGGTTAGGTTGCGAAATGAGATGCGGGTCACAGGGGGTCGTAAAACACAAATTTGGTGTCTACACATTCATCGTCAACCTCCAGAAAAACATTCCTTGTACAATTGCAGATTTTTCAAGAGGGTTTTAAATATCCTCCAATCATTGCATGATGAACCTCAAATCTAGTACAATTGATCTGGTTGTCGAACAAAGGTTGAATGTATCTAGTTAGGTCATCCATCTTGCTTGCCATTTTTGAGTTCCGTCAACTCTCTAGTGAATTACCTAGTATAAGGAGAGTGTAAATGATTTTTCACATGGTGCATTTGTTATCGGAAATCGTCCCCAAACGTATTTTGGATTTAGCCAAGGCTTAAAAATGGACATTTTCAGCCAACTTAATAGGTCTGTGAGAAAACAAATGTCAAATGGACACTTCCCAAGTAAACTAACGTTGGTATTCTAAAACTTGGGAGCGCACTTTCAACATATGAGCGGGTTGGTATGGATCTCCGATTGATGGTCAAATGCCCTTATTTTGAGTCAGATTCAGTGGGGACACATGGCAGAAATTCAACGGTCCATGTCCATGTGACAATTGGTCTTAAAAACATAAAAGTTTCTAAGTCCCCCTAACTTAGAAACAACGACACGAAGAGTTATGTGGCACCATTTCATTAGCTCGTATTTCACAAATCTGACAAATGCGAAGTTTGTCCAATCAGATCTAAGCATGAAACAACATGTCAGTGATAGTTCTGACCCTACTGTGGAAAATGGAGCTTTCTCATTTTCTCGTGTTTCAAATTGTAAGTGGATATAAAATTAAGATGGACAACACAAAGTACGTGGAGCCTTTCTATTGGCTCGCACTTCACAAATTGTCAAAAGGGCTATCAAAAAGTCTGACAACGCATTAAAGCTTGGAGCTTCCTCATTGACTAGAATATTTTTTGGATGTTAGAGGTTAGAGGTCAAACAAGGGACATGAAATTTGAAGTACATGAAGCCTTCTCATTGGCTTGTATTGCGCAATGGTTAGTTGAGGGACAAATTACGAAGAAATGTGGTTGTTTCTTATTGGCTCACATTTCTAGGGGGTCTGACAAGGGTTGTAATGTAAAAGACTGTGGAGCCTTTTCATTTTTCCACATGTCACAGAGACTGACAGAGGTCTAAGGACAGCCTGACATCCCAAAGGAACGTGGTGAAGTTCTATTTTCCCATATTTTCATAAAGGCTAAATCCCGTAAAAGGTAAAAAAGACAAGGACAGATGGTGAGTGGGAAAGTAAAGACTAATATTATGAACCAATGGGAGACCAACACTTGGAAAAAGGTGAAGCAAGTACACATTGATAGATCTCGATCCCTGAACCAATTAAAGGTTGCCACTTGTCAAAATTTGGTGCCTCCCGATAGGCAAATCTTCAAATGGCCATATCTTTTGATCCCGAGATCCAAATCAGAAAAAAATTATACTATTGGAAAGATCTCATCAAGATCTTCAATTTGACATCATCAAAATATGATTTTGGTGGCATTTAGTGGGGGAAAATTGAAAACACCTATTTCAGAGGAAAAAGAGGACTGTTTGGGCATGCAAATGATCAAATCAGGTAGCTCAACCACCATAATTGATGATGCATGGCTTCATTTTCTTCTGCAAGATGAAATAGACTTATGATGAGCTCTAGTCAAGGTGACCATGTGCTAATAGAGGATTTTAATGACCCAAGATGTTGGTGGTTGAAGACCAGATCAATTTGTGCTCCTCTTTTCCATCTTCTCTTTCTTCCTTCTCTTTCATTTGAGCTATATATTGTAAAATATTTCATTTTGAAAGGATGGACATTCAAAAACTATAATGGAACTCTATCAAATTTGTTCTAAAGTAGTTGTGAGTCATCAAACCTTCATTTTTGGGCTTGGAAATCTTCTTGTACCTTCCTCTACAACTATACTAGTCTTTGCATATTGTTATTGCAATAAATATTGGAAGTTTGTGAATACATTTGGATCCTTTTGAAAGGTAGCTGCAACCTAAGGGAGTTTTCTTATTGCATTTGTTTTGTGCATGTATTTGTCCTTACAAGCTCATTATGTTGTGTTTTATGTGAGAACAGATGGAAAATGAAGCTTTGGGTATGTTTCATTTATGTATGGCCTCTCCCTTCTTCATATCTTTCTATTTCTCCCTCACTAGAGTGTCTCTCACCCCTTTTTCTCGTGTTATCACCGAATTTTAGCTTATGATTTCACTTTCATGCATCTTTCTAACCCTCTCTCTCTCAATGGTCCCTTGGCATGGTTATTTTAGGATTAGTTAGATGTATTTTACTTTCTAGGAGTAGGAGTATTTTAGCATTAGATTAGGAAGAGGAAACCGACCTTCTCCGGAGGCCCATCTCAAGTTCACAAGTCCCACAGCTTGAGAGATGATACCATGGTAGCAAAAAGTAGAGATCTGCATTGTCAAATCTTAGGGTGCTACTTTTTGTGATAACAGTACTCACTTAGCACACAAACATGGTAATGATAAATATAATCTAATAGGTTGAACTTCTCACCCTCTAACCTCTTTCCCAATGGCATTTTTTTAGAAGGTTAGTTCAGATTTCAAAGATGAAAATCATAATAAAATCAGTCTATTCTACATACTTTACTTAAAATGATAAATTACAATATATACATTCTTTCTCTCCATTATTGTAGTAGATTGTTTTAAAAAAAGAACTCAACAATATCTAGTTCTTGTGAGTTTGGTCAGTAAACGAAGAACTCACACCAAAATAATACTAACTTTATCTTATAACTAATATATTACCAAACAATATATCTCATGACAATGTAACATACTAACAATAATCATGTGAGTACCAACAATAATTCCTCACATCCCCCCTAGTGTGAACATGGTAGAAAAACAATCACACTTCTTTTGTAGTGTGTCACATATGCCTTCTCATGATCTTGGTCTAAAAATCGAACTAAAGGTAGAGAAGGAACTCATCAACCTCTCATTAACCATGTGCTTCTGGTCAAAACTAATCTAACTAGATTAATGTTTGAACCAAAAATATGATTTATACATCTATTCAACCTTTATGAATGGATTTCATAAGATGCGCACTAATTTAGGCGTGAATATGGACACACACATCTAGATTCAGCCTCTTCAAGTATTATGATGTTGCATTACATTTGTACTTTTTGTTTTCCATTATATATTTACATCAAGGGATTACAATAGAATTAATCACACACATGAATAAGAACATATTTATGTTTCAATCATACCAAACTTAAAACATGAACACATTGTAAAAAAAAATTCCACAACATCACAGTGTGACCTCGTTTCTTGTGGCCGATGAGAGGACATTGATTTTCCTCCTTCCTCATGTACCTCCATCCTTTGATAGACGTGTTGTTTACTCAGATAATGTATACATTATTCTTATTTGTTCCACATTTTACATTTATTATTATCTCCCCCTGTAATGTGAAAAACTTTATTTTATAGGACGTCTGGCTACACAAAAATGTGATCGTTAAAATGCAAGCATTTTTTTTAATTTTAAACTCTTTTACAACAATGAAACTTGATGAAAAATAAAATAAAAATAAATGCGTGACAAAATTTTAGTAACCTATGACATCTTTAATTGAAATTTGACAATAGTCATTATACTAAATAATAATGACAACATATAAACCACGACTACTTGAGTATGACACACAACGATTCTTTTTGTATAAATGAACAATGCCACTCTTCTAAAGGATTTAGATGATGTTCAATTTGTGTGACCAAAAAAATACTTCAAATAACACTCTTTATAATAAGATTAACTATGTTTCCAATGAATGTCGCAACAAAAATTGTAATGTAGAGGCTAGTAGAATGATGAAAAATATGTATTAATCAGGATGAACACCTATTTATCACTTTCAAATTAAACATCCAACCTAGATGGAAACCTGGGAAATTAGTTCCCTATTGTGGATAAATTTATTCTTGAGATGTAGCGTTACAAGAAGACGCCACAAAATATACCTGTGACTACCCTTCACTCAAAATGCACCTATGGATGGGTACGTAACCCATCAAACCACATAATATCGTGTATGTACATGCCCTAGTGGGTCCCGCGTGTCAACGGTCACATCAGTGGTGTGTTGTTTATTTCAAAAAAATGAAATCAAATCATGTTCAAACAGCCAGTAGGCGGTAGCTGGATTGGTGGGGACTGTGCACTGCGACCAAGCAGGCGTGGGTGAAAAGCACATTGTGTTTTTCAACCACCCAAAAAAATAAAGTATGAAACCGAATTACATGTGACATAACATTACATCATAGGTTCACATGGGTCGCATGGGTGTTTCATACATTCAACGATGTATTTTGAGTGAAGGGTATCTCTAAGATAAGTGCAAATAACTAGGAAGACCAAAATGAAAACATGGGCCATAATGTGCATGGAAATATAAAGGTAATGTTAATACATTATTAGAAAATAAAAATATAGTAGCCAATTGGCAATTGGCCACTTCGTTGCCTAAAAAAAATGCAGTATGAATATAAATCAATTGTGATTGGAATAAGACTCTATTAAGTAGTATGACTAAAAACCATACCCCAATTAAATTTGTCTTAATACCATGGTGAATCTCTTCAATCTTCATTTTCTGTGGTGGCAAGAATACTTCACGGAGCCTTCCCCACACTAATGGTTTTGTGGGTGATCAAACCAAATAGATTTTCCGCCTACGTAACTAGTGTTTTTATCACCGCCAACAGCTTTGAGTTCAATTCATACTTTATGTATCAACATTTTCTCAGAGGGAAAGTTTGGACCATGTGATGTATTCCCTCCATATGAAAACATGGGCCATAATGTGCATGGAAATATAAAGGTAATGTTAATACATTATTAGAAAATAAAAATATAGTAGCCAATTGGCAATTGGCCACTTCGTTGCCTAAAAAAAATGCAGTATGAATATAAATCAATTGTGATTGGAATAAGACTCTATTAAGTAGTATGACTAAAAACCATACCCCAATTAAATTTGTCTTAATACCATGGTGAATCTCTTCAATCTTCATTTTCTGTGGTGGCAAGAATACTTCACGGAGCCTTCCCCACACTAATGGTTTTGTGGGTGATCAAACCAAATAGATTTTCCATGCCTACGTAACTAGTGTTTTTATCACCGCCAACAGCTTTGAGTTCAATTCATACTTTATGTATCAACATTTTCTCAGAGGGAAAGTTTGGACCATGTGATGTATTCCCTCCATATTATAACCTCCATTGTTATTGGGACTACCTATGCCCTACTCGCTTTGATATTTCCTCTTCCAAATCTTTCCTCTTACCAGGTGATTATACACCCGTACTATTGGGCATGAAATATTTGTTACATAATCTAATTTTTGTTTTAAATAACTATTAAGAATTTGTTTATATGTTTGGATCACAATTCATCCAATGTAATGTGATCCCTGAATGAAACGATATAAGGCTTAAAATTGAATATGGTCAGGTTCAAGAGAAAAGTAAGTTGGTTGTTAGCTTAACATCAAAGGTGCTAAGGCTATTGGTCAAGGCCTTCAATGCGAACAATTATATAGAGGTGAATTCATTGTGGTTCCAAGTTAAATCCTTATCCTTTGCAAGATTTAGCATGTTCAAGAAAGTCAAAGATAGACAATACCGAAAAATGACACAAAATTTTTTCCCCTTTTAAATGACCTCATTACTATGTTATGACATCATGCTTTTCTAGAAATTACTTAAAGATGCAATAACATTTAAATTTTTAAGCTAATCAAATTGAAAATAAATGTTTGTTAAAAAATGTACAGATTTACTAATATTTATTAATGTGAATACTATTTTATTTGTTTATTAAAATAATAATTATTTATAATTGGTTCAAAAATAAAATTAATAATAATTGGTTAGCCAAAATCGATGTTGGGGTTAGCACAAGGTTGTACATATAATATATTAGATCCAAGCATACATGCAATAAAAGTAGATATTCTACTAGAAGATAATAGTGTGAGCTACATCCACCAAGAAACAAGCCAATCTATTATCTAAAGCTTTCAGAAGATATAGAATGAAGATTTACAATCTTCCACACCTCTCAGATGTACAGTACTTCTTTTCTCTCAAGTTTCTCCTTCTTCTTTAAGAATTGTCTCTCTCACAATTATTCTCACAATAATCATCAACTTCTACAATCCTTACTTCTAAACCCTAGCTTTCATGCTTATATAGGCATATACAAACTTAGGGAACTTAGCCATGCAATTACAATCAATAGATCTGCTTTAATACTAAATTTAGATCTAATTCCCGTGAGTTAAATAAAACACTCATGCATAGGTAACCGATGTCGGTTATCCCTAACCGATGTCGGTTTCTTCAATCCTGACCGATGTCGGTCATAGGTGAACGATGTAAATCCCTTCATAACCGATGTCAGTTACTGTGTTTTCTTGCAAGTTTAATAGAGCATTCTAAACTAAAGTAATTGAGATCCACAACTCAAAAATATCCCGCTTGGAGATAAACTACTGCGCTATACCTGTACAATGTCATTCTTGGATCCTTTCCTTAGCTTTGTTTCTTCCTAAATGTCTTTGTGTCAAAGACCTAAGTAATCCATTGGACTGCAATATTCAAACTTATTTACCTAGTTTGGTAAATATAATTACCTAATGCACAACTCTAGATTTTCTATGCAGTCAAGATCTGATACAAACCATAACATTAGTTGATATCTCATTTTTTAGGAGTTGTTATATGAGATCATATATTTTAGGAGATACAACTCTTATATATATGTAACATGTGAATATGATCTTAAAATGAGCAGAATTGAAGATATTTTGTGTTTTCTATTGTACAAAACTAGCGTGTCTTTTTGAATCTTGCATGTTAAACCTTTCCAACACATTATTGATATAAGCCTCCTGAGACAAATACAATTTCTTGTTCTTCATGTCTCTATGTATTTTCATGCCAAGGATTCTTTTTGCAGCTCCTAAATCCTTCATAGAAAATGTGTGAGCTAGCTTTCCCTTAAGCTCACCAATGTCTTGCATACTAGATCCTGCAATTTAAGCATATCATCCACATACGGTAACAAAATAATATAGCTCCCATTTTAGAGCTTATTGAAATAAACACAATGGTAAAATTCACATCTTAAGTAACCATGCTCATGCATGAAACTATCAAACCTCGTGTACCATTGCCTTGGAGCTTGATTGAGTGAATATAGACTCTTTTTCAACCTGCACACTAATTTCTCCTTACCCTTGACTTCATACCCAAGAGGTTGCTACATATAAATCTCTTCATCTAAATCACCATAAAGGAAATTCATTTTTGCATCTAGTTGCTCTAAATGTAAATCCTCTATTATAACTAAACTCAATACAATATGAATAGAATTCATCTTAACAACAAGAGAAAATATTTCACTAAAATCAAAACCTACTTTCTGTGCAAATCCCTTTACATCTTAAGTGTACCTTTACTACAAGTCTTGCCTTGTACCTTTTCTGTCCACCCTCTTCTTCTTTGATCCTGTAAACCCATTTGTTCTCAAATGTCCTCTTACCTGTTAGCAACTTGACCAAATCCTAAATCTGGTTTCATTTTAAGGAGTACATCTCCTCATCCATGTCATGCTCCCATTGCACGTGGGTAAATAAGTTTGTAATATTGGTTATATTATTATGTCGTATACACACACAAACACACACGAATAGTTTATTGTTGGGCATTTTTTAGGAGTTGTTATATGAGATCCTATATTTTAGGAGATACAACTCTTATATATATGTAACATGTGAATATAATTTAAAATGAGTAGAACAAAGATATTTTGTGTTTTCTACTGTACAAAAATAGTGTGTCTTTTTGAATCTAGCATGTTAAACCTTTCCAACACATTATTGATATAAGCCTCCTTAGACAAATACAATTTCTTGTTCTTCCTGTCTCTATCTATTTTCATGGTGAGGATTATTTTTGTAGCTCCTAAATCCTTCATAGAAAATGTGTGAGCTAGCTTTCCCTTAAGCTCGCCAATGTCATCTGTATACTAGATCCTACAATTTAAGCATGTCATCCACATATGGCAACAAAATAATATAGCTCCTATTTTAGAGCTTCTTGAAATAAACACAATGTTAAAATTAACATCTTAAGTAACCATGGTCATGCATGAAACTATCAAACCTCATGTACCATTTCCTTGGATCTTGATTGAGCCCATATAGGCTCTTTTTCAACCTGTACACTAATTTCTCCTTACCCTTGACTTCACACCCAAGCGGTTGCTGCATATAAATCTCTTCATCCAAATCACCATGAATCAAATTCTTCTTCATATATAGTTTCTCTAAATGCAAATCATATACTGCAACTATACTCAATACAGTATGTATTGAAGTCATTTTTACAACAGGAGAAAATATTTCACTAAAATCAAAACCTGCTTTCTGTGCAAATCCCTTTACTACAAGCCTTACCTTGTACCTTTTTTGTCCACCCTCTTCTTCTTTGATCCTGTAAACCCATTTGTTCTCAAATTTCCTCTTATCTGTTAGCAACTTGACCAAATCCTAAATTTGGTTTCGTTTTAAGGAGTTCATCTCCTCATCCATGCCATGCTCCCATTGCATGTGGGTCTCATCCTACATTGCTTCTTCAAAACTTGTTGGATCACCATTATCAGTCAATAATAAATAAGATAGAGAAGGTGTCAATCTTTCTGGAGATTTACTTACCCTTTGTGACCTTCTCATAGAAGTATGAGGTACCGAAGGCTCATTCTGGACCTTTTAGAAATTTGTTTCCAATTCTGACAGTGGATGATGCTAGTTTTGCTAACTGATTCCGGTTTGGATATTTTGAAACCAACACCAGTTCAGTTGACTGATGCCAATCAAGGGTCAAATGACATCGGTTACTGTGTAACCCTGTAGGTATGACTTTTAAATATGAGAGTTCATTTTCATTCACAAACTTCTCAACCGGTTGGCCCTTGAGTACCAAAATTTGATCCATGTGCATTCTCTTTTCATTCCATTCAATGTCACGACTCCTAATAATTTTAGAATTATCTAAATCCCAAAAACAGAATATGAAATCACTAGATCCATAACCAATGAAAGTGCATCTCTTGGATTTTGCATCCAATTTTTTTCTATTTTCCTTATCAATATGCACAAAAGCTTTTGAACCAAAAACTTTAAGAAAATAAAGATCTACCTCTTTTTTAGTCCAAGTTTCCTATGGTATTCCTCCATCTAATGAGCTTGAAGGCCCATAGTTAATCAAATAAACTGTTGTATCAATTGTTGTTTCCCAAAACTGCAAGGGAAATCCAACATATATCCACATACTTCTGGCACGTTCCATGATTATCCTGTTCATTCTTTCTGTAACACCATTCTCTTGTGGTGTTCTTGGAACCATCATTTCTCTTTGTGTTTCATTCATTGAACAATAATCATTGAAAGCCTTGCTACAATATTCACCACCATTGTCAAATCTAAGGCACTTTAACTTTGAATTTTATTCATTCTCAACAAGGGATTTCCATCTTTTAAAAGTCTCAAAAATATCATATTTACGCTTAATACAATAAACCCATACATTTCTTATAGCATCATCAATGAAAATAACATAATACTGGGATCCTCCATGAGAAGCTACTTGGGTTGGTCCCCACACATCTGAGTGTACAAGATCCAATTTCTGTTCCTTCTTAGTTGCCCCAACTTTGAGAAATATCACTCTCTTTTTCTTTCCAAAGATACAATGTTCATAAAAATCAAGATCTAAATCTTTCAAATCTGATAACTTACCCTTAGCCTTTAATATTTGCATTCCTTTTTGACTCATATGACCCAACCGATTATGCCACATGCATGCATCTGAATCTGAAGTAGATAACACAGAAGAAAAGGAATCAATAACGTAGATAGATAAATATAACGTTCTTACCTTCTTGCCTCTTTCCACAAAAAAGCACCCTTAATGACTTTCTAAGAGTCTAATGTGAATGTAACCATGCAATCAGCTTCACCTAGTTTCCCTGCAGAAATAAGATTCCTCTTGAGGCTTGGAACATGCCTCACATATTTCAATACCATGTATTTCCATTCTAAAATTTTAGATGAACTTCCCCTTTTACCAGTAATACTACAAGGTTCATCATCACCCAAATAAACATGCCCAAAATTACCTAGGACATAATTTTTGAAATAACCCTTATTAGGGGCTGCATGGAAAGAAGCTCCTGAATCTAAAACCCATGAATCTATTCTATTATCTAAAGGAATAATAAGATCATCTTGCATTACCTCTTCTACAATATTTGTCTCTTTATTTGACTCTTTACCTTTGTCTGGGTTTTTGTTCTCTTTATCCTTTGACAAAAAAAATTCTTTGTATGTCCTTTCTTTCTACATTTCCAACACGTAATTCCCTTACCTTTGGATTTATATCTTCCATCCCTTGACTTTAATTCCTCATTATTATTTCTCTTGGATATTTCCTTCTGCTTACCTATGATTTATACATTCAAAGCATTCCCAGATGATGATTCCTCTGTAATTTTCGTGTGAATTTCTTCATTCAATATTATATTAGTAACCACATCATCAAACTTCAAAATATTATTAGCAGATGTTGTATTACTAACATCCATTACCAAGTTATCCCAAACTATCAGGCAAAGAACATAAGAATAAAATTGATTTCACTTCATCATCAAAATGGAATATCAACCGATTTTAACTGATTTAGAATAGATCGTAAATCATTCAAATGACTAGATACATATTCACCTTTATGCATCTTAGAACTAAATAGTTTCTTCATCAAATAAATTTTATTTGAAGCACTAGGTTTTTCATATAAATTAGCAATAGATTTCATTAACTCTACCGTAGATGTCACTTCTGTAATATTAGAAGCCACCGATGCTATCAAACTCAATCTTATAGATCCCAAAGCCTATCTGTCAAGAATCTTCCATTCTTCATCAGTCATCTTCGTAGGTCAGGAGTTTTCATCCAACGGTAAGTAAAAATATCTTTGATATAGATAATCCTCAATCTGCATCTTCCATAATTGATAATTTTGGTCGTCAAACTTCTCTACCTTGTATTTTTTTTCTTCTTCCATTGTTGTAGCTCCCACTCAATCAGAAAACCCTCTGTGAGTAAATCTGTCAACACACAAAACCCTCAAACAAAGATCTGATACCAGTTTTTGGGGTTAGCACAAGTTTGTATAGATAATATATCATATCTAAGCGTACATGAAATAAAAATGGATATTCTACAAGAAGAAATATAAAAAACAAGAGCTATAAATCAATACTAGATTTTACGTGGTTCACCCAGTGTGGGTTACATCCACCAAGAAACAAGCCAATCTATTATCCAAAGATTTTAGAAGATATACGATGAATATTTACAATCTTCCACACCTCTCAGATGTACAATACTTCCTCTCTCTCAAGCTTCTCCTTCTTCTCCAAGAATTCTCTCTCTCATAATTATTCTCACAATAATAATTAACTTCTACAATCCTTACTTCTAAACCCTAGCTTTCATGCTTAAATAGTCATATACAACTTAGGGCACTTAGCCATGCAATTACAATAAATAGATTTGATTTAATACTAAATTTAGATATAATTCATGTGAGTTAAATAAAACACTCATGCACAAGTAACCGACGCCAGTTAGCCCTAACTGATGTCGGTTCCTCCTTGCATGACCGATGTCAGTCATAGGTGACCGATGTTGGTCCCTTCATAACCAATGTCAGTTACTATGTTTTCCTACAAGTTTACTATAACATGCTAAACTGAAGTAATTGAGCTCCACAACTCAACAATTGAAACCTATAATATAATCTGCCATCAGCAGTACTAATAATATAGGTTTAATACCACTTATAGAACCAAACAACATTGACTAAATGTTTCAAGTCTTAGTAAAAGATAGCCTAGCTAGCTTGGTCATAAAACTATGCAAAGGACAGTTGCAACTATCATTTATCTAATTAATACTAAAGCTTATAATAATTCACTCACACATTTTCTTTGTAAATTTGTAGACTACCAAAATCTAACACATCCCCTCTCCTCCATCTTTCTTTATTTTCACTTTCTCCAACATAATAAACTTTTTGTTAACTGTATTCATAGTTGTTGGTGAAATATTCTTAAGAAAAATCATTTTGATCTCTTCTTTGGATTTTGTGGCCCTGACCAAATGAGATAGTGTTAGTTCCTTTTGCTTCATGGAACAACTACTACCTTTGTAGGTTTGGTTAGATGTGGAAATCTTAGAAGGGATATACATGGTGTGGGAACTGGGTCAAGGAAAATGTAAACCAGAACAGAGAAACACGATAGATCGTATGCAAAGACACTTCTGTTTAATCCAATGTAATGGTTTTGAGATGTTGAAACCGTATGCCATCAAAACTTGTTAAAACTGTGTGCTTGATTATTGGAAGCAACCTTCTTATGCTCAGGACGCCAA
This sequence comes from Taxus chinensis, assembly GCA_019776745.2. Lineage (NCBI taxonomy): Eukaryota > Viridiplantae > Streptophyta > Pinopsida > Cupressales > Taxaceae > Taxus > Taxus chinensis. Next base: position 466,510,360 of record CM034155.1, on the reverse strand, counting down.
AGTCTCAAATTTATTATTAATCCTCTTTGTATTTTACTCTTTTTCTAATATATTTTAAGAATGATTGAAACTAGTCTCATAGACAAGGAATAAACTAATTGTGACTACCCTTTTTTACTCATCAAAACATCTTACATATGCAAGTCTTAACATGCTTTGATACCAAATGAGAAGGTTGGTTCAGATTTGTATAGCTTAAACAAAAAATAAAATCAGTTTATTTTGCATACTCTTATTCATATGAGACATTACATTATTTATGCATTCTTGCTCTTCACTATTGTAGGATATACTTTTAACAAAACAACTCAACGATAACATTAATGAAAAAGTGAATTTTTTTAATGATGTTATGATGATTTATATGATGATAACATACTGGTACATATGTATATTAGCTGCTACAGTGGGATTCAGTGACGTAAGCTTGCTATAGCAAGCCTATACAGGTGCCTAGGAGGTGTTTCTTTACAGCATGAGCTTCTTGGTTTCTTGGAAGAATTTTTGACATGATTTATAGCATGATTTTAGGGTGCTTGAGCACTCATAGTAGTGGTATGGTGCAGGTACAGGTGGATCACTTGGTTACATGTGCTCATTGGGAGCAGGTATGTTTACTTGGAGGAGTGACAGAGTGGTTTGGAGCTATATGAGCTCATGGAAGCATGAAATCAGGTATATCATGGCATATGAGGTATGTTTGGGTCATTTACAGAGGTTTCATGTTTAGTTATTGCACTATTTCAGTTGATACTAGCTTCTACAGTGAAGATTTAACATGCAAACATAGGTAAGTCTTAGTGACTGGAGAGATTGGGATATGGTGTTATCATTATAATGATTGGATATGTTAGAGGGATGAGTGATGATGCTCTTAGAAAAATTTTAGGTGCTCATGTTGAGTATTTTTCCAGTTATGACTGATTTTGTGAGACAAGGTCAAAATCTAGTGCATTTCCATCTTGAAATGCAACTTCAGATGCTCGTTGTGAATTGTGTGCATTGATATATATATATCTAGACAGAGAGGAATAGATTCTCTTTCTCTATGGCCCCTATAAATATATGGGGTGGGGTCCTATCCCTTTCAGGGATGCTTCTAAGGTGAGTATATAAGGTTTCACAAAAGGAATCCGGGGCCAGTTGATCGTCATGATTTTATGAACGAATGTTAAGAAGGTAAAAGGGTTTAAAACCCTAGTTAAACCCTAGCTAGGAGTAGTTTAGAGAAAATGAATTATACTGGACAAGTTTTGATTGAAAGTGAAAATGTGATGATTTTATGTTTCATAGGACTCCTCAGGATTTCCAAAAATGTATGGTTGAGGTCATGGTGATATGTGGGCCCCACATAAAAATAGCAGTTTCTGGAGAAGAAGGTTTTAGGACAAGATGGTCCAAAGGAGTAGCATAAAAAAATGATTTTTCATGATGATTGGGAGTTTTTATTGATTTTCATGGGGTTTTAGGACATGTTCATGTAGTTTCATGATGTTTTGAGGTCCAAATAGGTTGACTAGTCAAAGGGTAGTTTTGGGGTCTCAAATAGCAAGGTCCAATAAAATGAGCATAACGTGAGATACAGGTAGAGGTTTGAGATGATTCAAGTTGGGTTGGAAATTATATTTAGAGGGATTTACATTTATGTATTTCTTACCTCATGATGAGGTCATTTGGAAAATTTTCCAGGTCATTCTTTGAGAAATAATATTTTTAGGCAGTTCAAGACATCATCTGTTTTGGTGCAAGATTGATGTTATTTTAAGCATGAGATGAATTGGGTGATGTATCCTATCACCTATAATATGAAGAGAGATTAATTTTTAATCCAATGAATCAAGTTTTAAGTCTTGAATGTATGTATAAATGATTTTATGGGCTAGCCTTTGGAAATATATATTTTGGTAGGTTGATATGGTGAAGGAAAATGTGGTTTTAAGTGAAGTATGTTTCATGACTTATAAATTTATTAGAGGTTTTATACAGGTTATAAATTTATTTTTAGTGGTCACATGGAAATTTTTGGTTGAATATAAGTGATTTGATGATCAACTGAAATTTCCAAGGTGTTGAAGGGTGCAGAAAACAACGGTTTTGAGAAGTACAAAGAGCTCTGGGCACAATAAATGAAATAATTTGATTGGATGAGATAAATTGTGACCATACATGATGTTTAAATTTTATTTTAAAACACATGTTATAATTTTTGGATCTTGACCAAAAATAGTTTTTGGATTAGGATATTTTTGTCATCCCAATGCAAGGGTTTTTGAGATTTTTGGTGCATGGATGAAGGGTTTTAGCTAGGCCTACCTACTTGGGTCAAATGTGACTATTGGGATGGATATTATTAAATTTTATAAGCATGTATAGGTTGCAAATATCATGAGATATCGACCTCCTTTGAGTTCTAATCAAGGAACGGCTATAAAAATGAGTTTTTGGGTACAATTGTATTAGCTTTTGAAACCTCTTTTTATCGTCTTTTGAAGAACCCTTTTGCTGAAAATAAAAACCATTTGGGCCTAGCCCAAAGCACCTATAACATCATTCTAGAATAGTTGTTGGTTGAGTTTTCATGAGGATAATTTGAGCAAGTGCAAAGTTGGTGTTGTTTCTTTGAGGGCGAGTTGGAGGAGGGAAAATTTGGGTGCTTGGTTTTAGATGCTATCTTCATAGCATGCTGATGTTATTTTTAGGTTTCTGAGGTGTTTTTAGATCTGATATTGAAGTTGAATACCTTCTTATAGTTTTACTTCTTCATATGTGGTATTGAGACATTGTTGATTGTATTAAGAGCACTTTGTTACACCTTGTGATTCATTGTTGAAAGATGTTGCTCTTGTGATTTGATTTGAGAATCAATATAAGTTTATGGATCTGATTTTATTAATAAATATATGTGTCTTTGAAATCTTATTAAGTTCTTTGCATTTATTTTACTTCATTTAAAAGGTTGTATGATTTGATGTGTTGTATATGAACATGTGTGGTTAGGGTTTGAAGAACCAATGTGAAAAAGGTATTATTGGGGACTGGTTCACCCCCCCATTCTTAGTCCTTTTCATTCCAACATCGGTGACAAATAAATTGTGGACAAATAAATTCAACCAGGAATGCAATATTCACATAAAAATTTCCATTCAATATCTGAACACGGAATAATATTAAAACTTATGCATTACATTCATATGGGCTTCCTTATATATTTATAGAAGTTATACGAGATCCTATTTTCATGGAATACCAACAACTCATCCTCCCAAAAAGGTTGGTTAGTTCAACTATCCAACCAACAGACTAAGTAACTCATTCACGTAAAAAACTATATATTATTGTTACAACAAAAATATATTTAACTAAATTACGTAGGTAACTAATTATTTACCACACGGTAAAACCATTGAGTATTAATTTTCGTAATAGTATAGCTATTTAATAAATACTAAGCCATTGGGGGTGATTATGACTAGTCTAACCCAAAATATAATCCCTATACAATGTTTTCATCTTTAAAGCAAGTTGAGATAAGGTTTGATGAAGGAGAAGACAATACAACTACATTATAGATTCATTATAATATTTCAATGTTAGAAATTAAAAGTAGAGATCCATATGAACTTGAGAACAAGAATTAGATTCCACACAATCACTCCTAGAAAAGTTTGTAACCTCCAGACAAGTTTATTCCTAATATAATTTGCCTTAGAATTAAAGTTCATACATGAACTTGTCTACCCTTTTTGAGCTTGTCCATATCATATTGTGAGGTCTTGAATTTTTTTTAGCACCTTAGGAATGGTATGCCTTAGTTTTTTTCATCATTTGAGAATCTTGTTTTATCATGTGCAAGATTTTACTAGCGAGTTGATTTGTTTTCTATGTATCAATAACATTCAAATCTCAATATTTTACTTAATTAAGATTGTATTAGGACTTCCCATTAAACAAAATTAATATTTTTAGTGGGAATTTAATTAAAATCTAGACGTGATTACATACATACATACATACATATATATTACACATCCTTAACTCTAGGATAGAAGCACACAATTCTCATATATATATATATATATATATATATATATATATATATTTCTGAATTGGTTAGGTGTTATAGTATCTCATACCAACAAACCATGATAATTAAGAAGTGATCACTTTAAAAGGTGTTTTATTGAGATCAAAAAAATTCATTCCAAATAGAATGCAACCTCTTACTCCAAACGAGAAGATAAAATATAATACTCTATTCATGGTTACATTTCTTATATATCACCAACTTTAGTGAAATCCAAATATCCAAATGAATCTTATATGCCAAAAGGGGAGTGTCAAATCGATATCTCAAATCTCTCCATCATTTTTTTGGTGAGTTAATCTTAATCTTTCTAAAATTGTTTTTGGTTGAACTTCTATTTTTTACATGGGTGAGGTGCACATAATTCTTATACTTAGCTTCCAAGGACTAAGGAGTTTCCATTCCACAAAATTCACCTAGAGCACAATCCCAGCCTCATCCCTTATTACGGTATCTTCGGGCCTTTGCTCTTAGCAATAATTGAACCCTGGATGGCTCTTTGTGAACCAAACAACCTCACCAATGGGCCAAAGACTGTTCGATTATTTACAAAATTTCATATAGAAATATTTTAAAATATAAATTTCACATAGAAATATTTTAAATTATAAATTTCACAAATGCTCATATATAATATCCTCTTTAGTTTTGAATCTCGGTTAGTACGAGTAGTATAAAAGAACTTATCTTGTATGGAGTATATGCCTCATTAAAAAACATTCAAGGTTTTTTTCCTAGAGTATTCAGTAAGAGAGATGTTGATGGTTCTATGAATAATTGGCTACCTTAAATATAATGCATACCCTCCTAGTAAACATTTAGGATTTGATCCTATAGCCTTTAATTAAAAATGTGTCATGAATATTAAGTATGATTAACTAGATTACTCATTAAGTGTAATATACTCTCATCCTCCCAACTTCTTTTTGGTTAAAATTAAGGGCCCAAATTATTAAGTGAAACACATTTTCTCTTAAAAATTAGACCAAATGAAAATTTAAAAACTTTTTTCATATATTAATATAAGAAGTTTAATAGATAGAATACAAAATATTATTGACATAAATAAATTTGGAATAAAAATTTAATTTTTTGATCTTATAAGAAATATTCTTTTTAAATAATTGTATAAATTATTACAAAAAATTGAAAATTAGATGGAATATAAAAATATAAAATCATGCATAACATATATTGATAAAACTAAGTCTAGACCTAATTTGATTAAATTTTTGAGATCATTTCACTAAGGGCGGAGGGATTTAATGCGGATGACGAAAAAAATAAAAATGTGAAGGAGGTTACGACTCTGCTTAGAGAAGAGGAGTTAAGGATGAAGGGGGGGTCTGTAGGGAGTGGGGGTGGAGTTTCTGGTGGGAATCGGGTTCTCGTGAGCGGCTCTTCAGGTGCTTGGGTAGGGCAAAATATGTGCCCTAACCAATAGCCAAGAAAAGAAAATTTCAAGACAGCGGTTTGGCTTGCTTCCTGGGTTTTTAGTGGAGCAGACAAAGGAAATTTAGGGGGATTCACTCAGAGAAGTGGGAATCCTAAACCTAAGACCTCATTCAAAGATGCTCTGGGAAGAACAGATGGTAATATTTCAGGAAATTAGGTGTATCTGGTCGATCTCGGTGAAGAAATTCCATCGCTGGTCATAGAAGTTCAAGAGGTGGAGGAATACTATCAAAATATTTCTCGGGATGCCATAATAGGCCGATTCAATGGTCTATGGCCTTCCTCTACAGATCTGTGCCAGTGGATATTCCAAAACCGAACAGAAAAATGTGAAATTTATCTCTGTTCTCGAGGCTTTTTTGTGGTTCATTTTAGAGAATCTGTGGATTACCAGCGGTGCCTGGCTAATGGTTCATGGTTTTAGGGCAATGCTAGTCTTTTTTAAACTCCTTGGTTCCCTGAATTTGACCCCAATTCTCTTTCGATCTCCAAAATGCCAGTTTGGGTGAGACTGCCCAATCTTCCTCTGCACCTTTGGTATGCATTGGAAGATATTAGTAATGCCTTGGGGAGGTTTTTAAAAAAATACTCAGACAAAATGCATGCAAGCCTGTACTCCTTCGCTTGTATATGTGTGGAAGTTGATTTGAGTAAAGATCTGCCAGATCGAATAAATTTAAAATTTGGAAAGTTTTAGCATGCATAGCCTTTAGATTACGAAAAACATGACATTCCGGTGTAGAAATTGTAGAAACCTTGGTCATCTGTAAGCTTCATGTCTAGTGAATAAGAAACTGGAAAAAAGGAGTTGCTTGACCTCAACCAGAGGTTGGGGGCCTATGGGTGGTGGATGTTGCGACATTTAAGGAGGATCCTTGCAATTCCAGTACTGAGAATAAGGTGGAGGAAAATGTGGAAAAAGAAAAGTTTGCTTCCGTTCATGATTATCAAGGGATTATTGTGGTAAACAGAACGAAAAGGGAGCTTTCTCTGGCCAAATCAGACTCAAACCAAGAAACCTTGTCAGATAATCAGATGGCTTCACCGAATTCTGGTGATATTTTTCTAGTTATTTTAGATGGGTATGGTAAGTGGCAAGAAGTAAACAATAGGAAAAATAAAAAAGTAGATTGAGTAATATTGAGGACTTTTTTTCGTCTCTAAATGGGAAATAACCTATATTTGACTATTTGGTTGAGTAAATTGTAGTAGGCTTGTAATAAGGGGGTCTAGGCCCAACAAATCTAGAAATCTTTACTGGGTTTTAAGATGTGTTTTTATTAGGAATAAGTCCCATCAACTCGCCTTATCAATTAAAAAAAACTAAGTCTAGACCTTAAGTATTGTAACTCGGACTAAACCCTAAGTATTGTAAGATGGAAATGATCAAACAATACTTTATTATATTATAAGAATTCTCGAAATATTTTTTAGCAAATATGAGACCTAACTCATTTCCTTTTCAAGATATCAATGATATCTATGTTAAGAATGATGAAAAGGAATTGAGAGTGAACTTGTAAGATGCATTGAATAATAAGAGCCTCTGATTTCCCTAATATAATAGGAAATGAAATTCCCAAGTATAAAATATATTAACAAAGGGTTTATAAAATTTTCATACTAATAAAATTAATAATGATTTATAAATATGATCAATTATATCTCAAACAATTTTATAGAATATTATTTTATATTTAATTTTATTTGATTTTTGAATAAATTAAGGATATATTTGAACTCTTATAAAATATGGGAACAACTATATTTTAAAAGTATAATACAATTAAAAAAAAATAATATTTTAATGGAAGGATTCTATTTAGACTTTTAGATGTGAAAATGAATGCTAACGTGTGGTTACAGCCTAAATGAGTTAACCCAAAATATTAGTAAGCCAAAATATTAACATAACATCAATGCTCGAAATTACAAGTCCCCATAAATTATGATCATGTAGGGTTATCAAGACTTTTTCTGAATATTTCTATTAAAACTAAAATCTTAATGAATGTTATAAACACATATATTTGTCGCTAAAGCTTTAATAACTAAATTAATATTATTTTTACTTTTAAAATTGGGTATATCTGTATTGATAAGTTATATTTTAATGATTAATTAGTATGTAAATATTATATATGTCATGTATGTGTTGAGTGTGTTGTTTTAAATGGAGTTGATTGGTAACACTTATGTTGTGTTAGAGCTTCACTTTTCAAAACTTTATAGTGTTGGGTTTTCATGAATCCCTCAAAATTATCTAAAAAAATATTGAATTGAATTTTCTTTGTACACTTATTCCAAAAAATGTCTCGAATTAATTTTAATTAAAATCTATATTGAATTATTGTATCTCTTACTATTTTACACCCCAAATAACAAAACAAACATTAAACTATTATTTAAATTTAATTTAACATTTTTCTCTACTTATATGAAGACTTTTTGAAGAGTGTTTAGAATAGTTTACTTTCAACATCTATCTTTTAAAAATAGTCAATACCGTCTTTCCTTTTTTTCTAAATAACAAAATATAGATTTTTATAATACTATTTTTTAATTTCTATATAATATTATATAGATTTTATAATCTTAATAATACATAACATTAACATTACTCAACCATTCATTTTACTTGTTAGAAGAATTTTAATATAATATCAACTGTTCATCTAAGGTGAAGTCTCACAAAATATTCATATTTCAACTAATTTGATGTTATTTTCTCCTTTTCATATTATTTTATTTCAATTTTTTTTAATATAGTATTTTACTATAAATATTATTATATAGGTTCTATTTATATTTAAGTACATATTAAAATTATTTCACTTGATTCAATAATTTAATGTATAAGTCCATGAGAGGATTCTTTTATAGCTACGTCATATTCTCTTTTCTTTTTTTCTTCATTTTTTAAAATTCTTGCATGTCAAACAAATATTAACATTACGGCTAGTGTTTCTTGCTTGCATGTCATATCATGGCCACCTTACGCTCTACAGGATAATACTTTTCTTATTAAGTTTTAGGGTTTTATGCCCAAATCCCTTGTAGAAATGAAAAAAAAAAACTCAAAATTGAAGTTCCTTATATTTGAAAATGGTGGTGAGTACTGCAACAAGGCTTTTAATGATTATTGTTTAGAGAATGGAATACGAAGAGAAATAATGGTTCCTAGAACTCCACATGAGATTGTAGTTACAGAAAGAATAAACAAAATAATAATGGAACGTGCTAGAAGCATGAGGATACATGTCGGATTGCCTTTGAAGTTTTGGACAAAAGTAGTGGATACAACAGTATACTTGATCAACTGTGGGCCTTCAACAACACTGGATGGTGGAATACCAGAAGAAGCTTGGTCTGGAAAAGAGGTAGATTTTTTTTTCTTTATATTTTTTGGCTCAGAAGCTTTTGTGCATGTTGATAGAGAGAATATGAGGAAGTCAGATGCTAAATCTAAGAGATGTACTTTCATTGGTTATGTATTTGGTGATTTCAGATATTGATTTTGGGATTTAGAAGATTCTAAGATTGTTAGGAGTCATGATGTTGATTGGAATGAAATAAGAATGTACAAGGATTAGGTTTTGGTGCCTAAACATGAACAAGTTGAGGAGATTTTGAAGGAAAATAAATTTTCAAACCTAAAGCAGACATCCACAAACACCGACATCAGTTCCACAGGAACCAATGTTGGTCAGGCTAACCGGCATCGGTTGACAGGATCAGGTTCAGAAAAGTCAGCTACATGAACTGGAGTCAGTACTCTTAGAACCAATTTCGGTAAGGCAACCGCAGTCAGTCAATAGGTAGAGGAACCTTGGTCGGTTACAGGTGGCTGGTGTTGGTCACTTATAGAGATTGACATGAATGTGTAGTAGGCACAGAATGAAGCTCAGACACCCAAGATCTTAGTGAGAAGGTCAAAAAGGGTAAGTAGACCTCCAGAGACATTTTTACCTTCCTTTTCTTATTTCTTATTGATTGATAGTGGTAAACCAAAAATATTTGAAGAATAAATGCAGGTAGATACCCACGAGCAGTGAGAGCATGCCATGGATGAGGAGTTGGACTCATTGGAACAAAATCAGACATGGAATGTGGTCAAGTTGCGAGAAGGTAAGAAAACACAGCAGAACAAATGGGTTTACAAAATCAAGGAAGAAGAGTGTGGACTGAAAAGGTACAAGGAAAGTGTAATGCCCAATTCAAACTACCACTTGAGACCAAGAAAAAAACTAGGATTAGTTAGGAAAATTATGGAATAATTTTTTTTCAGTGTTAGCAAGGAGGGTTACAAGATCACAGTCAAAACGAGCCAAATAAGAGTTAACAAGCAAGGCTGACTTGTAATAATTACCTCAAGTAACTAATTTCGATAAGGCACAGGGTCAAGACAAGAGGTTGAATTCATCACTTCGGTTAGGAGTGTGAAATCTTACTCATCTCTGCCCTAATAGGATTACAGGGTTTAACTTGATTTTTTATATAATTAGAATCATCAAAACTTTCATAAATCATGTTCATTCGATAGGAAATTTCTTCACCTTTCCAACCATATAAAGAAGTCCTCATAACTCCCTATAAAACTCAAGTTATGGCCTGACAGAGTTTTGGGGAGAAAATTTCCCTTTGGGAATCCACGGGCTTAGGGTGAAAAATTTTCCTTCTTTGAGCGCAAAAGTGCAAAACTCCTCTACATTCCCACAACCTGATTGGGAGGACACGTGGCACCTCTCGATTGGTGCAGGGAAAAGTAGAGCGGTAGAACAAAAGGGAAAATTGAGATTTTATGTGTTAAAATCTCGAAGGATGGATCAAGCAAGCCATCAAGAGCAAGAACTAGCCCCCCCAAGAGTAAGAAATGCAAGCAATTTCTTTTCCTAGGTGGATCTCAAACCAACACTCCCTCCACAAGAATAAGTGCTATTTGCAATCCCATATGCCCCCCATTGAAATCCCCATAGTCTTCTCCTACACCTTTTCCTAAGAAATCTACCCAACCAACCATGAACTCATAACACAATCACCATTTCATTCATGCAAGAAAAAGGAAAAAACAACATATAAAAGGGATAGAATCCCACCTCTCCATAGTGGATATTGTTTCCCCAAACAGCAGTTCTTTAAGTGTTCAAATATGTCAGTCCCAAAACAGCAAGGTATATGCATGCAAGAGAATTTCCAAATCCTTCTTCAAAGAAAGCTCCAACAACAATCAAAATTCGACCCAAGCATGAGAGAGACAAAGTTTCAACAACCCCTAAAAAGAGAATAAATCTGAATTTTTAAAGGAGAGGGAGGGAGAGGATGATGTGGATTCCAAGTGGGATGCTACATCATTCTTACTCAACACCAAAAAAAGAAAATCAGTTTCCCAAATAAATCACAATAAATTTAAATGACAATCAACTTACACACTCAAAATTAACCCATACTTTAACAAGGACTGAATTAAAAATATTGTAAGGGGAAGTGCAATAAAAACTTACACATAGTCATTTCAAAATACAATTAAAAAGGCTAATTTTGACTCCAAAACCATAGGCATGGTTGGTGGATGATTTTAAGAGGTGTGGGACAAGTTTAACTTGTCCCACAAGCCTCCAAATTTGGCCCCAAGGAAAATTCGAATTCCAAGAGGATGGAGTGTTCTACACTCCAAAATCTGACTTACACAACTTACACATCACTTACAGATTCTTACATCATGCTTACACATACAACATGCATGACTTCATGACTCCATTTATTACATTCTTTTGACATAATGATTTATTTATTTAACATATGGTTATACATAACATAAATCCAATTTAATTATTAACTAAGACAACAACATTATTTCTTACATTCCACATCCCAATTAAATTTATTAAAATTTACTATATGACTTTCACATTAGAACTATCATATTTAAATTAATTAAAAGAAGGAACACATTACAAATAAAATACATACAACAATAAAAAAACACAAAAATAAACACATATCCCATGGTCACATATAATGGAAATCCCCCCCATGGGAAATCCTAACAAAACACAACACACAAACAAATTATAGTTGCCATGGTGACCTTGTTGAGTTCACCTAGAATTTCAATATGGTTAGTCTCTAGTCCCCCCGACATTGTTGTGATTTTTAACCTGCAAAATAAAATACCTCCTTCAGCCTCGTGGCCATATCAGAACATCCAAAATGATATAAACAATATCTCAAAAATCATCAAAACACACAAATCACAACAATATATTAAGAATTCAACATTATCATTTTTAATTCAAATAAATCAACTATATCATCATCCAAAAATCTCCATACCAGATCTACTCATAATATCCAATATCATATGTCTAAATCAACATCTATAATATGTCCATGTCAAATAGTATATCATCAACCACATATAGAAAATGTCTCTAGTAATAATCATCAATCATAATAGTCCATGAATCTGAAGATCAATAATAAATCCATGATCTAACATATACACCATCATACTAAATCAAAACATACTAATGTCCAAAATGAGATCAACAGTAGTAAGATCAGTATCTAAACAGTGTCAAAGGGAAGTGGGCACTACATCCCCCTCCCCTTAGACTCAACTTCCTCCTGGAAGTCACTGGAACAAATGTGGAAACTACACTCGTAACATAGTAGCATCCTCCCAAGTGGCTGCAGTCTCATCATATCTGTCCCACTGTACCCGTACCTGATCAATCTCTCTTCCTCGAAGGCCCAAGGTCCTACGATCTATGATACAGATGGGCTCCACCATCACCTTCCCCTGATCCTGCACCTACAATGATGTCCAGTCCAACACATGAGAAGGATCTGTAATGTACCTCCTAAGGACAGAAACATGAAACACATCATGTACGCGAGACAAGCTGGGTGGCAATGCTAGATGGTAGGCCAAAGGGCCAATACGCTCCAAGATCTCAAAAGGACCAATGAATCTAGGAGCTAACTTAGAACCTTTTCCATAGCAGATAGGGATCTTGTGTGGTCTAACACAAAGGAACACCTTCATGCCCACATCAAAGCTACGATCAATCCTATGTTGATCCGCATACTTCTTCTACCTATCCTATGCCTCCTGCAATCTCTACCTGATCAACACTACCTGTTGCTCCATGTCCTACAAAAGAGCTGGTCCAAGAGATACTCTATCCTCCAACCTGTCCCAGCTAAGGGGTGTCCTGCACTCTCTACCATATAATGCCTGAAAAGGAGCCATGCCTATAGAACTCTGAAAACTATTATTGTAGGCAAACTCCACTAAGTACAGGTACTCCTCCCACTTAGACTGCTGATCCATCACGTACATCCTGAGCATATCCTCCAAAATCTGATTCACTCACTCAGTCTATCCATCTGTCTCAGGGTGATATGTTGTGCTGAAATTAATCCTCGTCCGAGGACATACTGCATGGTAGTCCAGAAATGTGAAGTGTACAAAGGATCGTGGTCACAAATGATCTTCCACAGGATCCCGTGCAACCTGACGATCTCATCCAAATATACTCGTGCCACTACTCTAGCTATATAAGTGGTCTTCACCAGAGAAAAGTGAGCCACTTTTGTCAATTTATCAACCGTGACCATAATGGCATCATGGTGATATCTCGACATAGGTAGTCCAACAATGAAATCCATGGAAATGGTGTCCCACTTCCATTCCAGTATGGCATGAGGATAAAGAAGACCTGTTGGATGTTGATGCTCAGCCTTAACCCTCTGGCACTCTAAACATCATGACACAAACTGAGCCACATCTCGACGAAGTCCTCTCCAGTGATACAACTATCTCAAAGTAGCGTGCATCTTCTTCACCCCAGGGATGGGCTGAATAGGGTGCACGATGTGCCTCTACCAAGATGTCCTACCTCAAGCCTCCATATCTGGGAACATATATCCAACCTCTTTGTCTGAGAAGACCATCTACCTCTATGGTGAAACCATCAAACTTCCCCTCAAGGGGTCTCTGTGACTCTATCTCTACTCATACTGTCATGTAGAAGCTGTCAAGAGGAAGCTGCTGAAGAATCCTGCTCCACAAATCTATGCTCACTGTAGTGGCCATAGCCACATGTCTCCATCTACTGAGAGCATCTACTACCACATTCTCCTTCCCCTTCACATGCTCTATCTCCATGTCATACTCACAAAGCAACTCCATCCAACGCCATTGACGAGCGTTTAGATTGGGCTGCGTGAAGAGGTGGTGAAGACTCAAATGATCTATCCTGAGTGTGAATCTCCATCCAAGAAGAAAATGTCTCCATCTAACCAAAGCATGCACAACTGCCACAAGCTCAAGATCATGGGTAGGATAATTAAGCTCGTGATCCTTGAGTTTGCGAGACTCAAAAGCTACAACCCTGCCATCCTGCATCAACACACCTCCAAGCCCTACTAAAGAAGCATCTGTGCAAACAAAGAACTCACCCTGTGGATCCGGCACTGCAAGAATGGGTGTTGTAGTGAGGCACTCCTTCAGTGTCCTGAAGGCCTACTCACATCTGTCCATCCAAACAAACTTCTTCCCTTTCCTCTGAAGGGAAGTGATAGGGTGCACAATCCGAGAGAAGTCCTGAACAAATCTCTGGTAGTATCCTGCTAAACCCATGAAGCTGCGCACCTCGGTCACTATAGTGGGTGCTGGCCAATCCATAATGGCTCTAATCTTGGAAGGATCGACTGTAATACCTTCCCCAGAAATAATATGACCCAAATATTGCACCTCTGTCTGGAAGAAAGCACACTTCTCCAAGTTCCCGTAAAGCTGCTGCTCACGAAGACACTGAAGAACCTATCGAAGGTGCCCCTCATGCTCCTCACGTGTACGTGAGTATATCAAGATGTCATCAAGGAAGATGAGCATGAAGTGATCTAAAAAGGTTCTGAATACCCCATTCATCAAACTCATAAACACTGCAGGGGCATTCGTCAAACCAAAAGGCACCACTGTGAACTCATAGTGCCCATATCTCATGCGGAAGGTGGTCTTATGAATGTCTACCTCTGAAATCCTCAACTGATGGTAGCCCACTTGAGATCAATCTTAGAGAACACCGTGGCTCCCTTCATCTGATCAAACAAGTCATCAATACGAGGAAGAGGGTAACGATTCTTGATCGTCACTTTGTTCAACTAGCGGTAATCAATACACAACCGCAATGATCCATCCTTCTTCTTCACAAAAATCACCGGTGCACCCCAAGGGGATACACTAGGATGGATAAGGCCCTTCTCCAAAAGGCCCTCAAGCTGCAACTTGAGCTCACAGAGCTCCGGGGTGGTCATCTGATAAGGTGCCCGTGAGATAGGCTCTGCTCCAGGAACTAGGTCTATATGGAAATCAATCTCACGTGGAGGTGGCATCCCTGGTAGCTCCCCTGGAAATACATCAGAAAACTCTCTCAAGATGGGATGATCATCTAGCGATGGTCCACTAGACCCATCCTCTGACCTATCACTAACTGTAACAGCATACATCTGACAACCCCATCGCACACACCACTTAAGCTGCATAGCAGAAATGGTGTGAATAGAAATGGGTCTCCTGACCCCTGTAGATCATTGACTCAACTCCCAAATCATCCACACAAGATATAGTCTTATGATAACAATCCATCCTAGCCCTATGTGCAGATAACCAATCCATGCCTAATATAACTCCATACGAGCCCAAAGGAAGAATACAGAGATCTGAGGTGGTGGTGAAAGGTCCCAAATCCACAACACACTCCTTAACTAGGGAGTCCACATAGAGATCTTGGCTCCAGAAGCCATCTCGACATCCCAACTAAGACCCTACCTAACTGCCACCAGCCTGCATCGCTCTACTAAAGATGGTGCAATGAAAGAATCAGAAGAACCAGAATCAAACAATACAGAGGTAGGAATACCACCAATGCTACCTGTGGTCTCAATGACTGTGCTCTGGTGCTCTACCTGGTAGTTCTCAACCACTACATAAATCCTATGGCTATGTCCCATATCACCAACTGTCAGCTCAGAAACTGGTGCCTTACCCTTGTTAGGGTTCTGAGGGAAATCTCTCCAGAAATGTCCAGCTACTCCACATCCAAAGCAACCACCTGATCCTCTCCAAGGAGCAGCACCTCTAGTAGGTGCCCTAGAAGCCTGTGGTGTGGATCCTGATGATCTGGCTATGGTCTGTTATGGCCTCTGCTGGTGAGCTCCAGCTGACTGAGCTCTAGGTCCACCCTGTGTCCTGATGGGACCCCTAGGAGGAGGCCCCATACTCTGACCTCTCTGTGCATCAGCTCTCTGAGGAGGTCTATATGGTGGGTGGGACTGTTGTTGCTGCTGTGGCCTAAAGGATGACTGTGCTGAATGCTACCCCACCATGAGGAAGAGGTACTGAACCTCTCGATCTACCATCCTGCATCTACTAAATGTGGCTCCTGACTCAGTCTCTAGCCTGTTGGGTTTTACCCCGAGTCTCCTCTGTAATATAGGCCTTCTCTACGGCCTCTGCTAAAGTCTGTGGACAGTGAATCCAAAAATCACCGCCAATGTCCAAGTTCAGGACCCAGATGAACCTGTGAATCCACACCTGCTCATCCTACATATACTCTACATACTGAAGTAGATCTAGAAATCTACTCTCATACTCTACTACAGAAAGGGTAGCCTATCGGAGGTCATGGAACTCATCAATCCTCTGCTGGATGAACCTCCGTGATAGGTACCTACTCCTGAATCTCTCCTCAAATAGCTCCCAAGTCACTGTCTCTGAATCAACATGGAGCTTCTACTCCTCTGTCCTCCACCATACTCCTACTCCATCCCTCAGTAGATGGATTGCAACACGAGCTTTCATGTTGCTAGAACAAGGACAAAGCTTGAAGCAACCGCTCAAGCTCACTAGCCAGGCCTCTACCTGAAATCCACCTGTATCACCTGAGTAATGTGAGGGCCTAAGCTTCAGGATCTCCCTGATATGATCTGCTGCTGTGGTTTGTCATCCTCTAGGCCTCTCTGCAAGCTCATCCCTAAGCCTAGGGCTCTGAGACCTCTCTCTATGCTCTGGAACTCTGTCACCCTGTCTCCTAGGTGGTGAATCTACTCTGACTGACTCTGCATGGGAGTTCTCTCCTCTATGCTCCTCACTAAGTGGAGGAGGTGCATGTCCCTCAATAGAAGTAACTCTGTCATGTCTACCTGAATGCCCTCCTACTGATCCTCTGCGTAAGAGTGGCATTAACATCCTGAAGGGTCTGTAGAATCTGAGGTAGAATGGCTGCTACACCCTGATCCGGTGGTGGTGGTGGTGGTGGTGAGTCTGGGTCTCTGTGAATGTTTCTCTCACTCCGTCTGCACCTCCTACATAGACCAAAGTGAGAGTTAGCTCATTACTTCAAGCCTTTTCTTCAGTTTCTAAGTTTACTATCATGAACAATTTTCAAACAGTTTTGTTTTCTAGATTAACAGGTTTACTAGTTTTAAGTTTCAAGTCTCAATCTTCTAGTGTGCCCAATGGTCCAAGATTTTGAACCACTACTCTGATACCAAGTGTAATTCCTGCTTCAAACTACCACTTGAGACCAAGAAACAAACTAGGATTAGCTAGGAAAATTATGGAATAATTTTTTTTTATTAAGAGTGTTTGCAAAGAGGGTTACAAGATCATAGTTAGCACAAACCTAATTTAGGTTAACAAATCAAGACTTGACTTGTAGAAATGATTACTACAACAACTAATCACAACAAGGCACAAGGTCAAAACAAGGTTTTAAATTCATCACTTAGGTTAGGAGAGTGAAATCCCTCTCTCTCTTCCCTAACAGGCTTACAGGGTTCAACTTGATTTTTCACACACTTAGAGTCATCAAAACTTTCCTAAATCATGCCCATTGGATAGGAAATTTTCTCACCTTTCCAACCATATAAATAAGTCCTCCTAACTCCTTATAAAACTCAAGTTATGGCCTGACGGAGTTTTGGGGAGTTTTCCTTTGAGGGAGGGTGAAATTTTCCCTTCCTTGAGCGCAAAAGGCAAAAACTTCTCCACGCGCCCGCGGGGCTGATTGGGAAGACACGTGGCACAGTTCCGATTGGCATGGGGAAAGGCATGGAACAATGGGGAAAAAAAGGGGAGGTTTGAGATTTTAGGTCAAAATCCAAAAGGTGAAAATGGAGGTGCCTCCGCCAAGGAGAAATGTCCATGCCACGTGTCAGCACACATGTGGAACGGGGGCCATTGGTCGCGGGGAAAAATTGGGAATTTTTCCCAAGGTCCAAAAAACAAATTTTCCAAAGGAAAATTTTCCTTCCTACCTCTGACCTACATAAAAATTTCCACGTGGCATCTTGTGATTGGATGCGGGTCCTACGGAGCGGCAGAGTGATTTAAAATTTTATGCCAAAAGGTTTAAAGGTCAAAAAGACTTGCGTGGGCCCTGCACATCCATTAGGACACATGTCAGCACCCCATTGGTTGCAGGGGTGTGGGGCCATGGAGAAAAAGGAAATTTTTCCAAAAGAGTTTAAATGATTAAGTTTTAAAATTTATTCTACGTACCATGCATGCGACGTGTCAGCACGTGATTGGTTGCAGGGACGCGGGGAAAAATGGGAAAATTTTCCCAAGGTCAAATTTTCAAAATGTTAAGTTTCAAAAGATTCACCCCTCCAAAGTGCCACATGGTGACACATGATTGGCTGAGAGTGTTGTGGGCCGCAGACTTTTTTGGGGAAATTTTTCCAAAGTTCAAATTTTGATTTTAATATAGTTAGATTTATTTTTGGATGGCCATTTTGAAGTAAAACTTCAAATGGCCATAACTTTTGATAGAAAGGTCAGTTTTGGGAAAACAAGGACTTTCTGGAAATCTCTCAGAGTCCTCTTTGCACAAAAATCATCAATTTTTTATTTTGATGAAGTTTTTGAAGGTCAATTTTAAGAAATAGATCTGCAGGCTTTAAATTCAATACTGGCATTTTTTCCAACTTGTAAGATTTTGATTCAATTTTGATTTTCTTCTTCTCAACATGTCAAACAGAACATGGAGGATGAGGATCTTGGGTAAGTTTAGAGTATTTTTAAGGTTCAATTTGTTAATTGAAGTTGCAATTTGATATTTTTACATCTTTTGACAGGAAAAATGGTCCAACAAGTTCTAAAATTGATTTTTATTGAAGTTCTAAAATGTCTTTCTTAAATGTTGAGGTCAAATTGAGTTCATTAGGACTTATTACATCTGAATTATAATTATTTCATTTCTTAATTTAAGTTTGCAATATGAACTATACATTTATTTGATTATTCAAATGCCAGATTTATAAAAGAACATTTTTCTTTAGCTAATTTTAAAAGCAGATTTGGGATGAAACAGAATCCATTTACCACTTCCAAACATTTACAAATCAATTTATTAAAACAATTAATTTATCAGTTCATTCAAAAACAATTCATAAGTGGAAAACATTCCCAAATCTATTCTAAGACATTCCATTTTTGTCCCACACAATTAATTCCTTTTTCAACAGAGATTTTTAGAACACAAAACAATTAAATTGATATTTCAAATAGTAAATTTGCAAGGAAAATGTTGTCTTTTTCCTCTCATATGTATTTTCTTTTCACACAGAGATTTCATTTCAAAATACAACTTACAATTTAATACAAAATTTCAATTTTAGAAAGAAATAATTTCTTTTATTGATTTCAAAATACTTAATAGATTATCATTTTGTTTCAATGTGTAATTTACAAAATGAGTTTTTCAAAACAGAGAAATAATAATAGATCTTTACATTTCCAAATGGATCTCAATCTTTCCTTTTGCAATACAAGTAACTTCACATTTTTACAATAATGATACAATTCATCCACTCAAGTGGGAAGATAACAATGAAATTTTTCAAGGAAAGGGAATGTCAAAACTGCATTTTCTCCAAGCTCCAAAACAGCAGCATGCTGATTTCTTCATCTTTTCATTTGATCACAACAAGGAAGGGGGAAAGGCAACGCTCTCCACCCAACCAAGACATCCAATGGGAAAGGAGAAGCCATCTTTCCCCATTGGCCCCCGAGCCCCAACCATATTGAAATAGAGAATGAACATCAACACATGGCAACAAGGCTTCTATCACAGCAAACAACATTCTTTTCACATGCAGAACACAACAAGAAATACAGTCCAAACAAAGACAACAGTTCACAACTACAATAAGAATCATTCACACAATACATAGGCTTGATCAAGCAAGCCATCAAGAGCAAGAACTATGGGGAATCTCCTTATGCCTCCCAATTTGGAATTGGGCATCCACCAAAATGCATACCACCAATAAACATATCAACCCATAAACCTTATATCTCCCAACCCCTCCTTATGCCCCCCCAAAATTCTCCCTTATGCCCCCCCAAGAGTAAGAAATGCAAGCAGTTTCTTTTCCTAGGTGGATCCCAAAACAAAACTCCCTCCACAATAGAATAAGTGCCATTGGAAATCCCTTATGCCCCCCCATATAAGACCCCATAGTCTTCTCCTACACCTTGCCCTAAGCAATCTACCCAACCAGCCATGAATACACAACACAATCACCATTTCATTCATGCAAGAAAAGGGAAAAACAACATATAAAAAGGACAAGATCCTACCTCTCCATAGTGGAGATTGTTTTCCCAAACAACAGTTCCTTCAATGCTCAAAATGCAGTCCAAAACAGCAAGGTATAAGCATGCAAATCAATTTCCAACTCCTTCCACAAAGCAAGCTCCAACAACAATAAAAATTCGACCCAAGGAGGAAAAACAATGTTTCAACAACCATAAACAAGGGAAGAATTCAAACTTTTAAAGGAGAGGGAGGAGAGAGAGGATGATGTGGATTCCAAGTGGGATGCCACATCATTCTTACTCAACCCCAAAAGAGAAAGTCAACCTCACAATTAATCACAATAAATGGAGATGACAAGCAACTTACACACTCAAAATTAACCCATACTTTAACAAGGACTGAATTAAAAACTTGTAAGAAAAGTGCAATAAAAACTTACACATAGTCATTTCAAAATACAATTAAAAAGATTAATTTTGACTCCAAAACCATAGGTATGGTTGGTGGATGATTTTAAGAGGTGTGGGACAAGTTTAACTTGTCCCACAAGCCTCCAAATTTGGCCTCCAAGGTCAAATTCGAATTCCATAAGGATGGAGTGTTCTACACTCCAAAATCTGACTTACACAACTTACACATCACTTACACATTCTTACAACATGTATTAATACCTATGACTTCATTTATTACATTCTTTTGACATAATGATTTATTTATTTAACATATGGTTATTCATGACATAAATCCAATTTAATTAATAACTAAGACAACAACTTTATTACTTACATTCCACATCCCAATTAAATTAAATAAAATTTAACTATATGATTCTCACATTAAATCCATCACATATAAATTAAATTAAAAAGAACAAATTACAAATAAAATACATACAACAATAATAAAAAGGGAACACATAAATAAAACACATATCCCATGGTCACATATAATGGAAATCCCCCCATGGGAAATCCTAACACAACACAACACACAAACAATTACGTTGCCATGGTGACCCCGTTGAGTTCATCCAGGAATTTCAATATGGTTAGTCTCCAGTCCCCCGACATTGTTGTGATTTTTAACCTGCAAAATGCAAATACCTCCTTCGGCCTCGTGGCCATAT
Organism: Taxus chinensis; assembly: GCA_019776745.2. NCBI lineage: Eukaryota > Viridiplantae > Streptophyta > Pinopsida > Cupressales > Taxaceae > Taxus > Taxus chinensis. The sequence goes on along the minus strand of CM034155.1, from coordinate 466,489,080 downwards.
CAGACATCCAAAATGATATAAACAATATTTCAAAATCAACCACTTCCGCAGGAATCGCACGGTATGTTTCCCCCATTATTTTCTTAACTCTCTTGAGCGCTCCATTTTGGAGTTTCAACAGCATACCCAGGTGGTTCCTTTACACCAGGGGATTATTTTTTTGTTGCATAAATTATGTCTTCTTCGATATCCTGGTCTCCCTTCCTCCCCTAGATATGTTCCCCCTCTTCCTGGTTCAGCTGCCGCTAGCCCCATCTCTCCACATTTTGTCCCCACCACCATTGTTGTCACCCTGCTGTCGGTTGTCCAGGCTTCATCTTCCATTCCTCCTACTGCTGCTCCCACCCCCTTTGCTTCCACCTCGGCCAGACCGATCACCAGGTCCTCTAGAAGGCTTAACCTCGATACTCTTGCTGTGGGGAAGGGTCCTCATGAAATTGAAATTGCACATGACCTCCTAAATATTAGAAGTGCTAGTCCCCGGGATGTGTATATGGAGAGCTCTACAAAAAGGCTGGAAGCCTTAGAAGATGATATGAAGCTGTTGAAGGAAGAGGTTAAGAACTTGGTAAAACAGAAAGGTAAGAGGAAGAAGGAGGAGGAGGAGGCTATTGATAACAACCAGATTGAAGATATTTACAAGAAGCTGAACTCCTTAGAATCCTATTTAGGGAAGGCCAAGACTCGTCATGATTATAATATGGCCATTTTCAGTGTGATTGAAGAGTTCATTAAGCAGCATGTCTGAGGTTTTTCCAATCTTAGCAGAGTTTCGGTAACACTATGGGGCATTGATAAGGAAAGCAAAAGGACCATTGATCAGCTAGATAAGACAAAAACTGCCCACATGACAACTTTGGCAATGTTCAAATCCTGGCAGAACATCAAATACAACATCGACAAAGCTGCCAAGAAGTATTTGTAGGTGCTTTAGCTGCTCTTGTACGTTTTTGTTGCTTTTTTTTTGCGGTCTTTTTGCTTCTTTATTGTAGAGTTTTTGTTGTTTTTGTTTTGATGGGGTAGCTATTTTTTGGCTACTTTAGACTTCATTATCACACTTGGATTCTGATCCTTTTTATTCTGGTTTTAATTCCTATTCTGGCTCCTAGGCCCTCTTTTGTTCATAAGGGTATAGTCCCTTTCAAAAAACTATTTGCCAATAATAATAAAAAAACATTATCATTTTTAATTAAATAAATCAAGTATATCATAATCCAAAATTCTACCATACCAGATCTTAGTCAAATATCCATTATCATAAGTCCAAATCAACATCTTTAATATGTCTATGTCATAACAATATATCATTAACCACATATAAAAATGTCTCTAGTAATTAACAATCATAATAACTGAATCCAAATCAATACTAGTCCATGATCTAACATTTAACCATCATACTAAAACAACATACTAGTGTCCATAATAAGATCAATAGTATCAAAATCAGTATCAAATGTGTCAAAGGGAAGTGGGCACTACAGAAAGGCTTGTGGTAAAAGGGATTTTCATAGAAAGTAGGTATTGAATTTGATGAGATTTTTCCTCCTATAGTTAAGATGACTTCTATTCGTACTGTTCTAATTTTGGTTGCAACAGAAGATTTACATTTAGAACAACTTAATGTTAGCATGGATTTTATTCATGGTGATTTGGAGGAAGAGATTTATATGCAGCACCTGCTTGGTTATGAAGTCAAGGGTAAGGAGAAACTTGTGTGCAGATTGAAAAAGAGCCTATATGGGCTCAAGGAAGCCCAAGGTAATGGTATTTGATATTTGAAAATTTTATGCATGAGCATGGTTATATGAGATGTGAATCTGACCATTGTGTTTATTTTAAGAGGATTATAAATGGGAGCTATGTTATTTTGTTACTGTATGTGGATGATATGTTGATTGTAGGATATAGTATGTAGGACATTGATAATCTTAAAGAAATGTTAGCTCACACATTTACAATGAAGGATTTGGGAGCTGCAAAGAAAATACTTGGCATGCAAATTCACCGAGACAGGAAAAACAAGAAGTTTTATTTGTCTCAGGAGGCTTATATCAATAAGGTGTTGGAAAGGTTTAACATGAAAAAATCAAAACCTGTTAGTACAACTATGGTTGGACACTTTAAATTGAGCAAAGATCAGTTTCCTTCATCACACAAGGAGGTTGAGTACATGGCACATTTTACCTATGCTTCAGCAATAGGAAGCCTTATGTATGCCATGGTTTGTACTAGACCAAACATTGCACAAGCAGTGGGAGTTGTGAGAAAGTTTATGGCTAATCCGGGTAAAGAATATTAGAAAGAAGTCCAATGGATTCTCAGGTATTTGAGAGGGATATCTGGCATGGATTTATGCTATGGAGGTTTAGATACTTTTTTACGTGGCAATGTTGATTCATATATAGCTAGATATTTAGATGGTAGGAGGAGAACCACTAGATATATTTTCACTGTAGGAGGAACGAAAATTATATGGATTTCGAGATTGCATGAGATTGTGGATTTTTCTACTACAGAGGAAGAGTATGTTGTAGCTATAGAAGCTAGCAAGGAGATGATATAGATGAGCAGGTTCATGAAAGAGTTGGGTAAGGAGCAAGAGGATTGCATATTATACAGTGATAGTTAAAGAGTGATTCATCTGGTAAATAAATCAACATTTCATTCAAGAATGAAACATATTCAGTTAAGGTATCACTTCATACGACAGGTGTTGGAGGATGGAAAATTGAAGTTAGAGAAAATTCATATGGATGAACCCTGCAGACATGCTAATGAAGCAATTGGTAAGGGATAAGTTGGAGCTTCAATCCACTTCTATTGGTCTTCGAGTTTAAGATTTGAAGAGGAAGAAATAGGACAAGGAAAAGGAACCAAGGATGGAGATGCACAATATAGTGCAACAATTGATATCTAAGTGGGAGATTGTTGAGTATGGAGATAAATTACTTCACAAGAAACTTGCTTTTACATGTTATTGGTTTTAACAGTAACCGGCATCAGTCAGGATGTAACTGGTGCCAGTTAGGTCAGGTTAGGAAGTAACCATCGACGGTCAAGAAGTTTTCGACAACGGTGAGCTGTGCGACGGTGCTTTTATTTTTTGATGAAAAATAGAATAAATCACTTGTTTTAAAGATGATTTATTGATTGTAAAATAAATTTTAAGTTACCCAAAATATTTATATATGCATTTATGCATTGTATGAGGGTAAGCAAGTGAAAGCAAGAAGAAGAGAAAGAAAATAACAATTTTTTTGCATGTAAGTTTTCTTGGTGAGAAAGAAAGAGTAGATGAGTGAGGGAAAAGGATTGAACATCTTATGAGGTGTTGGAAGATAGTAGATCTTCATTTTATTTCCTCTGTAAAGCACTAAATAATAATATTGGTTGTTTCTTGGTAGACGTAGCCCACACTGGGTGAACCATGTTAAATGTGGTGTTATCTTTCTCTGGTTTATTTTATCTTCTGGTTATTTCCGCATTCATTGTTTGTATGTTTTATCTCATTATAGATTTGTGTAACACTGTTATATGGTTTAACCCCAACACACTGTCCTGAGAGTAGACGTAAATCAGCTAAGTCCTTTACTCTCTCTTTCGCACCTAGGGTTTCACATTTATTAGCTTATTATTTGTGTCATTTTGTATTTAGCATCTATTTATCATAGTTTACATTAGTTACTCTGTAATTAGGGTTTTACAAATTTCTATATTTTTAAATCAGTAATACAAATATCACGCTATTACAAAACTAAATTTCACTAGCAAGGTTCATAATTACAATTTTACATTTGGGTCATATTATCAACTTTTCATTTAATATTTCATCATAAAATTAGTTAATACATACAAAATACTCATGTAAAGAATCGTTTATACATGTGACCATAGGGTCGTATTTAACAAGAGGTATTAAATTAGTCCAATATTTCACAAGTCATAGCTTTCTTTATTTACTTGCCCATTAGTTATGAGAGAGAATATGCATGGTTCAGTTCAAAAGAATTGGCATGAAATAACTTCTCATTTACTATATTCATAATGATTGTATGATGATAATAATAGTGTAGAATTAACCATGTACCAATCAAGATCATTTAGTAATCATTTTAATTCAACAATTATAATATTATCATTTAGTAATAGTGAGAAATAACATTACAATCAATCATAGATAATGATCTCCTACTTATGATTCTTGACTCACAGTCAATCATACATATCAACCAAGGTTATTTATTTATACCATTTTCCCACAAACATAACTCAAATAATAAACTTATCATTCTTCATAACAAAGGCCAACTCTATAAAACATTACTAAATAAATTTTTGTTTCCCACTTTTAGTTTGTAACAATACAAATATTCATAAAATTGTATTACAGAATACAATGATCCAAGAAACGAATACCATCCTAATACCTTGCATGAGCTGGGAGAAGAAAGGATTCGGCAATTAACCATAAACCTTTTATTATTTTATACCCTCATACTTATATTAAAGATGGAAATAATTAGTTCTATAAACAAAGTGTATGTAGACTTACATACTTCCATACATACTTCATTTCCTTCTCATACAATCCCTTTAGGACTGTAATGATCAATTTTTAAAGTGTTTATCTAAATATACCAAAATAATTAACATGCAACTGATTTATGAATATATAAAGACTTATATAGTTTCATATCAGACCTGGGATCTAAGATCGAGAGAGAGAATAGTGATTTTCCTCAGAAAATAGTTTAACAAATATATTCCAACTTGTCTAATATATATTAAAGAAAATAAATAATCGAAACTTACCCAGGGTCCCATTAGAAATATTTCTCTTCCATCTTTCTATCCAAACTCAAATAAAAATGTAGACCAATATAAGTGATTACTATTATTTCTATGAATAGAGAAAAGGTACAATCCAGATTCATGAATAACTTTCAAACTCAACCATTCATAAAATAGAGCATACCCAGATAGTAAAAACATTGTTCAAATCAATTATCCAAATATTTTATAAAAAATATGCATACCTAGAAAACATTTTTACATTCAACACACAGATCAATATACCATTTTATCAGGTAATAAAATTATACAATTCAAATATATCATCACATCCATTATAAAAATTAGTATATCATATCCGCATGTTATCATATAACTATCTACATGGATTTAAAAACTTAATCATTTTGCTTACAAATCCTCAAAACCTGTAAACCTTTTTAACTTACATATGAATCCAAATATTTAAATAATCATTTTATTTAAACCTGTTTTATAACCCAGATACCCATAAATTAATTACACATCCACAAATGTATACACAAAAATATGCAAGCCAAACACATACCCAGTTAATAATATCACTTCTTTCAATCTATAAATAAAACCCGAATACTCAGGAAACATATCCACAAAATAAGAACAAATAAAACTCGAGGAAAACTTACAAAATTCATAGAATTCCATTATCACATAAAATGAATAAGATTTAGAATATGAGAAATAATCTCATGCCTATAGTTCATAAGACCTTAGTCAACTTGGTCTTCTTCTCTCTAAATCTCTTCCACACTTCAAAAATAACAATATTAACAATGAAATATTCCTTTTTTACAAAAAGTTACACCATATCCATACTTACAACCATTCCCATGGCTCTAAAACAGGTGTAGTGGAGGAGAACATCCATTACCTCCATGACCGAAAAAATACCAGAGCATTTAAAAACAATGCAATGATCAAAATGAGAGAGAGAAAATGAGAGATGTGACCTAACTAGGTTGGATTCTCGGGGAATCTAGCCATTCCTGAGAATTCTATAGAAATAAATGCTCATAAACCATAAACCCTGCACACTTACTTACCTTGCCACATATCCAACCACTTCATATTAACCAACCTTTTCTTGTATAAAATTTCCTGAGCCTAACTCATACAATACTTGCCTAGGTTTAGGTTCACAATGTCTCATTGTTTATGCATTATAACACTAGAGTATATGCCATAATTAAATAACATTCATATATATGCCTCCATTCAATGATATTAGCATATGCCATCAACTAAACAATATTACCATATATGCCACAGTGTATATATGCTAAAAACTTCTAAGTGCAAACCATGTAAAGGCTTATGCAGTCCATTAACCAAAAAATTTCACCCATTCTATATAGCCGAGTACAATTTATACTTCCCACCCACAAAGTGATATACATACATACATACATGTGTGTGTGTGTGTGTGTGTGTGTGTGTGCATAAAAATCTATTATAGACCAAATAATTTACTAATCAAACTTATTATCATTGTCCAACAAGTGATATCATATATTTAACATAAATGATTGTGCAAGCTAAGAATCCTGGTTAATAACTTTGTTCAAATCTGCTAACAGTCTATTGACCATTTATAAGATAATCAATTTCATGACTAAAAGGGTAGGATATTACAAAATATCCTATAAATTTATTCCTTACTAACTAATTTGGATATGCCTTTTTAGCGCATCTTGGAATTGCTTCTACAACTCTAAAATCTATCTCTGAATCAAAAAAATCAACTAGAAATTTGTTTTTTTCTCTCTTGGTATTCACTAACATATAAGCCCAATATATCATACTTCTTATGCCAATATGGGTGGCAAAAAAATATAAGTGGACCTATTTACCAACATAATGGTTGATTGGTTAGAAGATGAGTTTGTTTTCTTGCTTAGCCTTACCCTCTTCTCCTCTACCTAAGTTGGTTGGTTGGATTGGTCCACAGTAGTTTATATAAACACTGGGAGCTTGTTGATATGTACTTTGATATGGAACAATAAATTGACCTCGAAGGGATACATGTATCTTATGTATATAGTTTCTAGTATATGATACTATGTATATGCATATATGATGTAAATATGTTAATATATCTATAGAAATTTTCTATAAAAAATAAGTTCTTATGCAGGATATTTCAATCCCTAACTAAAAAACCCCCAATATATCATTATCATTATGTCAATCGGCGTGACATCACAATTGATTTATACCTCTTACTAACATAATGGTTGATTGATTTTAGATGATAATGTTTTCTTTCTCATATTTCCCCCAAAACCATCTAGTGGCTTCAAGAATCTAAAAAACATAATGTAAAATGTCCTCTAAATACATGTTTTATTAGCCAATTTGGAAATGCCACTTTAGTTTTTCATAAAACCAATTGAACCACCAATTGTTTTTGGCTTAGTCTACGGTAACATATAAACCAAAAGATATCATGATCCTTATTTCAATAGGGATCAAACTAGAATGGAAGTGGACCTCTTACTAAAATAATGGTTGATTGGTTGCAGAATGAGTGTGTTTCCATACTAGTCCTTCCACTCTCCTCTTATATCGCTTAAAAATTATAAAAAAAATTAAAATTAAAATTGCCTCTAAATATATGCCTTACTACCCAAGTTGAATACGTCTCTTCAGTGCTTCTTAGAATTGCTTCTACTACTCTAAAAATCCTCATTCATGCATGTATTCCCATGCTTTCTTAGAATGATTACAATAGGTTTGCCAAGAATATTTAGGAAATTACAATTATTTTTCTCTTGGCAAATGGCTACTAGAAAATTAGATGTATTTATAATCAAATAATACATTTTAGTGACTATGAATTCCTAACCCCCCATTGCAATGCTTAGTTAAAATGGTCTTCTTATGTAACAACTTCTCTCTAGAGCTCAATCCAATTGATCATGCAAATAATACAATTATTTATCACGCAATAATATATTTCATTCTTTGACATTTCTTCAAGTTGATTCATTCGTGATGATTACAATTTTATAGGAAGAGACTTGGAAATAATTAGGGAGATACAATCTCCACCAATATCGCACATAAACCTCCCACAATCTAGCAAACCACTAAATATGATATATTTCTAAGAATATATCACAACTATATAGTATATATCATAATATTGTTTCTAACAATGTTGCCATCAGATATTAACAAATCAAATACTATTTACCTTTCGGTAAATATCCCAATATCATGAAAACATTAATATTCCTAACATTCCCCCACCTTAATGTTTACATGACTAAACATATCTCATTTTTTGACTATAGCATGCCACCTCTATGTGCTCATGATCAATTTCTCAACTGTGCAACCTCGGGCATGCACAAAACCCGCACATGTGCCAACGCACATTTTTTCCTCCACTGATGGTTTTCTTTAGCTTCTACCAGTAACCTTACCTAATTAGCTTTCAAAATTGGTTTTACAGGTTCACCAAAAACCTTACACAATTGGTTTTCCTAGTTTACCAATAACCTTCACATCATGATTGCTATAATACATTTTGATCAATATTCTACAATGTTTCTACTACAAGGGGTTACATGAGGAATACACACAAGTGAATAAGAATTTACACCATCTGTTCTTAATTTTTGTGCCACATAAAAAAATGAAATCCACACCACACAACTCAAACAAATGTCATCATACCAAAAGTGCAACCCCATCATTGATGACTAACGAGAGGTCGCTATCTGACTTCCTTCCTCTGTTACCTCTGTCCTCTAGTAGAAAATCATCTAAAACAGAAAATCTTCATCACTTTAATTTTTTGTATGAGTTGTATTTCCTTCCTCTTCATTCTCTCCTTCTTCATCAAAAACCACGGCATTATCTTGTAGTTTCCCATCAAGTAAGTCTTGTGCTCTTTTCTTACAATTTGTAGATATATGACCGATTTGTTTACAATAATAGCAGGTAATCTGTTTCTTTGTACCTTTTGAAGTTGAACCATATTTCGATTTTTTCTTCAAAAATTATTTTTCTTTCTTGTTTCTACCGTACATTGTAGTTTCCTCTGATTCAACAATACTAATTCTTTTTTCTTCTTCAAGTAAAGCAAAAATGAGATCTTCTAAACTAGGATTGATTTTACCGAATGTAAAAACCGTATTAGAATAACTAGCTGGCATGCTATTTAATAAAACCAAATTTGCATCATCATCAGGTACATCTATTTTAATTCTAGCTAACTGATTTAAAATGGATCGAAACTTACTAAGGCGCTCTACCATACTGTCACCTTCTTCCATTTTGAGACCGAATAATCTTTTCATCAATGTTATCGCTGCGCTTCCAGCTTGTGAACCAAATAATTTGTTTAATGTTTTCCAAACTATATGAGAGGATTTAGAAAAATCTATATGATGCAAATAAGCATCAGATAGTCCCAATCCAATGATTTATATAGCTTTTTGGTCTCTTCTCTCCCATTTTTCTGCTTCATCCACATCCATCGGTTTCTTTATTTTTCCATCAATAATATCCCAAAGATCTTTGTTGATTAAAAATAATTGGGTCTGAACTTGTCAAGTATGAAAATATTTTCCCTTAAACTTTTCAATATGACTTAATTTCTCCATGACTAAAATATGCTTCAATGTAATGAGTTACCCAATGGTCTATGGGAAAGTGATATGAAATACCAAATGTGGATGATAATTTTTTTAAAATATTAGCACACCTTAATAAATTTCGCAACCTTCATCAATGGATGTAAGGTCTGTGTCGCTTGGGAGTTGTTTTTAATTACCGATGAATCTTTCCAGGATTGCAACTGATTGGAAATTGATGGCCATGCTTGATGTATAGATAATGCGATGTAGTTTCTCCATGCAATGTGTGTACTTTGAGAGAATTAAATAAATGATTTCCAACTGGGCCATGAAAAAAATTCCAATGAAAAATCCTTAATTAATAAAACTTAAATTACTTGTACCATCAAGAGAAGATATCTCATGCCAGAGCGGATCAAGAGGATGACTGAGAAACTCATTGAAGAATTGACTGCTATTCTAACATGCAATACTTATAAAGTGAAGGTGTTGTCGATGTCAGTGGAGTTTTTCACCGTCATCCATCTTAGGGGTTACAATCACCACCCATTTCTTCAGCAATCACCAATACCAGATTCATGGATTGTAACATATATTTAATTATTTTGTTTCTGACCACATGGGTGCATCCAATATGCTTCGGCACTTCCCAGGTACACAACAGTCCAACAACTTCCTCTAATGCTTTTGAATCAATATTCTCACTAAAAACACATTGATATCTTCAGAATATAACAAATTTCATAGGATCACTGATACCTTTGTCTTGGAATGTATATCAGGTACATTTACACATGGAATATTTCCTTATCAACACACATAAATGAATGATAGACAAATTTCAAATGGTGTTGCAAAATGTAAAAGTGAATGAGACAAATTTTCTTCTGTATGATGTTGTTTGAATAGCCACGAACTGAGCTAAAATTCTATGCAATTGATGAAATAATTTCATTTCCACTCATCAGAGAAACTTTGATGATCATAAAGTTTCCCCTTGATTCTCAAGGATCCATCACACACAAGAAAGGATGATCAGTCTTATACCAAATCTAGAGCTCAATCCAATCGATCGTGTAAATAACACAATTATTTTTCACACAATAATATATTTCATTCTCTGATATTTCTTCATGCCAATTCATTCGTGATGATTACAATTTTATAAGAAGAGACTTGGAAATAATTAGAGAAATATAATCTCCACCAATATTTCACATAAATCTCCCACAATCTAACAAACCATTAAATGCGATATATTTCTAACAATATATGTAATGCCCACTTTCCTTTGAAACTTTTAGATACTAATTCTGATAATGTTGATCTTATTTTGGACGTCATTATGTTTTGATTTATTATGATGTGTAGATGTTAGACCATGGATTATTATGGATCTGGATTTAGTTATTATGCATAATGATTATTAGAGACGTTCTTATATGTGAATGATGATATACTGTTTGACATGGATATGTTATAGATGATGTTCAGACATGTGACATTAGATATTGTGGATAGATCTGGTATGAAAATCATTGGATGATGACATAGTTGCAAAATTAAATTGAAAATGATGATGTTGAAATTATGATATTGTTGTGAGTTATATTTGATTTTTAGATGTTAGCTATAATCATTTTGGATGTTCTGATATGGCCACGAGGCTGAAAAAGGTATTTGTATTTTGAAGGTTGAGAAATCACAACAATGTTGGGGAACTGGAAACCAAACATAATAGAATTCCAGATGACCTCAACGGGGTCACCATGGAAACTGTCTTGTTTGTGTGTTGTGTTTTTTAGGAATTCCCATGGTGGGGGGGGGGGGGGGGGAATCTCCTTTGAAATGTGACCAAGGGATTTTTAGGTGTTGCTTTTATTTTGTTTCCTTTTTTATTATTAATGTCTTGTATGTGTTTAATTTGTGATGTGTTACCCCTTTAATTATTATTGTGTTGAGTTAATATTATAAATAACCTTGTGTGGAATTAAATAAATCTTTATGTCATAGGAATGTAATTAATGAAGTAATTAATATTAAATACAAGTTGTAAGAAACATGTAAGAAGAGGTAAGAGAATGTGTAAGACAATATATGTTAGATTTGGAGTGTAAGACACTTCATCCCCTTGGAATTCGAATTTGTCCTTGGGGGTTATTTTTGGATGCTTGTGGGACAAGTCAAACTTGTTCCACACCTCTTAAAATTAATTACCAACCATACTTATGGGTTGGAGGTCAAGATTTGACATTTTTAATGCTTTTTAAATGTTTATTGGTGAGTCTTTATTGCACTTCTCTTACATGATTTAAATTTTGTCCTTTTGGGGTATGGGTTACTTGGAGCGTGTAAGTTGCTTGTCATTGTCATTTATGGTGATTAATTATGTTGTTGAATTTTACTTTTAGGGTTGAGGAAGAATGATGTGGCATCCCACTTGGAATCCACATCACCCTATTCTCTTCCTTTCCTTTATAAGTCAAACTCTTTGCTTATTTTGGGTTGTTGAAGCTTTGCGCATTTCCTCTTGTGGACAAATTTTATTGTTGTGTTGGGAGCTCTTGTTTTTGAAGGGATTGGAGATCATTTGCTTGCTGCTGGTTGTTTTTTTTAGACTGTGTTAGGCATTAGAGAGCTTGCTGTGTTGGAACAAACTCCATTAATGGAGAGGTAGGAACTTGTGACTTTTTAAATGCTTCCTTCTCCTTTACGCATGTCTGAAATGGTGTTTGCTATATGTATTTGTTGGCTGGTTGGGTAGACTACTTAGGTTATGGTGTAGGAAAAGACTGTGGGGATTTCCATAGGGGGGGCATAAGGGTATGCCAATGGAATCAGTTATTGTGGAGGGAGTTTGGGATTGGGATCCACAATGGAAAAGGAATAGCTTGCATTTCTTACTCTTGGGGGGGGCATAAGTGATAAACTTTGGGGGGGAGGCATAAGGTGGAAGTTTGGGGGGGCATAAGGGTATGGAAGGTGATATATTTTGGAGGGTTATTTTTGGTGGATTCCCATTTCCCATTGGGAGGCATAAGTAGTTCCCCATAGTTCCTTGCTCTTGTTTTGGCTTGCTTAATGAAGCCTCAGTTCTGTTTGCTCTTGTTATGTAGTTGGGAACTACATATTGCTTGAAACATGTTTTGATAAATGTGATTATGATGCCTGTGTGTTTTTGGAAGTCATGTTGCCATGTGTTTTTCTTCGTCTCGTATTTCATTATGGTTAGGGCTCGGGGTCCAATGAGGAAGGATGACTTCTCCCTTCCCATTGGATATCTTGGTTGGGTGGAGAGCATTGCTTTTCCCCTTGTTTTGTTGTGATCCCTTGGAAGATTGAAGAAAATCATCTTGTTGTTGTTTTGAAACAAAGAGTTACACAGTTTTAATAGTCCCTATTTTGAGCAGAGTTTATTGTAACCCTTCCCACGTTGAGATGGATGAAACATTTAATTATTTGCATTGGAAAGGAACTTGTATGAAAAATGAAAGATTAAATTTGATATGTGAAATGTAAAAGTTGCAAATCCATTTTCTATTTGGAAGAATGTGATATATTTTATATAGCTGTATTTAAAATCGAAAGAAAAGAAGAGGTCTAATGTTGCTTATCGGAAATCAATAAAGGAGTGATTTCTGTTCTCAAAGTTTTTTTTTGTATTAGGTTTGAGTTCCTGTGATGAAATGAGTTTTCTATTTAGAAGGAAAATACGTATGGGGAAAAAGACATTATTTTTATCCCTCTTAATTAAATTGTAAACTTGAAATCAGACTTTGTATTTGGATGTTAAATGGATGCTAGAATCGATTGAATGTATTAAATAGGATTTGAATGTTTTCCCAGGTTTGGATGATAGAAAACGTTTTAAGAATTTGTAGAGTTTGATCTCTGTTTTTAATTATTTTAAATCTGGAAATCTATAGTTTGAATCTTCCTTATGAATTAAGTAATGAAACATGACAATTTAGATATAATATGTGCTAAATAACTCAATTGGACTTCAACACCTAATAAAGACGCTTCAACACTTTATAAAATCAAATTTGAAAACAGACATAGCTGTTTTTCTGTCAGTAGTTGGAAAAATGTAAATTGCACCTAAATCTATTAATTAAACCTTAGAAACTCTTTTAAGTTCATCCTAGAATAAGCCACCATGTTTGATTTACATGTTATGAAAGAAGAAGATAAAAAGTTAACAAAAACCATTAAGTTGTCAAATTTCCAGTGTGATTTTAAAAGCCTACAGTCACTTTCTTCAAACTGGCCTTTCAAGAAAATATATAATAACCTAACTGTTAAAAAGATTAAAATTTGCCTTGGAATTATGTTCCTAGTTTTCTCCATTTCTCCGCCGACTCGTGCCTAATCATGAGTTAACACGTGGCTCACGTGAGTGTCACGTGGCATAGAAGTTTTCCTTGAACAAAGGCGCATGCAACAAGGAAGTATTCCTTTGTTGACGTATGCCAGGAGAAATGTGTTGACGTGTGAAAAGTGAAGGAGTTGACACGTGTCAGGAGAAAAAGTGCTAACACGATGTAGATGCGCGTCAGTATAAATGTGTTGATGCACGACAAGTGGAAGAGGTGACACGTATCCAGAGAAAAGGGTTGACGTGTGAAAACCATAAGTTGTTGACGCGTGTCAAGGGTGAATTGTTGACGCGTGGTTACTGCACAACATGAAGGTCGTCGATGCACGTCAAGGAGAAGTGTTGACATACGACAACTAGGGGTTGTTGATGCACGTCAAAGGAGACATTGACGTGTGACAACCAGGGGTTGTTGACATGCGTCAATAGGAGGTATTGACACATGACAACAGGAGGTTGTTTAAACAAATCAATAGAAAATGCTGAGTGCTCCTACTTACAATAATGTCAGGAAAAAATTCAGATCTAAATCTGGGTTTTGATAGTAGCCTTAAAACTTGGTTGTGAAATCTGTTGCCTTGTAACCTCGTTGGTGTTACCCTTAAGAAAAAAAGAATTTATTCCACAATTTTTCCTAGGGTAAGTGCACTCGACATCAGAATTGGATGCACAATCCTCGTCATCAAAAGTAGAAGCAAGCGAGCCTGTGTCAGTGGAACTGTCATCACACAAAGAAATAGAGGAGATAACTGAATCAACAGTAGTAACAATGGCGACAGTATGTGAAGGGTCTCCATAGAGGGAGTGAAGAATGCTCCAGACACGGTGAGGTGGATCTGAGTGTGCCACGTGAAACCAGAGAGATCTGGAGACATGCATCATAATGTGATGAAAGACGTGGTCAAAAGTGTCGAGGAAGTCCTTTAAATGATGATGATTAGCGGGTGCAAGAACTGGCCCAAGCAAGAAGGGTAAAATACCCTCGTGGACGAAGTAACGTTCCATGGAAGCACGCCAAGCTGAGTAGTTCCCTCTCTCGGTGAGAAGTGGTGGAGGCTGTAAGGAAATCCTACGATGCTCAAGTCTGGAAAGAGCACTCTCCATGATGCAAAATGCAAGATGCACAAAAGTAAGACGTCAGACTCGGCCGATAATGCGTCTGTGTGCGAAAACCCAAGAGTACAATCAACCCCCCAGAATGTGGTACTTTATAAAAGTAGTGAATTTATAAAACTAATAATCCCATCATGTAGAATGCAAAAAAACATGCAACTTTGACTAAAGAAGTGCTCAGATCCTAGTAACGAGTCAAACGTTATAGCAAAAAACAATTGCCGCAACTGATGAAAAAATGCTAATAAATGCTGCAAACACATTAAAAAAGTACATGAGATGGGTGCAAAGGGTATCGTGTGACTACTTGTTGGAAATGACATCAAATTTCAGGCATAGTTTGTTTTGCTTGCGAGGGGGGATTAGCCTCTAGCCAACCCCGAACCTTGGCCTCCGTCTTCGACATGGGTAGGAAGGTAAGAATACAAGCAAAATATAGCCCAAATTTTTACAATGCCAATAAAATGGAATGAATGTTTTTTTTTAATCTTAAAACATTAAAAAAAGATGAGAAGAGGGGCCAACGTTTGGAAAGAGCTACTCTCAAGGGAGTTGGAAGCCATGTGCTGCTATGTGGTAGGTCACTGTAGAAGCTGAAGACGTCAGGGAGATCTGTAGGCTGTTGGAGGGGAAAAAACATGTTGGAGTGCTGCAGGTGCTGGAGGAGACGTTACCAGCCAGCAAGAACAGTAACCAATGCAACATTGTAATCGCCAAGGAAGACAACAAATCAAAAAAAAAATTCCAATGCTGAGTAGTAAAAAATGTTTTTCAACGCATGTGGCTAGGTGGAAGCAGGTAGCTCGAAGCAAGTTTTCATGAGCAGGGTGGTTATCTATGCATGGGAGGTCGCTATAGGATCCAACACAAGTTACAAGAGAAAAGAAGACACGGTGGGCCCTGTACAGGGTCTTGGAGTGTTGGTTTCAATGTCTGAATGCAGAGCCAAACTGTCTAACTGATTCCTCGTGTAGTAGTGGGACACTATAGTAGTTTGGAGATGACGAAGTCCATTCAATACACCCACACCATGCAACGCCAAAACAAGAAGCAAAAATGCAGATGTATCAACATTCCAATGAGTTTTCAAGCCAATGGTCGACACAAGAGAAAAAACAAAAGTTGGAATGTATAGCCAAATGGAATGCCGGAGATGACCAACTGGTGTTCCAATGCAAACAAGTAATGCACGAGCCCACGAAGCTGACAACCAAGCTGGTGAACTACAAACTAGTCAACACGCCTATGAGCCTAGGTGCACGATCACATGTAGAGGAAGGTCAAGCTTTGAAGGCCAAAAAAAGTATGCTCTAAAGATTGCATGCAAAAGCTGAAAAACCATGAACACCCTATAAACACCCACGATCACATGAACAACTGAACAAGAGGTATGAAACCTGAATCAGTGCAAGTAAAGCACGAAAAATCGGAATAACCATTACGACACATGCAATGAGAACTAAATATCACGCTAGAAACCAGAAAACACACACAAAAACACCGATGAGTGCATGGATCCACAAGATCCGCTCTGATACCATGAAAGAGGGTTTAAAACCCACAATTGATGATCACGAGGGATGACGTGCACATCAACGGATGTGCGAACGACATCGTGAAGAGATCTCGGGAGGAGCGAGCATTAACCGAATGTGCATGCAAAGATTTGAAACATGGGTAGAACCTAGTTAAGCCATAAAACTCTCCTCTATCTCATAGATCAAATGGGGGGTACATATAGGAGGTGCTGAGTAATCCCTAGTGCTGCAATCATGACAAGTCGAGTAGAGAGGGAGAGTTACATTCCCAGAATAGAAGTGTAACTCCCTAATGATGCATATGACACACTGAGGCATTGACGCGTAAGGGAATCTCATAATGACCCCTAAATGACACATGAACCTATGATCTCACCTAAGTGAGATGACTCACCTAATGATGTGGAAAATAACACACACCAACAACAACATATTTGGAGTTTCACTGAGGTTGGACATGGAAAAGGAGAGCATGACGGTGTAGGGGCATGTGTGAAAAGAGATCTTGCAAGAGAAGAGTTGAAGTACAAAGATGGTGCTAAATTAAAATATGTAAAGAGCATAATGGAATGGTGTATTGACAACATGGCCCGAGGTTCTCAAGAAAATTCCATAGTTCGCAGATATTTTTGGTTGATAGAGGAACAAAAAATTGCTAACTATGAGGATTATAGGACACTCACTAGGTCCAGTGATATGCACTCATTTTGTAGCTTAGATGCTACTTTGTGGGCCGTATGGACAAGAAAGTTAACATGTTTTTTTGCATCTTGTATGGAATTTGTCACTGCTGAGTGTGATTCACAAGAATGGGTGGATGGATGGATTTGTAGGCCTCTAACTCCATTTCCTAGTTATCAACCTCCACAAGCATTACGACTTGTTTCTGTAGATGAAGTTGCAACATCCAAGGACTTTGACGAAATTTTGATTTTGGTGCGACAAGGTATTTATGGTTATTTATTTAATTTTTGTATTGAGTTATGTCCATTGAAATTTTAATATGTAATTTAAATTTAAGTTGTTCAACCTTTGTTTTTTGTAGGACATGTGTTTGCAGTAATTGCGACAAAAGACAATGAGGAAGGAACAGACTATTTCTTATGTCATTGCATCGAGGAAAGAAAGAAGTTGACTTCTCCTATTATAGATGGTGAAGATATTGAGTATCCTACAGGGTCAGTGGTAGTTACTGGAACATGGCTTTGATGGTATCCATTAAAAAAATCCTCTGTTTGGGTGTTTGAAGACTTTGAGACACACATGAAAATACTCTTATATTCACATCTAGTTCTAGCGACAAATATTCAGCTATATAGATATCAAGGAAGGCCTAATAACAAGATTCTTTGGAAGGTTCGAGAGTCAGATCATGAAGCAATCTTTTCTGCTAGTCAGAGTAGATCTGATCCTGATGATTCATTGGAATGAATTTACAATGCTTGAATGTATGGTATGTATAATATAATTTCTTTGATATATATATACATTTGTTAGTTAGATGTAGATTTAAGTTTGAATATATTTTATTTTAAATTTGTGTATTTTGTATATATAGATAGTATATGGTTTTGATTTGAAACTTAAATTTCTTTGAATAACACTTTTATGTTTAGGTTAGTGGTGAAAGAAAAGCTTCCACATTCACATGGTTGGCACTATTAGTAGAGAATTTTAAATTCTTGAAGCTAAGAGAAGCTTTCCATTGTCTGAAAAAGTTGTAAAATTTTGAAAAAGTTCGTAAATTTTTGACAAAGTTCGTAAATTTTGAAAAAGTTCGTAAATTTTGAAAATCTTGTAAATTTTGAAAAATGACTCCTCCCCAAGTGTTTACAAGACCATACCTATGCATGTGCACAATTGGTTTGGTGCCATGACCCACCGTTTGCAAAATATAGCATTTGAGAACCTTACACTGGCTCAAACTGCACTATTTCACACATTTACAAAACAATAGGGCAGCGAAAGCACCTATCTGGGAAGGAAAAAACTAAGAGAGGCTATTGTAGAGGGTCCCTACACTAAGGTCTCAGATTAGACGAGATGTCTCTAGGTGCCACGGAGTCCGAGTAGTCACCCGTCAAAGTTTAACGATATTTTGGTCATCAGGGGATCTTAAGGGACTATGCCTGAACGAAGTAGCCCGCAAGCAACGACCTTATCACGCACATTGAAACACCACCCTCCTCTAGTGTTAACCTAGCCACCCAGGTATTTGTCGGTGTAGTAATTTCAGTGCCACAACCCACCGTTTGACAAAATATAGCATTTGATAACCTTACACTGAGCTCAAACTTGCACTATTTCACGCATCTGCAAACAATAGGGAAGCGAGAGCACCGATATGAGAAGGAAAAAAACTGAGAGATGACATTGTAGAGGGTCCTTATGCTAAGGTTTTGGATCACAGACAAGAGCATGTCTCTAGGTGCCTACGGAGTCTGAGTAGTCACCTATCAAAGTTGAATGATATTTTGGTCTCAGGGCTATTAAGGGACTACGTCCGAATGAAGTATCCCAGAAGTAATGAACCTTATCACGCACTAAAAAACCACCTCCTCTAGCATTCACATGGCCACTCAGATGTTTTGGGATAGTTGGTTTGGAGGCATGACCCATCGTTTGAAAAATATAGCGTTTGACAACCTTACACTGGCTCAAATTGCACTATTTCACGTGATTACAAACAATAGGGCAATGAGAGCATCGAAATGAGAAGGAAAAAACTGAGACAGGCTATTGTAGAGGGTCACTACGTCCAGGTGTCAGATTAGACGAGGCATCTCTTTGTGCCACGAAGTCTGAGTAGTTGCCCGTCGAAGTTGAACTATATTTTGGTCTCAGGGCTCTTAAGGGACTATGCCCAAACGAAGTATCCCGGAAATAACGACCTTGTCGTGCACCGAAACACCACCTCCTCTAGCATTCACCTAGCCATGTGGATGTGTCAGCATAGTCAGTTCGGTGACATGACCCACCGTTTGTAAAATATAGCATTTGACAACCTTAAACTGGCTCCAACTGCATTATTTCATGCATTTGCAAACAATAGGGAAAAAAGAGCACCGAAATGTCTAGGTGCCATGGAGTCTGAGTAGTCACCCGTTGAAGTTGAATGATATTTTGGTCTCAGGGCTCTTAAGGGACTACGCCCGAACGAAGTAACCTGGAAGCAACAACCTTGTCACGCACCGAAACACCACCTCCTCTAGTGTTCACCTGGCCACCCAGATGTGTCGGCATAGTCAGTTTGGTTTCACGACCCACCGTTTACAAAATATAGCATTTGACAACCTTATACTGGCTCCAACTGCACTATTTCACATGTTTACAAACAATAAGGTAGTGAGAGCACCGATATGAGAAGGAAAAAAATGAGACAGGCTATTGTAGAGGGTCTTTACATCGAGGTGTCTCTAGGTGCCACAGAGTTTGAGTAGTTTCCCGTCGAAGTTGAATGATATTTTGGTCCCAGGGCTCTTAAGGGACTATGCCCGAATGAAGTAGCCCGAAAGAAATGACCTTGTTGCGCAACAAAAAACTACCTCTTCTAGTATTCCCCTGGCCACCCAGACATACTGATACAGTCATTTTGGTGCCATGACCCACCGTTTGCAAAATATAGCGTTTGACAACCTTACATTGGCTCAAACTGCACTATTTCGCGTGTTTACAAATAATAAGGCAGCGAGAGCACCGAAATGAGAGGGAAAAAACTGAGATAGGCTATTGTAGAGGGACCCTACGCCAAGGTGTCGGATCACATGAGGCATCTTAAGGTGCCACAGAGTCTGAGTAGTCACCCGTTGATGTTGAACGATATTTTCGTCTCAGGGCTCTTAAGGGACTATGACCAAACAAAGTAGCCCAGAAGCAATGACCTTGTCGCGCACCAAAACACCACCTCCTCTAGCATTCACTTGGCCACCTGAACTTGTTGGTGCAGTTGGTTCGGTGCCACGACCCACCGTTTGCAAAATATAGCGTTTGACAACCTTATACTGGCTCCAACTGCACTATTTCGCACGTTTGCAAACAATAGGGCAGCGAGAGCACCGATATGAGAAGGAAAAACTGAGACAGGCTATTTTAGAGGGTCCCTACATTGAGATGTTGGATCACACGAGGCATCTCTAGGTTCCACAGAGTCCAAGTAGTCACCCGTAGAAGTTGAACGATATTTTGGTCTCAGGACTCTTAAGGGACTACGCCTAAACAAAGTAGCCCGGAAGCAACGACCTTGTCGCACACCGAAACACTACCTCTTCTAGCATTCACCTAGCCACCCAGACGTGCTAGCATAGTCGGTTTGGTGCCATGACCTACTGTTTGCAAAATATAGTGTTTGATAACCTTACACTGGCTTAAATTGTACTATTTTGCATGTTTGCAAACAATAGGGCAGTGAGAGCACCAAAATGAGAAGGAAAAAACTGAGATAGGCTATTATAGAGGGTCCCTACACCAAGGTTTTGGATCACACGAGGCATATCTAGGTGCCACGGAGTCTGAGTAGTCACCTCTCGAAGTTGAACAATATTTTGGTCTCAGGGCTCTTAAGGGACTACGCCCGAACGAAGTAGCCCGAAAGCAACGACCTTTTCACGCACCAAAACGCCACCTCCTATAATGTTCACCTAGCTACCTGGACATTTTGGAGCAGTCAGTTCGGTGTGACGACCCACTATTTGCAAAATATAGCATTTGACAACCTTACACTGGCTCTAACTGCACTATTTCACACGTTTGCAAACAATAGGGCAGCGAGAGCAACGATATGAGAAGGAAAAAACCAAGACATGCTATTATATAGGGTCCCTACACTGAGGTGTTGGATCACACGAGGCATCTCTAGGTACCACGGAGTCCGAGTAGTTGCCTGTTGAAGTTGAACAATATTTTGGTCTCAGGGCTCTTAAGGGACTTCACCTGAACAAAGTAGCCCGGAAGCAATGACCTTGTCGCGCATCAAAACACCACCTCCTCTAGTGTTCACCTGGCCACCCAGATGTGCCGATGTAGTCAGTTTGGTGCCGTGACCCATCGTTTGTAAAATATAGCGTTTGACAACCTTACATTGGCTCAAACTTCACTATTCTGCGCGTTTGCAAACAATAGGGCAATGAGAGCACCGAAATGAGAAGGAAAAAACCAAGATAAGATATTGTAGAGGGTCCCTATGCCAAGGTGTTAGATCACATGAGGTGTATCTAGGTGCCATGGAGTCCAAGTAGTCGCCAGTCGACGTTGAATGATATTTTGGACTCAGGGCTCTTAAGGGACTATGCCCAAAGGAAGTAGCCCGGAAGCAAAAAACCTGTCACGCACCAAAACACCACCTCCTCTAGCATTCACCTTATAACCTGGACATGTCGGCACAGTCGGTTTGGTGCCACGACCCACCGTTTGCAAAATATAGCTTTTGACAACCTTATATTGGCTCAAACTGCACTATTTCGCGTGTTTGCAAATAATAGGGCAGCGAGAGCACCAAAATGAGAGGGAAAAAACTGAGATAGGCTATTGTAGAGGGACCCTACGTTAAGGTGTCGGATCACATGAGGCATCTTAAGGTGCCACAGAGTCTGAGTAGTCACCTGTTGATGTTGAACGATATTTTCGTCTCAGGGCTCTTAAGGGACTATGACCGAACAAAGTAGCCCAGAAGCAACGACCTTGTCGCGCACCAAAACACCACCTCCTCTAGCATTCACTTGGCCACCTGAACTTGTTGGTGCAGTTGGTTCGGTGCCACGACCCACCGTTTGCAAAATATAGCGTTTGACAACCTTATACTGGCTCCAACTGCACTATTTCGCACGTTTGCAAACAGTAGGGCAGCGAGAGCACCGATATGAGAAGGAAAAACTGAGACAGGCTATTGTAGAGGGTCCCTACGTTGAGATGTTGGATCACACGAGGCATCTCTAGGTTCCACAGAGTCCAAGTAGTCACCCTTAGAAGTTGAACGATATTTTGGTGTCAGGACTCTTAAGGGACTACGCCTGAACAAAGTAGCCCGGAAGCAACGACCTTGTCGCACACCGAAACACTACCTCTTCTATAATTCACCTAGCCACCCAGACGTGCTAGCATAGTCGGTTTGGTGCCATGACCTACTGTTTGCAAAATATAGTGTTTGATAACCTTACACTGGCTTAAATTGCACTATTTTGCATGTTTGCAAACAATAGGGCAGCGAGAGCACCGAAATGAGAAGGAAAAAACTGAGATAGGCTATTATAGAGGGTCCCTACACCAAGGTTTTGGATCACACGAGGCATATCTAGGTGCCACGGAGTTTGAGTAGTCACCTCTCGAAGTTGAACAATATTTTGGTCTCAGGGCTCTTAAGGGACTATGCCCGAACGAAGTAGCCCGAAAGCAACGACCTTGTCACGCACCAAAACGCCACCTCCTCTAGTGTTCACCTAGCCACCTGGACATTTTGGCGCAGTTAGTTCGGTGTGACGACCCACTATTTGCAAAATATAGCATTTGACAACCTTACACTGGCTCTAACTGCACTATTTCACACGTTTGCAAACAATAGGGCAGCGAGAGCAACGATATGAGAAGGAAAAAACAAGACATGATATTATATAGGGTCCCTACGCTGAGGTGTTGGATCACACGAGGCATCTCTAGGTACCACGGAGTCCGAGTAGTTGTCTGTTGAAGTTGAACAATATTTTGGTCTCAGGGCTCTTAAGGGACTTCACCCGAACAAAGTAGCCCGGAAGCAATGACCTTGTCGCGCATCAAAACACCACCTCCTCTAGTGTTCACCTGGCCACCCAGACGTGCCGGTGTAGTCAGTTTGGTGCCGTGACCCATCGTTTGTAAAATATAGCGTTTGACAACCTTACATTGGCTCAAACTTCCCTATTCTACGCGTTTGCAAACAATAGGGCAACGAGAGCACCGAAATGAGAAGGAAAAAACCAAGATAAGATATTATAGAAGGTCCCTATGCCAAGGTGTTAGATCACATGAGGTGTATCTAGGTGCCATGGAGTCCAAGTAGTCGCTCGTCAACGTTGAATGATATTTTGGTCTCAGGGCTCTTAAGGGACTATGCCCAAAGGAAGTAACCCGGAAGTAACAAACCTGTCACGCACCAAAACACCACCTCCTCTAGCATTCACCTTATAACCTGGACATGTCGGCACAGTTGGTTTGGTGCCATGACCCACTGTTTGCAAAATATAGCTTTTGACAACCTTACATTGGCTCCAACTGCACTATTTTGCTCATTTTAAAACAATAGGGCAGCGAGAGCACTGATATGAGAAGGAAAAAATTGAGACAGGTTATTGTAGAGGGTCCCTACACCGAGGTCTTAGATCACATGAGCTGTCTCTAGGTTCCATAGAGTCTGAGTAGTCACCCGTCGAAGTTGAATGATATTTTTGTCTCAGGGCTCTTAAGGGACTACGCCTGAACGAAGTAGCTCGAAAGCAACGACCTTGTCGCGCACCAAAACACCACCTCCTCTAGCATTCACTTGGCCACCTGAACTTGTTGGTGCAGTTGGTTCGGTGCCACGACCCACCGTTTGCAAAATATAGCATTTGACAACCTTATACTGGCTCCAACTGCACTATTTCGCACGTTTGCAAACAATAGGGCAGCGAGAGCACCGATATGAGAAGGAAAAACTGAGACATGCTATTGTAGAGGGTCCCTACGTTGAGATTTTGGATCACACGAGGCATCTCTAGGTTCCACAGAGTCCAAGTAGTCACCCGTAGAAGTTGAACGATATTTTGGTCTCAGGACTCTTAAGGGACTACGCCTGAATAAAGTAGCCCGGAAGCAACGACCTTGTCGCACATCGAAACACTACCTCTTCTAGCATTCACCTAGCCACCCAGATGTGCTAGCATAGTCGGTTTGGTGCCATGACCTACTGTTTGCAAAATATAGTGTTTGATAACCTTACACTGGCTTAAATTGTACTATTTTTCATGTTTGCAAACAATAGGGCAGCGAGAGCACCGAAATGAGAAGGAAAAAACTGAGATAGGCTATTATAGAGGGTCCCTACACAAAGGTTTTGGATCACACGAGGCATATCTAGGTGCCACAGAGTCTGAGTAGTCACCTCTCGAAGTTGAACAATATTTTGGTCTCAGGGCTCTTAAGGGACTACGCCCGAACGAAGTAGCCCGAAAGCAACGACCTTTTCACGCACCAAAACACCACCTCCTCTAGTGTTCACCTAGCCACCTGGACATTTTGGAGCAGTCAGTTCGGTGTGACGACCCACTATTTGCAAAATATAGCATTTGACAACCTTACACTGGCTCTAACTGCACTATTTCACACGTTTGCAAACAATAGGGCAGCGAGAGAAACGATATGAGAAGGAAAAAACCAATACATGCTATTATATAGGGTCCCTACGCTGAGGTGTTGGATCACACGAGGCATCTCTAGGTACCACGGAGTCCGAGTAGTTGCCTGTTGAAGTTGAACAATATTTTGGTCTCAGGGCTCTTAAGGGACTTCACCCGAACAAAGTAGCCCGGAAGCAATGACCTTGTCGCGCATCAAAACAACACCTCCTCTAGTGTTCACCTGGCCACCCAGACGTGCCGGTGTAGTCAGTTTGGTGCCGTGACCCATCGTTTGTAAAATATAGCGTTTGACAACCTTACATTGGCTCAAACTTCACTATTCTGCGCGTTTGCAAACAATAGGGCAACGAAAGCACCGAAATGAGAAGGAAAAAACCAAGATAAGATATTGTAGAGGGTCCCTATGCCAAGGTGTTAGATCACATGAGGTGTATCTAGGTTCCATGGAGTCCAAGTAGTCACCCGTCGACGTTGAATGATATTTTGGTCTCAGGGCTCTTAAGGGACTATGCCCAAAGGAAGTATCCCGGAAGCAATAAACCTGTCACGCACCAAAACACCACCTCCTCTAGCATTCACCTTATAACCTGGACATGTCGGCACAGTCAGTTTGGTGCCACGACCCACCGTTTGCAAAATATAGCTTTTGACAACCTTACATTGGCTCCAACTGCACTATTTTGCTCATTTTCAAACAATAGGGCAGCGAGAGCACCGATATGAGAAGGAAAAAATTTAGACAGGTTATTGTAGAGGGTCCCTACACCGAGGTCTTAGATCACATGAGGTGTCTCTAGGTTCCATAGAGTCTGAGTAGTCACCCGTCGAAGTTGAATGATATTTTTGTCTCAGGGCTCTTAAGGGACTACGCCCGAACGAAGTAGCTCGAAAGCAACGACCTTGTCGCGCACCAAAACACCACCTCCTCTAGCATTCACCTGGACACATGGATGTTCCAGCATAGTCGGTTCGGTGCCATGAACCACCTTTTTCAAAATATAGTGTTTGACAACCTTATATTGGCTCCAACTGCACTATTTTGTGCGTTTGCAAACAATAGGGCAGTGAGAGCACCAATATGAGAAGGAAAAAACTGAGATAGGATATTGTAGAGGGTCCCTACACCGAGGTGTCAGATCATATGAGGTGTCTCTAGGTGCCACAAAGTCTGAGTAGTCACCCGTCGAAGTTGAATGATATTTTGGTCTCAGGGCTCTTAAGGGACTACGCTCTAATGAAGTAGCCCAGAAGCAACGACCTTGTCACGCACCGAAACACTGCCTCCTCTAGCGTTCACCTGGCCACATGGACGTGCCGGCATAGTCAATTCGGTGCGACGACGTCTTGAGGCATGACTTCTCACTCCTTGCCTCCGTTCATTTCCTAGGACTCAAAACATTCAATGTCACTTGTTTACCTTCCATCTCTTTTGTTCTCTTTGGACTTGACTTTGTCCTCTTAGGTGCTTCATCACTATCATTGCTTTTCTCTCTTGAGCTATGTTGTTGTGGTGATCTCTCTCCATCCTTTGTTACCCCAACTAGATGTGCTTACATGTTCATTATTTTTGCATTGTATTGGGATTCTTCATCATAGATCACTACACAGAATTAGGAGTATAAGTAAATCATCAAACAATTAAGGGAACACATGTGAGGACCTTTTATTCACAAGTGAAATCATTTATTGCATGAGATTAATCATCGCTGCCTCAAATTGAAGCAATGTCTCCCATCTCACACTTCAACCCCCCAGTCCATCAAGAAAGATCAAGCATTCATACTGCAAAGAAGGACATGTGGCCATTGGGTGAGCATGATCCTTGAAAAAGGGAATGATGTATTTCCTGAGATTATCTCTTTGTTTAGATTGTTCTTGGTCATATATTTGAAAATCAATAGGAATAGAGTTGAGATCAAGAAAGAGAAATTCCATTGGGAAAATAATCTCCCATTTGCGAGTGAGATGAATAATTTTGATTCTTATTCCTTGGTGAGCTCAGGTGTGTTTTCATATGACTCAGAGAACTTGTATGACATTTTTTCCCATACCATCACCTAGAAGTTTGATGCTATAAAAGAAGCCATTTCTGATTTTGAATCCCATGAGGAGAATGTATCAAAATTTTTAGAAGATCTTGGCACAAGAATGTATGAGCTTGGTACTCCTCTCAGGGAGAATAATTCCATGAAGAATCTTTAGGATTCAAATTTCAAGAATTGGTTCAGGAAAATATTTGTGACCCTTTCCTTCAATAGTGATACTTTAGAAGCCCTTGTAGAGATCATAGGTTATATCTCTAGAATCCTATGAAGAGTTATAAAAAATATTTTAGTCGATGTGGAAATATCAATGCCATTCCTGATAACTGACTCAACACATTAGAGCATGTGAACATCTTGGAAGATGAGAAATTTTCATTTGTAGTTTCCAGATTCAACAAGATGGTCTATGGAAAAGCCTCATCATTCAAGATCTCCCACGGACGAAGACATGAGTTGATTCTTCATTAGAGGAGGATTCTTCATGATGGGTGGAACCTAAGAATACTAATAAGGGCTTACTGTCAAATTTAAATTACCCTTTTCAACTTGGGACATCAGAATGCACCACCACATGAAATCTCTCCCTTTCATCACTTAAGGCTTGTAACATTCTCACTAGGTATGATTCCTCAAAACCCCAAATTGATTATGTTGCCCCCTCTCATGAATACTTAACCCCTTCACACATTATCACCCCTTTAAGTCCCTTTTTCCCTTAATAAATGTGGTAAGGGAAATGGGGAAAACCAAAACCCATTTAGAAACTTTTAACCCTACCCTGTCATGCCATGTAACCCGGGTTAATCCAGAATGGTCAAGGATGAGTCAGCTAGATTAATGTTAAGAGGTGAGTATAAACATACACTTATCCATTTTTTTAATCCCTTTTTAATATTTCCTTTTCCTTCATTGTTGCTAGTATTTAGTTATGCTACTAAATTTTCAAGAAACCCTATTGAAAAAATCACATTTTTACTCCATTTACCCTGAAATTTTGCCCGTAACTTCTACTCATGAACTCCTTGAAGATGATATAAAAATATTTTCCATTGGTACCCTAAATTTTTATAGCATCCCATTTAAAATTTTAAAGAAAAAACTTGCCTTTTTAGATCCTTGCAATTCTGGAGATCGAAAACACTTGAAATTTGAAGCAAGAAACCATATGAAAATACCTAATCTAATGAAAAAATTTCATCTCAATAAAAATACAAGAAGACACAAGATTAAATATTTATTATTAAATTGGCATATGATCCTTACTAAAAATAATAAGTTTTGATAACAAAGAAAAAAATTTGAAACCTCTGTGTAATCTTCAATTCTAGAAATATGAAAATTGGGAAAATTGGTAAAATCTTCAATGTTACACCATAAGTAACATTATATTCATATAGTTCAAGATTAACTCTACCTCGCTTATTTTCTATCAATGTTCACATTAGTTGATATGCAATATATGAGTGTTATCTTTAAAAAAAAAGTAATTGTACATATTTCCCTTTTGTAGTTCACGTAGCATGGTTTTACTTAATGGAATAGGTTTGCTTAACAATTATACCATGTAGTGCTCTGGGACATGGTTTTTTAATTTTAAATCAAACATACATATCTAGAACTAATTTAAATGGTTATGAAAACATACATAGAAGGATATCATACATGCAATGAAATCAAATCAAACATATAGTTCAGTAATATCGTTATGAAAACCAACACACATGGATATATAAGAATCAAACAAAGTGTGCTCTAGATGCACATCTCTGAAAATATATGTAAGTTTATAGGTCATGTGTGTACATCTAAAAATAAGTGTGTCATAATGTATATGGACCACATGCGGTCGCAAAAGGCTATATATATGTACAATGGACTATATGAAGAAACACATGTTCACTAGGACTAGATGGCCCATATATATATATATATATATATATATATATATATATATATATATATATATATATGTACATCCAGGTGGACTATGAATCTACTCATGAAACATCTTCCCTCTCTTAGCCCTGCTAGAAGTAGCACGTCCACGACCTGGGGATGTATTGGAGGGAGATGCCACTACGGATTTCATCCGTGTGGTCCTAGGTGTCTCTAAGCAGGCCTACAACCTAACCTGCACATTCATAAACAACAAGTTTTTAACACCCAAAATTTTAAAATACATTCAAAATTTAGGAACTTGTATGTAATTTAGTTAAAATGCATGTGAAATCTTACCACCATGTCATGGCCCCTATTAATTTGTTGTTGACACATTGCAGAGACAACAATAGACTCACGAGGGCTAAGCTACATACAAATAATTAATTTTCAAATTAAATATTTCACATACATACAAAATTTGATATTGTAGATTTAAGAAATAAGAAATAATGAACCTCCAAAATTTAACAAATTTGAAAAATTGTACCTCAGTTAGTGGATCTACAGATGCTATGGCAGTATCTACAGCTGCCTCCACATTCTGCATATATGGAGGAGTCTCTCTAATAGTCATAAGCTATACAAAAAACATGTACAAATCAATATTAAAATCTACATGACTGTGCACCACATAACAAAGGTCTAAAGCATGTAATCCACATGAACTTCCAAAATTAGAAACAAAGTGTAAAGAGATTTACTAACCTGCATAAAAATCATGTGAGGCATGCCAGTAGCCTTAGTTCCTAGAGCAGATGATGACCCACCAGGCTCCTGTGTATAAAAGACAAACATATTAATATGTACAACATACACGTGAAACAAATTATAATAATAATCTAGTGCAATTAAATGATTTATTAAAAATGTAAGTTTGTACAACTTGAAACTTACATTTGAATCACGCCCAGCCGCAGTAGCTAGCATGTCGACACCGAATGTTTCCTTCACCGACTCTTGCTATTTAAAATAAAATAAAAAATTAGTTTTTTACATGTATGTACATGACGTACAATCAAATATATATATATATATATATATTAATATCTCAAACATGTGAATTAAACTATTGTATATATATATTGGTTAAATTTATTTATTTGAAATTTACCTATGAAAGACCAATATCAGTGGCTCTAGTTCCAAAAACACTCCCCAGCATCTCATCTATAGAAAAGAAATCCTATGAACCAGCAAATGATGTCTCGCCTGCAGTGCATACGGCACCGCATGATCCACAGTGGTGTGGTGCATTAGAACTGGTGCCTCCACCAACATCACCAGATGCAATCTGGGTCACTATGTTGGGTGAAGAGTGTCAGTGAGCTCCCTCAATGCATGCAATGTACCAATCTCCACAACCTCCTTCACTCGTAGGAGGGATAACTGAAGGTAGTGGGGGTTTTGGGGCATGGGGGATCCTAGGCTGACCTACGCGTGCACTAGGTCTACTCTGTGCAGAGCCACCTCCTCGACCAAAAAAGTCAGAAAAGTCAAAATAATTTGGGACCTCATTGAGCACGAACTCACAATATAATTTCTTCAAAAAATAAAGAGGAACCTCATTGTTGTTGCATGGTGGATAATCAAAAACCATCCACCATCGGGTCCCAAAAATTGTTTTTGATTCTATCATCATGGCACCAATGGATTGGGAACTGTTTGCAAGTAACTGTGAGGGGGGCATTGGTTCTAGGGTTGGTAAATAATGCACAAATGAGGTCTTTTCCATTTTTTTTTGTCTTTGACGGCCGCATGGGATTGTTTATCTGCATATACCACCGCCTACAGTCACTTCTAAAGGTATTCCATCTATGTATTTGGTTGGTTGTAGACTCAACTTCGCCAATCAATGTTTGCAATGTATTGGATAAAGTCATGTGGGATGGATTTATAGCATGATTTTGTCTTATATTTTGAATTAGGTTCTCAATGGACAATTTTATTTTCTCTGGATTCTTCCAATGATATTATCTTGTTGTTCCTACTAGCTCAGTGGGGACAGAAGGAGCCACAGGAGGCGGATCTATGTTTGGAGGAGGGTTTTGAGGAATGTTCGGAGGGTTTTGAGGAATGTTCCATGTGGTTTTGAGGAATGTTTTTGATGGTTTGCATGAGTTTGAGCTTGCCGACCAACTGATAAAACAAGAAAATTGTATACATAAACAAATATTTCAAAAAACCCATGAAAATGCAAAAAAAAAAAACCTAAAATGTAAAAAAATTGATTACAATCAAGGGACTTACCTCCTTGTCTTGGTGGCATGGTTGAATATATCGCTGATCCAGAAGTTTGATGAACAATTTTGAAATGGTATTGAGAGCGCGAGTGAAAAATGTTTAGGAGAAAGTCGCAGTTCGAAATGAAAAATGAGGAAAATAACGAGTCCGCAAGGACTGCTAAATTTTGTCTCAAAGTTCCACGATCACAGTTTATAACTGCACTCGTGGTTCTAAACCGCGATCGTGGTTTTAGGTTTGGTAATTACCGAACCTAGAATTCAGGAACCGCAATCGCGGTTCCTTTATTTCGGGTTTTTATGTCCATGGAATTGTCCACCAACTTCGTGCACTTACCCTAAAAATCATTACCTTAGAAACATTAATGTGGCAACTGTCATTTTTTAAAACTATTTTGTGTGCAGGCTTTCCAAAAAAATTATTCAATATTTTTTTAGCTAACCCTAGGTTGTTCTTGGTTCTCGTGTGGGTGTCATAGTGGGAATTACACTTGGTATCAGAATCAGTGGGTTCAAAGCTTTGGACTCTTTGGGCACACTAGGAAGACTGTGAGAGACGAACATTGAACCTAGTGCAATATTAAACCTAACACACTTTGTATATTTAGAAAACAAATTTGGTTGAAGATTGTATATTTTAGTAAACATAGAAAACTAAATAAAACCTAGAATAATTAACTAACTATTGCCTTGTGTCTATGCAAAAGGCGTACGGACCAGATGAGGTGTCCTATTCACATAGACATAGACTTTACCACCTCCAGAGTCAGGCTATAACAACCATGCTACCCCATTTTTTACAAACGCTTTAGGATGTCAATGTCGTTATTCACATAGAGGTCCAATTAGGAGGGAATGATCAATAAGACATGATAGGGATCACATCCATTGAGGGATCGTGCATCTCCTCGACATCAGCTAAGGAGAATAGAGGAAAAGAACTTCACGTATGGAGATTCAACCAAAGTAGAGTCACCATAGAGGGGACAGGGAGACTTTAGTTTCAAGACACAGAGATAGGGCTTTTGGAGCCCTAGACTCTAGAGATGAGCATGTAGAGAACCCTAGAGATCGCCAGTCAAACCATAGTTGTAGATCACATCAAGGAAATTCTGAAGCTTTGGCCATCACATTATTTAGGTGACATAGGAGGATTTTAGGCCGAGGCCTGACTTGTCAGCTAGAGTGGTTGCTTCAAGCTTTGTCCTTATTCCAGCAACACGAAAGCTCATGTTACGATCCACCTAATGAAGGATGGAGTAGGTGTCTAGAGGAGGACTAGAGGAGCAGAAGCTCCATGGTTGATTCTGAGATAGTCACCTGATAGCTATTTGAGGAGAGATTTAGAAGTAGATATTTGTCACGGAGATTCATACAATAGAGGGATCGATGAGTTCCATGACCTTTGATAGGCATCCCTTACAGTGGCAGAGTATGACAGTAAGTTTTTGGATCTACTTTAGTACGTAGAGTACATGCAGGATGAGCATGTGTAGATTCACCACTTCATCCGGGGTCTCAATCTAGACATTGGAGGTGCATATTGGATCCACTACCCACAGGATCTAGCAGATGCTATTGAGAAGGTCTACATAGTAGAAGAGACTCCGGGAAAGACCCAGCAGGCAAGAGACCGAGTCAGGAGCTGCATACAATAGATGCAGGAAAGTAGATCGAGGGGGTCAACCCCTCCTCCTCATGGTGGTCAGCATTCTTCATAGTCATCCTTTAGACCCCAAAAATAACAAAAGCAGTAGTAGAATAATCCCACCCATTGTATAGGAATCCATAGAGAGCTGATGCATAGAGAGGTTAGAGTTTGGGGCCTCCTCCTAGGGGTCCCATCATGACACAGGGTGGACCTAGAGCTCAGTCAGTTGGAGCTCTTGAGCAGAGGACCGTAACAGACCATAGCTGGATCATCAGGATCCATAACACCTAATTCTAGAGCACCTACCGGCGGTGCTACTCCTTGGAGAGGAACAAGCAGTTGTTTTGGATGTGGAGTTGTGGGACATTTTTGGAGAGACTACCCTCAAAACCCTAACAAGGGTAAGGCACCGATCTCAGAGCTGACATTTGGTGATATGGGATGTAGCCACAAGATTTATGTAGCGGTTGAGAACCGCTAGGTCGAGCACCAGAGCACAGTCATTGAGACTACAGGTAGCATTGGGGGTATTCCTACCTCCATATTATTTGATTCTGGTTCTTCTGATTCATTTATTGCATCATCTCTAGTAGAGCAATATAGGCTGGTGGAAATTAGGCAAGGTCATTATTGGGATGTTGAGATGGGTTCAGGAGCCAAGATCTCTAGTTGACTCCTTGGTCGTCAAGGAGTGTGTTGTAGATTTGGGACCTTTCACCACTTCTTCATATCTCCACATCCTTCCTTTGGGCTCTTATGGAGTCATCTTAGGTATGAATTGGTTATCTGTACACAGGGCCAGGATGGATTGTTATCACAAGACAATGTCTTATGCAGATGATCTTGGAGTTGAGTCGGTTATTTCAGGGGTCAAGAGACCCATTTCTATTCGCACCATCTCCGCTATGCAGCTCAAGCAGTGTGTGTGACGGGGTTGTCAGATGTATGCTATTACAGTCAGTGACAGGTCAGAGGATGGGTCTAGTGGACCATCGCTAGATGATCATCCCATTCTGAGAGAGTTTGTGTATGTCTTTCTAGGGGAGCTACCGAGGATGCCACCCCCACATGAGATTGATTTTCATATAGATCTGGTTCTAGGAGTAGAGTCTATCTCATGAGTGCTTTATCGGATGACCACCCCGGAGCTCTGTGAGCTCAAGTTACAGCTAGAGGGCCTTCTGGAGAAAGGCCTTATCCATCCTAGTGTATCCCCTTGGGGTGCACTGGTGATTTTCATGAAGAAGGATGGATCCTTACGGTTGTGTATCAATTACCGCCAGCTGAATAAGGTAATGATCAAGAATCATTATCCCCTTCCATGTATTGATGACTTGTTTGATCAGATGAAGGGAGCCACGGTGTTCTCTAAGATTGATCTCAAGTCAGGATATCATCAGTTGAGGATTACGGAGGAAGACATTCATAAGATTGCCTTTTGTATGAGACATGGGAACTATGAGTTCACAATGGTACCTTTTGGTTTGAATAATGCCTCCGCAGAGTTTATGAGTTTGATGAATGGGGTATTCAGGACCTTCTTAGATCACTTTGTGATCATCTTCCTTAATGACATTCTGATTTACTCACGTACGTGTGAGGAGCATGAGGGGCACCTTTCCCAGGTTCTTGCAGTGTCTTCGTGAGCAGCAGCTTTATGGGAACTTGGAGAAGTATGTGCATTTCTTTCAGTCTGAGGTATAGTACTTAGGTCATATCATCTCTGGGGGAGGTATCGCAGTCGATCCTTCCAAGATTAGAGCCATTATGGATTGGCCAGCACCCACTACTGTGACTGAGGTGCATAGCTTCATGGGGTTAGCAGGTTACTACTGAAGATTTGTTCAGGACTTCTCTCAGATTACGCACCCCATCACTTACCTTCATTAGAAATAGAAGAAGTTTTTTTGGTCAGATAGATATGAGTAGGCCTTTAAGACACTGAAGTGAATGTCTCACTTCGGAACCCATTCTTACAGTGTCAAATCCACATGGTGAGTTCTTTGTTTTCACGGATGCTTCGTTGGTAGGCCTTGGAGGTGTGTTGATGCAGGAAGGCAGAGTGGTGGCCTTTGAGTCTTGCAAACTCAAGGATTATGAGCTCAGTTATCTGACTCACGATATTTTGCTTGCGGTAGTTCTGCACGCTTTGGTTAAATGGAGGTACTTTCTTCTTGGTCGGAGATTCACACTTAGGATGGATCACTTGAGTCTTCGCCACATCTTCACGTAACCCAATCTAAATGGTCATCAGTGGCCTTCGATGGATTTTCTTTGTGAGTATGACATGGAGATAGACCATGTGAACGGAAAAGAGAATGTGGTCACAAACACTCTTAGCAGGAAGGGACATGTGAGTATGGCCACTTCAGTGGGTACAGATTTGTGGAGCAGGATTCTTCAGCAGCTTCCTCTTGATAGCTTCTACATTGCGGTTTGAGTAAAGATGGAGTCCCAGAGACCCCTTGAAGGGAATTTTGATGGTTTCTCCCTAGAGAAAGATGGAATTCTCTAGTATAGAGGTTAGATTTATGTTCCCTTAGATGGAGGCTTGAGGAAGGACATATTGATAGAGGCATATTGTGCACCGTATTCCGCCCATCCTGGGGTGAAGAAGTTGCATGCAACTTTGAGACAGTTGTACCACTGGAGAGGACTTCATAGAGATGTGGCTTAGTTTATGTCACACTATTTGGAGTGCCAGAAGGTGAAGGCCAAGCATCACTATCCAGCTGGCCTTCTCTTTCCTCATGCTATACCGAATAGAAAATGGGACAACATTTCCATGGATTTCACTATTAGGGCTATCAATGTCAAGATATCACCATGATGCCATCATGGTTACGGTTGATAAATTGATAAAAGTGGCTCACTTCTCACCGGTGAATACCACTTATACAGCTAGTGTTGTGGCATGTGTCTATTTAGATGAGATTTTTAGGTTACACGGGATTCCATGGAAGATCATTTGTGACCGCAATCCTTTGTACACTTTCCATTTCTGGACTACCATGCAGTATGCCCTTGGGATGAGGATTAATTTCAGTACATCTTATCACCTTAAGATAGATGGATAGACCCAGAGGGTGAATCAAATTTTAGAGGACATACTCAAGATGTACGTGATGGATCATCAAGTGAGATGGGAGGAGTATCTATAATTGGTGGAGTTTACCTATAATAATAGTTTTCAGATTTCTTTAGGCATGGATCCTTTTCAGGCCTTGTATGGTAGAGAGTGTAGGACACCCCTTAGGTGGGCCAGGTTGAAGGACAAAGTATCTCTTAGACCAGCCCTTTTACAAGACACGGAGTTGCAGGTAGTGATGATCAGAGCATAGACTGTAGGAGGCATGGGATAGACAAAAGAAGTACGTGGATCGGCATAGGATAGAATGTAATTTTTATGTGGGCGTGAAGGTGTTCCTTCATGTTAGTCCACATAAGAGCCCTATCCGTTATGGAAAAGGTTCTAATTTAGCTCCTCATTTCGTTGGATCTTTTTGAGATCTTCGAGCGTATCGACCCTTTGGCTTACCATCTAGCTTTGCCACCTAGCTTGTCTTGCGTATACGATGTGTTTCATATTTCTGTTATTAGGAAGTACATTACAGATCCTTCTCATCTACTGGATTGGACCTCTTTACAGGTCTAATATTAGGGGGAGGTGATGGTGGAGCACATCTCGTATCATAGATCGTAGGACCCTGAGGCCTTCGAGACAGAGAGATTGATCAAGTACAGGGTACAGTGGGACATATACGACAACACTGCAGCCACTTGGGAGGATGCCAACGTGTTACAAGTGTAGTTTCCACATTTCTTCCAATGAATTATAGGAGGAATTTGAGTCTTAGGGGAGGGGGATGTAATGCCCACTTTCCTTTGACACTTTTAGTTACTAATCATGATATTGTTGATCTTGTTTTGGACGTTATTATGTTTCGAATTATTAAGATGTGTAGATGTTAGACCATGAATTATTATGAATTTGGATTCAGTTATCATGCTTGATGATTGTTGGAGACATTATTACATGTCGATGATGATATATTGTTTTACATAGACATATTTATAGATGATTGCTCAGACATGTGACATTGGCTATTGTGAGCAGACCTAGTATGAAGATTTTTGGATGATGTTATAGTTGATAATTAAATTTCAATGATGATGTTGAATTTGTGATATGGTTGTGATTCATATTTGAATTTGCGATGTTAATTATATCATTTTGGATGTTCTGATATGGCCACGAGGCCGAAGGGGTATTTGTATTTTGCAGGTCAAAAACATCAAAACAATATCGGTGGATTGGAAACTGACCATAATAGAATTCTAGATGAATTCGACGGGTCACCATGGCAATTTTTTTGTGTTGTGTGTTGTGATCTTAGGGATTCCCATGGGGGGGATCACCTTTCACATGTGACCAAGGGATTTTTATGTTTTGCTTTATGTGTTTTTCCTTTTTGTAATGTTTGTATGTGTTTAATTTGTGATGTGTTACCCCTTCCTTTAATTATTATGTGTTGAGTTAATATTGTAAATAACCATGTGTGGAATTAAATAAATAAATCTATATGTCATAGGAATGTAATTAATGAAGTTGATATTAAATGCAATGTATGTAAGAAACATGTAAGAAGAGGTAAGAGAATGTGTAAGAAAATATGTAAGAGAATTTAAGAATAAGATTTAGAGTGTAAGACACTTCATCCCTTGGAATTCAAATTTGTCCATGTGGGCTAAATTTGGAGGCTTGTGGGACAAGTTAAATTTGTCCCACACCTCTTAAAATTAATTACCAACCATATTTATGGGTTGGAGGTCAAGTTTTGAATTGTTTAATGTATTTTGTTATGACCATTTGAAAGCATTAAATGTACTTCTCTTACATGCTTTTAATTTTGTCCCTTTTGGGGTATGGGTTATTTGGAGTGTGTAAGTTGATTTTTCCCTGCATTTATGGTGATTAATTATGATGTTGACTTTTATTTTAGGGTTGAGGAAGAATGATGTGGCATCCCACTTGGAATCCACATCACCCTCTTCTCTTCCTTTCGTTTAAAAGTCAATCAATTTTTTATTTGTGGGTTGTTGAAGCTTTGCTGCATTTTTCCTCTTGGCGAATTTTCTTGTTGGTTGAAGCCTTGCGTTCCTTTGGGGTGAACTTCTTGTTGTTTGGAGTCTTGTTTGTGGAAGGAGATTGGAGATCTTTTGCTTGTTTATTGTTGTTGTTTCTGGACTATGTGTCTTAGAAATTGAATAGCTTGCTGTGTTGGAACAAATTTCATTAATGGAGAGGTAGGAAACTGGACCATTTAATATGATTATTTTTCCCTTACGCATGTAGGAAATGGTGTTTGTCTGTGTGTTTTTGTTGGCTGGATGGGTAGACTTCTTAGGTTATGGTGTAGGAGAAGGTTGTGGGGATTTCATATGGGGGGGGCATAAGAGAATGCCAATGGCATCAGTTATTGTGGAGGGAGTTTGGGATTGGGATCCACCTTGGAAAAGGAATAGCTTGCATTTCTTACTCTTAGGGGGGGCATAATGGAGAAACTTTGGGGGGCATAAGGAGGAATTTTGGGGGTGCATAAGGGTATGGAAGGTGATATTTTTTGGCGGGTTACTCAGGTTGATTCCCATTTCTCATTGGGAGGCATAAGCAACTTCCTGCATAGTTCATTGCTCTTGTTTCAGCTTGTTTTATGAATCCTCAGTATTTTTTTTATTTTTTATGTAGTTGGGAACTACATCTTGCTTGAAACATGTTTTTGAAATGTGATAATGCTGCCTATGTGTTTTGTGGAAGCCATTGTTGCCATGTGCCGGTTTTCATCTTTTATTTCTGTTATGGTTGGGGCTCGGGGGCCAATGAGGAAGGACACCTTCTCCCTTCTCATTGGATATCTTGGTTGGGTAGAGATCATTGCCTTTCCCCCTGTTTTGTTGTGATCCAACTTGGAAGATTGAAGAAAATCAGCATGCTGCTATTCTGGAACAAAGAAATGTACAATTTTGACAGTGCCTATGTTTTGAGCAAGTTATTGTAACCCTTCCCACGTTGAGGTGGATGAAACATTTTTATTATTTGTAATGGAAAGGAAATTGTATGAAAAATGAAATATTAAATTTGATATGTGAAATGTAAAAGTTGTAAATCCGTTTTCTGTTTGGAAGAATGTGAAGGTGATATTTTGTATAGACTGTATTTGAAATTAAAAGAACTAATGAAGTTGTAAAGTTGTTGTTGGAATCAATAAAGGATTGTATTCTATTCTCAAAATGGTATTGTGTATTGGATTTGAGTTGCTATGATGAAATGAGTTCTCTGTTTGGAAGGAAAATACGTATAAGGGAAAAGACAATATTTTTATTTCTTTTAATTAAATTGAAAGCTAGAAATCAGACTTTGCATTTGGATGTTATATGGATGCTGGAATCAATGGAATGTATTACATCATATTTGAAATGTCTTTTCCCATTTTAAGAGGATGCAAAATGTTTTAAGAATCCATTGTAGAGTTGATCTCTGTTTTTATTTATTTTAAATCTTGGAATTCAATTTATCAAGAAATGTACAGTTTGAATCTTCTTTATGAGTTAAGTAATGAAACATTGCAATTTAGATGCATTAAGTCCCAATGAACTCAATTTGACTTCAACACTTAAGAAAGAACCTTCAAACTTATAAAATCAGAATTTGAAACTGACACAGTTGTTTTGCTGTCTAATGTTGGAAAATATGTAAATGCAATTAAATCCAAAAAATTGAACCTCCGAAACTCATCCTAGAACAAGTCTCCAAAATCTATTGACATGTTAAGTAAGAGAAAGAATCAAAGTTGAACAAAACTCTTTAAGTTGTCAAATTGCCAGTTTTGCTTTTAAAAGCCTGTAGTTGTTTTCTTCAGATTGGCCTTTCAAAAAAAATATAAATATAATAACCTAATTGTTAAAAAGATTAAAATTTTCCTTAGAAATATGCTCCCATTTTTCTTCGCTTCTCTGCCAATTCGTGCCCAATCACGAGCTGACACGTGGCACGCGTGAGTGTCACATGGCATAGAAGTTTTCCTTGGGCAGAGGCACATGCAACAAGGAAGTCTTCCTTTGTTGACGCGTGTCAGGAGAAATGTGTTGACGCATGACAAGTGAAGGAGTTGATGCGTCAAAAGAAAAAAAGTGTAACGTAATGCATGTTGTAGATGTGCGCGTCAAGGAAAGGAGTTGACGCGTGTCAAGTGGAAAGGAGTTGGCACGCGTCCAGACAACTGGAAGTTGTTGACACGCGTCAAGGGGAAGTTGTTGACATGTGGTTGACATGCGTCAAGGGATGTTGTTGACGCGTGACATCAAGGTCGTCGACGCGCGTCAAGGAGAAGTTAATGTTGACACGTGACAACCGGAAGTTTGACACGTTGTCAAAGGAGGCGTTGACATGTGACAACTGAGGGTTGTTGTGTGTCAAATGCGGTGTTGACGTGCAACATGAGGTTGTTGATGCACATCAATAGAAAATGCTGAGTGCTCCTCCTTAAGATAATGTCAGGTGAAAATTTGGATCTGAATTTTTGTCTTAATAGTTAGCCTTAAAACTTGGTTGTGAAATTTGTTGCCTTGTAACCTCGTTGGTGTTACCCTTAAAAAAAATAAAATTATTCCACAATTTTTCCTAGCTATCCTAGTTTTTTTCATAGGTCTCAAGTGGTGGTTCGAAGCGGGCACTACAATATATCACAACTATATAGTCTATATCGTAATATTGTTTCTAATAATATTACTATCAAATATTAACAAATCAAATAATATTTACCTATCGGTAAATATCCCACTATCATGAAAACGTTAATATTCCTAACGTGCTCCTAAATTTGTGGCAAAGATTCTATTTTTTGTATAAACATTAATTTATAGTAGCATGAGACCAGCTACCACTAAATTATAATTGAAGTTTCCCTCTCCATGAGACCCTTACCTAATAGATTTGAGATACTTTGATTGGAAAGTTTATATCCACCCTGAAAATACACTACCATTATGATTACAAATATTTTCCTTGGCTAAAATACAAGTAAATTAAGGGTTTTTATCTCTCTTCATAGACTTATAATATTCGAAGATAATCATGACAACCATCTAATTTTGTGGTTAACATCCAAACATTATTAATATAAAGAGGGTGTAGCATTTCATAATAGCGTATAGATGAAATTGTAAATATAAAAAAGGAATAACTAATATAACTAATAAAATAACATAAATACGAGCACATTATGCACAATGAGGTCGGATTACACGTCAATATATTTCTTTTCAACTAAGTCCTCTCATACTTCTGTAATGGGATTTGGATATCCCTAAATACCCTAGATTGTAAATTTGTGTCGTCTTCCCCTTCTTATTAGTTCCTGCGTATGGCAGGAATACTAAGTTTTCATTTCAATGCAATAATTTTTGTCAATGAACCAATCACAAATGATAATTTTTTTGCTTATGTCAAATTTTCTAATGTATAAACTTTGAAGTGACATATTTACATAAATATAATTTCACATAAATTAATTTCTTAGAATTTTGATTGGTGAGAAAGGGAGATTTGACAATTTCTCCCCCTTATTGAGCTACAGGTTTTTCTATTTTTTTAAGCCAAAAAATTGTAAATGGCCAAGTGGCCTGACATTTATTAACCCTTGTCAATTTGTCAATTCATTTAATTCCATGTGTCCCATTGAAATAGTAATAGCATTTATTTACATTGTTCTTATTTATTAAATGTCAAATCTTTTTTGTCATGGTTTTTTTTTTTGGTTCTTTTTTAAACAATACAAAAATACACAACATTTAAATTTTCATCATAAATTCAATTTTTTATTATTATAAAAATCAATTAAAGGTTTAACTTTTATAAACAAATATTTCTAAGTAATATAAAATTCTAACATTGATTCTCAATGTTAATAACCTAATTTATATTAATTATTTTACAACAAAATAATTTAAACTTAATTCATTTGTTTTTTATTTGTCAAAGTAAATAAATTTTTTTTCCTCTTAAACTTTTTAAAAGTTTTCCTTCTTAATTTTTTTAAATTATAACTTATAACTTAAGAATTAGTGTAGATATCTTAAATACATAAATCTAAATCTATTTAAAAAGATTAAATTTGAGATTTTGATCTTAGATTTTGTACATTTCATGTTCATTAATAATTCCATTACATGCTTTGCTAATTTTGTTTTGACTAGTGATAAAAAGAGTCCAATTATACCATTATGTTGGGCTTGAAATTTTTAAATAACATTTAAATCATTTTTTAAATAGGTATAAAATCTATTAAATTTAATTTTCTTCAATTTTTACAATCAACATATCACTTAAGCAATTGCTAAAATACAATTACATCTTTGTAGCATGAAGGGCAGGAACTGGCCGCTTCGCAGCTCTTATTTCATTACTTCTTCCAATATTAACACAAGGCCCCTCATTCAGAGAGGGGTTCGAACCCCATTGAGAAACGGATTATAAAATATCGTGAGATGGATATAATCGAAAGTTGGTAGGAGTTGCGTACCCATAGTGACAAGTAAGTGGAATAGCTAAGGATGAGCCACTTTGACCATCTACAACTATAGTTTATGGATCAGTTGTTGACGGCATCTAAGGTGACGATCTTGGACAAATAAATTTAAGAACCTTTATATTCCTAAGTTTGTATTTTATTTCTCATTTCATACTATATTATAAGTTATGGAGACCGTTCAACAACCATGTTTGGCAGGCGTACAATCTACCATCCCAAGAACACCTCCTAAAACAACGCTGCTTCCAAACGCCAACGTTAACGCCCTAAAATCTGTGTAAGAAACCATACTATTCTCAGATTTAGGTCACCCAAAAAAATGGGTATTTCTTGTCAATCATGCAAACCCAAAATACACACACACATATATATATATATCCCTGCCATACCAGGCTTTTCATTATACTTTTATCGAGCTTTGTGATGGCCGGGTGGAGCATATTGAGGGGTCTAATATGGAAGGTTTTTCATAATCTTCAGCGCCATAATCGTTCAGGCTTGCAGAGTTTCAGTTGGGTGGTGAGGCGGCCCTTATTCTTATACACCCTTCTGTGGACAATGTTGTTGGCGGCCGTGGTCACAATTGCTTCTGTGACACAGGAATTGGCTTTCACTTCTACTTTGTCCCCATTTTCACAATTTTCTATGGCTTGCTTGGATGAGAATGAATTGCCAGGCAACAGGAGTTGGTTTCGAGTGGGCTTGGATAGACCAGGGGATGTCTTCTGTTTGCCGGCTCAGTTGTTTAAGAGAACGAGTATTGATTTCATAGTTCCACCCATCTTTGCTACTTGTGTTGTAGCTGCTTCGGCTTGCCTAGTGCATGCAGCTGGTTTGTGGGAAATTTAGAGCATTTTGACTAGATTCATTAGATTAATGATTCGGGACATTCGCATAATTTAAGAAACTTGATGATGTGATTCGAAATGTTGATGATAATAGAATATTCCAGCAGGCTATTTTTTTTTTTGTAAATTA
Organism: Taxus chinensis; assembly: GCA_019776745.2. Lineage (NCBI taxonomy): Eukaryota > Viridiplantae > Streptophyta > Pinopsida > Cupressales > Taxaceae > Taxus > Taxus chinensis. Next base: position 466,445,821 of record CM034155.1, on the reverse strand, counting down.
GACTTTTGTTTTCCATAGAGATACAAGGTAGATGATCATATTAGTATTTGCCGCTTCTTTCTCCTGGTGTTTTTTATCTTGCACGCACAAATCACATGGGGTTCACACTCTGCACCAATAACAAAATTTATAAAATTCAGCATTAATTTATTCTGATTTTACCATTGGTGCAGAGCGTGGGTCCCATGTGGTTTGTGCGTGCAAGATAAACCAATCACTTCCTCCTTCTATCTTCAGTTTTTGGGCACCAAGCCGAAATTCAGGCGTAGATGATGCACAACCTAGTTTATATCTCTTCGGAAAATACATTATAGTTAGTTTGTACACAACCAAACCATAGTTTGTAGCTATGTGAACAAAATAGCGATCGTCTTCAAATTTGGTGACAAGGTACCAGTGTGGTGTTATTAGAACACTGAGGGAAAATAATTTACTTAAAATTAAAACATAATTATGACAACTCCAAATGCTCTAAATGTAGGCTCCAAACGATAAGAAACACTAGCTTCAATGCCTTTAAGATTTTAAGGGAAGATTGAAAGGATAAGAAAAACTAGCTTCAATTCCTTAAAGACTTTAAGAGAAGATTGGCGTGCACTCGTGATCGATAAATGATGATGGTGGAAAGAATATTCAAATGATGTGTATATATATAGTGGTCATGATTAAACATTACAATTTTTGTTAGCTGACATAATTGACCAATGTTCAATATAGTTGGATGTTAGAAATGAAATCCATATGACATCAAACATAGTCGATGTCGTTGTCTCTAGGTAATATCTCATACCTCATGAATGGGTCATACAAGAAAGTCTCGAGTGATTAAGGAGGACTTATAAAGAGCTACTAAAAGGGGATATCATGAAGGTTTCTGTAAGAGGATATTAAGGTGATGTTGTAGCTTGGGACATTGATTCAAGAGAAATATACATGTATAAAAAATACCTAAGGTGTGATATCATGGACATCACATTAAGTCTCTTTCTTAAGTACCACTTTCAAACGGCCCAATGTAGCCATTTATGGTTACCCCCTGTCTCATAAACATCCTCGAAGACAATGTTATGAGGAAGCCAATGTGTCAATAATTACTGTGAAAAGAAATAATTTATAAGAGTGAAAAATTAGGTTTATATACACATATCGTGCAAGTAAATGAGGAAGGTGTAATGGTGCATCACACTGGTATAATTGAACATCACATAAATAAACATGAGGAAGGAGAAGAATTAGTTGTAGTAAGGAAACTCTTCAATGTTACATGAAAGGGTGAAGAACTATAACATGTGAAGAGAAATATTTTCCACACAAGATAAAATACTAGAGGAAAATACTTCATGATGGTGGTTGTTAGTGGGATCAAATACAATTTAGTGTCTATAAAAAGTGTGATGATTAAGATTTGAGTGAAAGGTATTAAAAGATACATATAAGGTGACTTGGTTGGAATAAGGAAAAGAAGGTATTATGAAAAAGAACTATGAAGTGAAGATAAAGAATTAATGTTTCATAGAAAGAGTTATGTGTAATATCAAGTATCAATGGATACCTGACACATATAGTTACGAAGACCATGGAGATTTGAACACAATATGTTATGTGATGGAAGAGACAACATAGTGAGGGTGTGGAAGGATGAGAAGATTAAAATTCAAAAAATGCTAAAGGGGTGAAGGTAAAGGGACACATTAGGTTTATATGGTTATACACAAGGAATAATATATCCTATATGCTGTAGAAAAATACTCATGTGCAATAATGCAACAAGGAATCATGAAAATGAGGTTAAATGGAGCATGTGGAAACAATATGAAAAATCTTAACGAAGGGAGGTGATATAAAAATGAGGAAATATACACAATAATATGGGAGGATGTAGTGTAAGGAAAAGTACACAAGAGATTAAGAAGTAGATTTTGTTTTTCCAAAGGTGGTGTGGATAGATGTTGTGCAAAGGGGGTACGATATGGACAAGGGAAGTGATACTCACCATAGATAGAGGAATTTCTAGTCTAGAAAGAAGGGGCACAGGTAAATAGAAACATGAAACTTATTGAGGGAAAATGTCAATTATCTAAATCAAGACCAATGGTTGGAGAGTGGGGAGTAATTATTGGCCCATTTAAGAATGTTAACACCTTGCCAAAAATTTGATAGGGTGGTTCTACCAAATATCCTAGATGTGTGAGAACCTAGCTTACACATTTTCTTATCTTGGGTGTATTTGTACAAGTGTTATCAGTTAATTTTGACTTCACAAAATTAATAAACGTAAAATTTTGGAATTTTTAAAAAGTATTCTTTTTCTTGTTTTATCGCCTTCGTCGCGATCGTCTCATTCTTGTGATCGTTTTTGTCTTCGTTTTTTTCATTTCGAGCGAGAACTCCTCCCACCAGGTCATAAAATGCATTAATAATTAATTAATTTATTACCCTTTGTTTGATAAAATCAATTTTATTGATTTTTGTGTTTTTAATTAAATAAATATTAATATAATGTTTATTAAAATTCAATTGACTTGAGTTTTATTTATCGCAGGGGAAAATAAAGTTTTCACTTTCAATTGTCAGAGATGCCAAATTGGCTTCCCATACTTGGATTTCCCCTTTTCCTGACAAATACTTCTTATTTCCCCATTTGTGGGATTTCTTCTACTAATTGCCAATCCAACCAGTTGGCAAATAGACAAAAAATCTCTAGGTCTCCCACATGGGGAAATAGGGTGGGGATTGACAACCTACCTTGCCATTTCCACTAGCAAATGGATATCTTTTTCTGATTTTCCCCTGGTGATTAATGCCACTACCCAGAGAAAGAGAGAATTGGTTATTTCAACAGGAAGGGGAAATGGTTACGAAGAAGATTATTTAATTCCCGTAACCATTTCCCCGTGAAATTAGTTGGAAAACTTTTGTTTCTTACTCCGTTTAATTGATTTTGTTTGTGCTATTGCTAAACTATTTTTTGCATTTGGAGACAAAGAAGACAACAAAGAATAGCAATCTATTGTGAACGCAAGTTTTGAAGGAGAATAACATGCCATGTGGGGATGATAAAAGGTAGCTCAAAACACAACCATAGAAATCAACGCATTCACCAGGCAATATAAGAAACAAGAATAAAAAGCTCACACATTTTATTAAATGCCCAAGTGCTAGTTTTAGCAGCTGATCACGCGTAGGAGGAGACAAACCAGCCAAAACAAAGTTTTCAACACATGCACAATAGCCCAAACCAATGCCGTTCGCTTCCCAAGGAGGTCAAGTTCCACGTGGGTGGAAGTTTGTTTTTGTATACATGCAACAATTGGAAAAAGATAATATATACAAGCCACTTTGCTTTTGAACACACTGCCAAAGGAAAAGAAGAGAATCCCATGCATTGGGAAAAATAAAACAACTTCAAATGCATTGGTAAAAACATCAGGAGACCATGTGGGAAGGATAAAAGGCAGTTTAAAAAAAGGAAAAGTTTCCAGGCAAAAAACCTGCCAAAAGAAATCATTCTCGTGTGTAATAAGAAAGACAAGGTGAAAGCATAGGCCACATGGGAAAGAAGAAAGGAATCCACATAGGTTTTGAATGCAGGAGTGCCACGTTCCATCATTTTCTAGAAGAAAAACACTATGCAGGAGAATTTCCAATGCAGGCAAAGCAAAAAGAAATCCACACAAGCCAAGGATTAGCAATATCCACGCTCAGGAAAGTACGAATATCCATGCCTGGTTTGAAAAAAATTTACAACACAGTCAGAGAAGAGAAGGATTTAAACTCCATAGCAAAAATATTAAAATTGATCCTACACGACATCATTAAAAATCAGGAGAATTTAATTTTAAAAAAATAGAAATCATTTTCATCACGCATTGGTGAGAACTATTGAAACAAAAATGTCACGCATTCAAATGCATTAACGATGTATATTAGCACAAAGGAAAATTAATTTAATGAAGAAGACAATAAGATGCGGAAAGAACGTGCTGCGGGTTGTGTCTGATGAAGTAATCAATTTCAGAGCTTAATATCTCGAAGCTGAGTGATTTTTGAGAAGAACGGATTTTTTCGTTGAATTCTTCCCATATTTGTGTACTCATTTTCAAAAATTTAAATGAATAGAACCTTATATGATATTTTTCACGAACCCAAGAAAAATGTAGTTTACTCAATTTTGCCGCACGTGCATTTTCAACTTGGTGGAAGACTTACTTTGAGAATCCATATCTCGAGCCCAGATGATCGTCAAGAGAAACAATTTGGTTCATTGAATTCTTCCCACATTCATGTATTATTTTTTTCCAAAATTCAAATTTACAACAGTTAAATTGATATTTTTCACGGAGTCAAATAAAATGCAGTTTGCACGATAAATCACTACGCGCGTAGTTTTCAGCATGTCAAGGGGACTGACTTTGAGGGTTGATATTTTGAGCTCGGATGATTTTCAGGAGCAAAGGGTTGATTTTTTTAATTCTAATCACATTCATATCCTCCCTTTCCAAGTTGTAGATTCTCAACATGACGTTTGGTATTTTTCCCAGGCTAAAACCAAACGGGATTTTCGTAGTTTTACACTTGCATTTTCCTAGCAGTTTCAAAAGAGTCAACTTTGATCTTTAATATTTCACTGAAGAATTTGACTTGGGAAAAAAATTATCTGATAAAAAAACTTGTGGTACCTTAATAGACTCCCTCATCTAGTGAGAGTTTCTCAGAACAAGATTTGCTATTTTTCTCAGGGCAGTTTAGAAGACGATTTGTGTAGTTTTGTAAGAGGGAAGTAATAGCCTGAAATCATGCTTCTGTCACAATCATGTCATCTTTAAACAAAATGATGTTGCAATATAGATTTCAGGGAATTCTACTCACCTCGATGCTTCATTCAAAATATAAGAACATCGTTGATACCAACTTGGGACACGTTGACGTAAATTGATTCTGCGATCGCATATCACCCGAAGGTGAGTCACAATTTTCCCAATGCTTGTTCCAAATTGGTGATCATTTGCATGGATGAACCATGGAACCTGCACAGTATGGTGATTTAACTCCAACGTCTCCAAAGCGGAAGCAACCTCTGACTTCCTCATTATGCGGTATAGGTCACAACCACTGGTAAAGGTCTCTTCGGAGTCAAAGGCCATTGATATTGACATAAATCGATAATGGGAAAAACTTGTCTACATCAATTTTATTCACTTAATCATTGTACGGATCTATTCATTGACAAATCAAAATCAATGACAAGTGTAGTTTTGTGGATCATCAAGGAAGGCCACATCATTCAAGCATGTCCTTGTCTACTCTAAGTTAACAACGGGCGTGACACTTCATTGGCTAGTCTTAAAGTTAGAGTGTTCTCGAATTGGATGATGGTGAGCGGATCAAAATGGCAACACTTCGGGATGGTGACAAAGACAAAAGACATAACTCTAAGAAGTGAATTGCAATTTTAGCTCTTGGAAGATCTTCTCAATGGCGAAAGATCAAGAGTTGGATTCTGACAAGCCAAGGTGGTGTAACGATTACAGTCTCATGAAAAATGAATAATTCACCATAGAAGGCTATTCAGAGCATGTGGAGAATTGTGTGTAATTGTGAATGTGAATACAAATGAAGATAAAATTTCTCACACCAGGATGTTGCTCAAACGGAGGGGTGGATGAATTGCTCAATCTTCAAGCTTGGCTCTCTTGTCATCTGGAGGATTGCGGAGCACAATCAATGAGTTCATTCCTGTATGATTAGGATAGGTGGACTCTTGGCCCAATGGATAAGGCACTAATCATAGGTGTTTTGATCTAGGTGGCACATTGTTGACTAGGATGTTTATGTGTGTGTCCAAGTCATTTAAGTGGGGTCCACATGTACCCATTTCTTTAATTTATGTATTTTTCCTTAAATGACTTTTTAACTTCAGTGGTTTCTATTTTTAGTCACTTTTTAAAAGTTGGTTGAAAAATTCAAAGTCACTTAAGTGCCCTATTTAATGTTCATATAAACCCTAACTACTTTGTAACCAAATTTTGGGTTATAAAAGGATGTTAAGGGCTCATTTGTAAAGGTGACTTTGAGAGAGGAGAAAAAAAAATTTTTGCATGCAAGCTTTTTTTCAAGAAATAAATTGTGTTCTTTTGAGAAGACATTTTGGAGTTAATGAAATATGAACTTTGTGTCCCATTCATTGTCTCTTATAGCATTTGATGTTCTCATGTTCATTAGATGTTAGTGTTTTAATGTTGCATGTAAATATTATCTTAGATTTTATTGTCAATGCTACTAATATGTTGTTCTAGTTCACATTGATTAAGCTTTGATTATCTACTTGCTCACGTGTGTTCCCTTTTACTCATTCTCGTTTAGCTGATGAAAAATCTGTTTTATTTGTGATATTTAGTTATTGTTCTTCTCCATGCAATATTAGGCTATGCTTTTACCTAACTATTTCATGTTCCTTCCATCCATTCCTTTCCATTCCTATCCTTCATTTCATTCGATCTCCCTCATTCACTTTTCTTTACATTGATGTTCCAAAACATCACCCACATACAATTTTGAATGTACAAATGTAAATAGGGTAAGTGCACCAAGTTGGGGGGCCAAAAGGGGGTCTTAAGTGGACGCATTTTTCTTAAAAAAAAAAACTTCAACTTGTACGAGTTTTTCGAAATAGTTACACTCAAAATTGGAAGATGTTGTATGAATATGAATCGTAGCATTTTGAGTCTAGTTTATAAGCTACTAAATTTTATTGAAAACAAATAATTTTAAGTGGGTAAAACAACTAAAATACCAACAAATGCTCATGTTTTTGTTAAAAAACATAATAGAGTGACTTTTGTGCCCCCCACCATTTTTTGAGTACCATTTAGTATTTTTGAAAACCCTTCGGTAGAAAGATAGCTAGGAGCATCTAGTTTGGGCTCCATTTTTTTAAATTTTTTTTTAGTGAATATTTTTTATTTATGATTTTTCTAGTACATAAATTTTAAGTTTTGAAAAATAACGGAGCAATGACCATGCCCCCTCCTAACTACCTCAAAAAATATCAAAAAATAGTTTTTTTAAAAAATATGTATAGAATTATGCCTAGTTTGGGCTAGTATACTTTTTTTTTAATTTCGATCACCAAAAAAATATACACCATGAAAGATAGACATATTTACACTTCAAAAAATAGCTATAAAAAGACATAGTTAGAAAATAAATAATATAGAAACCTTATATTAGTCAGAAAATTTGAAAAATTATATTTTTAGAAAGAAGAAACTCTGCTCTACGTCATGGTATAATTTTTTGAAAATGGAGCGATTGTTTTATTTTGATTTATCATAGAGGAAGTGAAATTTTTACATTTTCTTGCAAAAACACGATGTTTGTTGTGTTTGTACAGGTCCATGCCTCAGGCTTGGGGATCCAAACCGGATCCCAAGCCTTGAGGCATGGCTTGGGAAAAGAGAAAACAAAAAGTGCGTACACGTTATAATGTGTATGCGTTACATAACGCGTACGCGTCACATAACACGTACTCGTTTTTCTTTGTTTTATATATTGTGGCCCCCCAACGTCCCTTTCATCTCTTTCACGAGAATTCTGCAAACATTCTGTTTTGTCTGCAATTTTCTCTACATTCTTACACAATTTTTTAGTAGTTCATTTTTTCCCTGACCCCACTAGTTGATTTTTTCTAATCATGGGTGATAAAAGTCAAGCTAAGGACAAGAGGAAAGTCAAGAACAAGACACCGGAGCAATTGGAAGAGAAGAGAATAAAGAAATTGAAGAGAATGTAAAAACTTCGAGTAGGGCAATGTACATCCACTATATCAAATGTAGCTAATGTATTATAAAATTGGGATGAAATACATAATGAAAATGTAGAGAATAATAATTTTTCAATGAATAATGATATTGAATTGAATGATAATGTTGGTATGGATGAAGAAATATATATGGATCCAATTGTTTAACCCTTACTTGAGAATCCAAATGTTAACCCCAAAAATTGTATGAAAACACTGAATGAAGAAAGTAACCTTGTAAATGAATCTTCACCTCTAAGAACACCTCCTTCCATTTTGCGAAGAAATTCACTTAATTGAAATTGATTAAAACATTATAAAACCAATTCCTAACAAAATGTTTGAAAGAAATGCGAGAAGAAAAGCTAGTGGAATTTGGGATAATTACTTTGAAAATTTGAATGACACACAAAGATGTCAATTATTTGTTTCATTGATGAAATTAATTAAGATGAGACCTATAATGAAGACCCTAGGGTTAAGAACATCTAATGTTGTTGATCAAAATGCATCAATTGTTGAAAACATATAGAAATCATACCAAACTGTAGGTGGAAAAAGACGCACCAAATATAATAATGTTACACAACATGCACTAACTAATTGTATAGTAAGTAATAAAATAGTTAATAAACACTTGATTAGAAAAACAAGCAGTGCTTTGAAGCTAAATAGAAAAACACTAATGAAAGCAATAGAGAGACGTAAACATCTTGAGTTAGTCAATAACACTGACTATTGGGATTTCTCTAGCAGACTTCCATGAAAAGACAAGAATACATCTGATATTCTAAAAAAATTAATCTTAAAATTTTGGAATGAGAACACAAGGGTGTCACCAAATAGAAGAGATACAATAAAAAGAAGAATAGGTTCTCGTAATCGTGAATTATGTGTAAAAAATTTCTTAGATATGACTCAAACAAAATTGTTCTCTAAGTTTAAAAATGAAAATCCAAAAATTAACATTAGCCAAAGATTCTTTGAAATGAGCAAACCCTTTTATGTGAAAATCAATCACTCACGTACCACTTGTTGTTGCAGGCATCACATTGAATTTTCAATGCATTATGATGTTTTTTTTCAAATACGTCATGTTTTGCATACTGACATCATGTTGCAGGAGTGCGGAATAAATGTCCCAAAAAATCTTCAAGGGAATTTATTCTGACAATATTTTTTGAAAAATCAACAAGACAATTTTTTTTTATAACAAAGCATGTTTGGATGGAACATGCAATGTATGCGGTGGCTTGCCAAATTTGAAAAGTTTTATCCACAAGGAGAGTACATATTCAATAAGAAAAGAATTGGTTGATTTCACCAAATATAAATCGATGGCATATGAATTAAAAGATGGAAAATAATCTAAGAGGTGTGAGCTTGTTAGAAAATAAGTACCTGTATCAGAATATATGGTCAAATTCAAAGAGAATTTTTTTTATGAGTATGCAAGACACACACATAGAGCTCGATGGTTGGATGAACAATTCAAATTAAGCAAGGACACATTCCCACTTGGCACTATTTTTTCAGTAGTTGACTTTACAGAGAATTACACATTGCAGCCAAAAATGGAGGTTCAATATCAATATTATAACTCAGTGTAAGTTTCTATTTTCATACATATAACATTCATGCACTCTTCTGAAAGCACTGACAAAGATCGAAAAATATTAAGAGAGTATCATTTCTACATCAGTGATGATCGGACACATTCTACAGAATATGTACAAGAGTGTTTCCAGGTGTTTTATGTGAACTTGAATGAGAGGAACATTACATTTGGTCAGTCAACTGCACATCACAATTCAAGAATACACGGATGTTTTATTGGCTAAGAAAGATGCACAAAGAAACAAATGTATAACCTATCTGGAGTTTTACTGAGGTAGGGCATGAAAAAGGAGAGCATGATGGTGCAGGCAGATGTGTGAAAAGAGCACTTATAAGAGAATATTTAAAGTTCAAGGATGGTGCTAAATTTACAGATGCAAAAAACATTGTTGATTGGTGTGTTAAGAATATGGGCCATAAATCTCAAGAGAGATCAATGGTTGATATAGGAACAACATCTGGAAAACTTTAAAGATTATATGACAGTTGCAGGATCAAGTGATATGCACTCATTCCGTAGTTCAGATGCAAATGCTTCGACTATTTATACTAGGTGCATGACATGTTTTTGTATATCATGCATTGGTTTTGCATGGAATGAATGTGAGTCACAACAGTGGGTGATGAATGGACTTGTAGACCTCTAATTCCACTCGACACACATCAAGTTCCATGAGCATTACAACTTGTAGGGTCTTCAAATCAAATGAAAACGTCACCTGAGTTTGACCAAGTGTCTGATTTAATGCAACAACGTACGTACATATATGTACATGCCATGTTTTATATTTATAAATTATTAAATGGTAAACTCTTAATAGATTTATAAATTGACTGAACAATTTTAGTTTGTGATACATAGGGCATGTTTTTTGCAATTATTGCGACGAAATTTAATGAAGACGGAACAAACTACTTCTTATCTCATTGTGTAGAGGGGAAAATTTTTGACTTCCACAGTCATTGATGGTGAAGACCTTGAGTATCCCACTGGATCAGTGGTAGTCACTGGAACTTGGATTCGATGATATCTTATCAAAAAATCAAACATTTGGTTGTTTGAAGACTATGAAGTACATTGGAAGATACTTCACTATTCACATTTGGTCCTTGCAACAAATATTAAATTGATCAAATATCGAGGTCGGCCATAAAAAAAATCTATGGAAGGTTCGTGAATAAGATCATGAAGCAATTCTTGCTACTGTCAAGAATAGAGTTGATCCATGTGGTTAATTGGATTGAGCTTGCAAAGGTATGTTCTTCATGAATTTAATTTGAATATTTACTTAAATGATTTTGTTTAAATTTTGTATGATTTAAAATTCTATTTAATTGCTTACTAACATGTTTATGTTGGCTAGTGGTGCCAAAAACATATTCCACCTTCACGTGGTTGGCACTGTCAGTAGAGAATTTATTATTCTCGAAGCCAAGTGAAGCTAAGAGAAATTAAATATTAGAAAGAAACAACAAATAGAAATTCTCATTTCACCACCTATATTGTAAAAATATCTTATTAAAATTATCATTTCATCAGCTATATTATTTAGGTGATTGGCAATGGACAACCTTACACTGACTCAGTCTAAATGGAGATGGAGAAAACCATGAGAGGCTTTCATAGAGGGCCCCGACGTGGAGGTCTTAGATCTGACGAGACGTCTCTAGGTGCCACAGAGTCTGAGAAATCACCCGTCGAAGATATGGCATGTTTGGCCCTCAGGGCTCTTAAGCGACTACACTCGGACGAGGTAGTCCGAATACACGGGGAGCGTAGGGAACCAAAGTGAAAACTCCACTAACATTCACCTCACCACCCCAACATGTTGGCGTAGTTGGTTTGGTCCCCCTAAGCTTCTGTTTGTAAACTACAGCCTCTGACAATCCTACACTGACTAAGATTGCACTATTTCGCGCGTTTACAAACAATAGCACAACGAGAAAACCAGATGGAGATGGAGAAAACCATGAGAGGATTTTGTAGAGGGCCTCAACATGGATGTCTCAGATTTGACGAGACATCTCTAGGTGCCATGGAGTCTGAGAAATCACTCGTCGAAGATATGGCATGTTTGGCCCTTAGGGCTCTTAAGGGACTACAACTGGACGAGGTAGCCTGAAAGGACGAGGAGCAAAGGGAACTAAAACGAAACCTACAATAGCATTCACCTAACCACCCTGATGTTTTGGTGTAGTTGGTTCAGTCCCATGAGCTTCCGTTTGCAAACTACAGCCTCTGGCAACCCTACATTGACTCAGACTGCACTATTTCATGCATTTGCAAACAATAGCACAACAAGAGAACCAGATGGAGATGGAGAAGACCATGAGAGGATTTCATAGAGGGCCTTGATGTGGAGGTATCTAATATAATGAGACGTCTCTAGGTTCCATGAAGTCTGAGAAATCACAAGTCGAAGATATGGCATGTTTTGGCCTCAGGGCTCTAAAGCGACTACGCCCGGACGAGGTAGCCCGAAAACACGGGGAGTGTAGGGAACCAAAAAGAAGCCTCCACTAGAATTTATGTGGCCACCTCGATGTGTTGACATAGTTTGGTCCCACGAGCTTTCGTTTACAAACTACAACATCTGACAACCGTACACTAACTCAGACGACACTATTTCGCGCGTTTGCAAACAATAGCACAATGAGAGAACTAGACGGAGATGGAGAAAACCTTGAGAGGATTTTGTAGAGGGAACTGACATGGAGGTCTCAAATCTGACGAGACATCTCTAGGTGCCACGGAGTTTGAAAAATCACCCGTCGAAGATATGGCATGTTTGGGCATCAGGGCTCTTAAGGGACTAAGCCCGAACGAGGTAGCCCAAAAGCACGGGGAGCGTAGGCATGTGCATGTGTTGTTTTTAAAGTACTGATAATATGAGTAAAAGACTAACACCTAAATAGTCTTAATTAACAAGAGTTAAACAAACTACTTAGCACCATCATGCTAAGAATTAAACAAGGGCTAGATGCTAAACATTCATCAATAAAACTTTGAAACTAACAATGTTAAAACATCTAAAATCCTCTATTCTCTGAAAATGAATAAATGAAATGAACCTAGGTAGGCTCCATGGCTATCAGAAATGGTTGTCTTTGGTATTCCAAGAACCTAGGAATGAGGGCTTGTCAAAGTTGGGTTACAAGACCCTTTTGACAGCTCCCATATGACCTAAAGCACTTAGGAAAGAGGCTTAAACTCTTCAAGATGATGAAATATAAAGAAAACAAAGGCAAGCTCTTAGTCTATTTTGTTACATGCTTTGCATTTGTCTCTCTCAAGAAGTTTAGGTGTAGTGTATAAAGGTAGAAGGATGGCTCCTTATATAGTTCAATGGATAAAGGAACCACTTCATCCCTTTGCATGTGGGATAAAGGTAAAACATGATTATGAATGGATAAGGTTGCTTTATAAAAGGTAACCTTACTTTAGAAGGGTTTAATTTATGCTTAGCAAGTCATGGGAGGTGGGGGTGTTTTAATTAATCAAAGGTGATTAACTAATAGGTAGATGTAAGCTTATAGAAGCTAATTAGACGAATATTAGTACGATTTAGGCTATTAAAAGTGATTAAATCAATTAAATATTGATTTATTGGTTAAATGGAAGGGAAAGCTAATTAATTAATAATAATTAATTAGTCTAGGTAGAAGGGGTGATTTATTAACGAAAGGTCATTAATCAGGATGTTAGTTGGATAGGTGACTTAATTAATTAGCTTAGTGTAATTAATTAACGATGATATGAGGGAAAATGAGTGCTTATTGATGATATGTCTCCAATTTGCAAGAAGGGGAATGATTAGCGCAATTTATGTATTTAAATTACTGAGGCGTAATTATGGGTGTCTACATTTTTCCCCTCTTTGGGGTGGCGTAAGTGATGCCACTTCAAAGATAGTAGACGGAAGAAATTTTGAAGGGATAGAAGAAAAATTAGTAGGAAGGAGAGATCCCCCCTTGAGTGTCGATAGGGTGATGAAGGAAGACGATCAAGGATCGAAAAAGGTGAGAGATAGATAGAAGAATGGGAAGAGGCAGGATGCCCCGGTAAGATGGAAGATTAGGGGTGAGAGGAAAATAAGGTAGAATAAATATGGAGGAGGGGAGAGAAGAGCTTAGCCTCTAGTCACTGTGTATTGGAACAAATTTTGATGTCATCATATTGTCCATAAGAGCTACGTCATTAGTACTTATGAAAAATATAAGCATATGAAAAAGGTAGAACGAGATGAAAACCTACTACTATGTCCATTACTGAAAACACCAACTCCATGTCATACAACAATGCAATGCTACGAGAATACCAACTCCATGCAACATACAAAATGTAATGTAATATGTGAAACTAAACAAGCTAAACTAACAGAGAAACATAATATAATGTTTTTATTATCGAGCTTCAGTTACGACATGTGTACAAATGAATGACAAGGGTTGATGATGGTTCCCCAAGCAAGGATACATGTGAGGGGAATAACAGAGGACACTTGGGTCCGATGGAAAAGCAATGTGCACTACGAAACAATACCAGGCAATTTGTTGTGCCCCGGAGTACAGATGAAGTAAGCAAGCCTAACATTTGTTGATGGAGGTAGATCAAAGATGATCTGCGAGTCGCACACATGAACAAGTGAGAACCAAAGAGCGACATTTTGTAGGATGATTTTCAATTTTTTGAATTTTTGTGAAACATATTCGAATGTTTTTGATGATTTTTCTAACATATTTGAATGTTTTGGTATTTATTTTGAAATTTTTATGATACTATGTACAGGAAGATAAGGAAGTGTGGAGGCCCCTAGGTATAGATGGGATGTACAAGGGCATATGGCCACGTGCGTACCAGAAAGGTGAAGATGCAAAAATACCCCAGCGATTAGGTGGGAGTATTCAAAGGTAAAGTCTTCACAGGTAGAAACGGGACCCAAGACCATTATGGATAGGTTCAACATGATGATGAACATAAACCAATGAAATGCTGGGAAGAAGCAAGGATGCCCCCAACGTAAGTGAGCCTAAAAGCACATGATAGAAAGGAAGGAGAAGATTATTTTTGTGAAAGGTGAAAAACATGTCCACAAACATGGCAAACAAGTAATCTTATACACATGGATGTTCTGAATGAAGTAGAAGAATGATGTGAATGATATGAATGTAGCTTAGAAGCCTCGCGATGAAGAAGTGATTAACCAAAGGAAAAAATCATAAGACGAGATATGGACTAGAGTAAGAGTCTAAACAAGATCCAAAAAAAGACACTTGGTAACATAATAATCCTGTTCTACTCATAGAGATCCAGTGTGTGCACATGGAATTTATTACCTCTTGAAGTGAAGATTTAATAGACAACAAGTGAAGAGACCCTAGCCAATGTGTAGGAATGATTTATTGTGAAAGGTGATTTTGTGAATGGATGGTGAAAGGATAGCCGTACATTGCTCCGCTGCCAGCCAGGCGTCCATAGCCCCGACGGAGATGTATTTGATTCTAATCACAACATTTCTCTACTGCTAGTCAGGCATCCATAGCCCTGATAGAGATTATTGGAAATACCCCAAGAGAGAGTAATATATCAATTTGCTTTTTGTTTGTAGCTTTTAGCTTTTGATTTTGATTCTTTTACTTTATGAAAACTTATTTCAGCTCTCTTGTTTAACAAGGGGTTAAGAACCACTGATGGCTTGATGGAAGGAGGTGGAAGTGCTTACGATGATGGCATTGGCTAGTGTCAACAAATATGTCTAAAAGTTCTTCGTAACAAGTTTATTAGATGTTGAATGTGATAGGATCTCTAAGAGGTCAGTCCATTCTTTAATTTACCAAGGTGATAAAAGACCAGGGTCAAATGGATACCATAGAGATAAATGTCACAAAATGTGTGCGAATAAGCTAACCAAAATATCACCGAAGGGATGAAAATGGCAGGAAGACTTGCAGAAGAATAGCAAGGAAGGGAAGAAAGAAATATCCATGTGTACGCAACACCTGATTGCAATGTTTGATCTTTGTACCTTTGATTTTTGTTGTGTTTTCTCAATGTTTTTTTTTTGTATTTTTGAATTGTTTTTTATATTTTTAGATTTTTGACAGTTTTAAGAGGTTGGGACTAACAAAGTCACTCCATGTGGTAAGATCCAACAATAATGTTTGTGACTTCCTTGATAAGGGAGACTAGGCGTGTTTGTTTATCAAGAGTCATGTTTTCCCCGATCTCAATGATCGTGGTGAGTTCACACTCAACAAAGGACTGTGATTTATCCTGAAACATGGATTTTGTATGTGGGAGCTTGAGTTCCCTATCTAGAGGTTTATGCACTTTGTGCCATACTTGATGGTTACGTTGATGTGCGTTCTTGAATCACGCTTGATTTAGAATTTTGAGATTGTTCAATTTGTTGGGGGATTTTGAGCTCTTGGAAGTTTTGACCTGAGCTTGATAATGAAACTTGTTTGGGTTTCTTATAAGTTGACTTGTGACTTTTCTGACCTCGAGAAGGAGAAGAAAGTGAATGTTTATGATTGATGATAGGAACGAGAGAAATGATGGTGGGCTTGCCTCGGTCATTGGTAGAAGGATGATGTGATTGATGAAAAGGATATGATCCAAGGATTGAAGAAGATGGGCTACTAGGAGGTGAGCCATAGATAGAAGATGAAGGGCTACTAGGATGTGGCCCAAGAATAGAAGAAGAATGGCTACTAGGATGTGACCCATAGATAGAAGACGAAGGGCTACTAGGATGTGGCCCAAGAATAGAAGAAGGGATACTAGCACGTGACCCATAGATGTAAGATGATTGACTACTAGGATGTGGCCCAAGAATAGAAGATGATGGACTACCTGGGGGTGATCCATACATAGAAGATAAGGGGCTAGTTGGACATGCCCCAAGAATAGAAGATAGTGGACTACTCAAAAATGTCCCACAAATAGTAGAGGGAGGGCTACTAGAAGGTGACCCACACCTAGATGAAGATGAAGGGCTACTTGGCGTTGACCCCATAAGAGATTGTGATTGAGGAATTATGATAGACAAAGAGTTATTGGGTGATGAGAAGATAGGCCATGGATCAATGCAAGACCAAGGAGTTTCATCACATAATGAAGAATGTGAAGATGGAAGAATAAGAGGAGGGTCAAGTTGCATGACCTAAGGCTCTTCCTCCATTTCTTGATAAAAGGAATCAACCTTTTCCTCACAATATGCATATGCATCAAAGTCTAAAGATAATCCTTTCCAGTAATCTGCTAAAGGAATATCTTCATATGCCCCTATAAATGCCTTGATTGTTTCTTCATTCTAAAAGAGATCAATCGGTATGAGTTGTTGATCAACCACCAGGGTTGATTGGAAGAAAGAGATCCAATTGGTGTGGAAGACTTAGAAGATGTTTGATGATGATTGATAGAAGAAAATGATGTGGGGGATGAAGAAGATGTGTAGCTAGATGTCTCAGGAGTATAAGAAGGTGGTGTGGACCTACCTATACAATGGTATGTCATATGTAAAATAGTAGGATTAAGTCCAAAGTCTGTAGATTGTGACGCATGGGTCAATTTAGATGTTTGTCTCGAAGGACTTTGAGTCACACGAATCATTCAAAGGAGAAAGACTTGTTGGGGGTGATTGATAAAGAAGGTCCTGCGAAGAACGGGAGGACCTTGATTCAAGAATTACATCAGATGAATAATAACAAGGGTCCTGAGAAGAAAGAGAGGACCACAATTCAAGAATTGTATTAGATGTTTGATTGGAGGGATTTAGAGTCGCACGTATCTTCGAAGGAAGAAGACGTTGTCGAGGTGATTGATAAAAGGGGTCCTATGAAGAAAGGGAGGACCGCAACGTTGGAGTCATACTAAATGTATGATGAATAGGTTCCTACGAAGATAGGGAGGACCATGACATAGGAGTCACATTAGATGACTTAGGAGTCGAATTAGATGAATCTGAATAGTAGTTTGGATCCAAATAGTAGTTTGGATTTGAATCATCAGAAGAGTTAGAGGAAATATTTGGATTGGAATCCTCAGAAGAAGAGGAAATGTTTGGATTAGAATTAGAAGAAGAGTGGGGGGAACTTGAATAATAATTTGGATCAAAAGCATCCAAATCATACCACCGACTATGAGATGAAGGTGGGGAATGAGTTACTCGTATGGGTTCTCTAGCACAAAGAACCAAACGGGGTTTAGTTGTAATGGGAATATTTTGATTTGAATTGCTGAAACCTAGGTTCCATATTTTTGTAAGTATGGGGAACCGCGCGATAGTCAGTCATTTTTGGCATTGTTTTAAGCACAAATGTCTAGATCTAGATAGTGTGATGGAACTCCTTCAAAGGGAAGGAAGTGACATGTCGATTTGGGTAGCATAAGGACAACCAACTAGACATTGTGTAAGTATGGAGATGCGTGCATGATTTTCTGAAGAAGGTCTAAGGAAAATAGACATTGTGATGACGTAATCTCGATGAGATCGAGAGGGATTGTCCTAGAAAATAAGTTTTCTGAATGAATAATCACAAGGAACAATCATGCAAGTGTGAAACACAAAGCCAATCAACAAGGAAATACACCATATGAAAATGTGATGCAAAGATGATCAACACAACGTCAATATTTACGTCAAGCTCAAAATGAACAAGGCATAAATATTAACAAAGGGTAGATGTGAATCCCAATCAAAGGATACCACAAAAATTTTAACAACCAACAAGGCCTAAATGTTAAGGGGTGAGGTTTACAAATGTAAGCTATGTAATTAAACCAATTGGACACGTCTATCAAGCTTCACGAAGAAGTGAGATATTAGTATCAAAGTGGTATCGAAATGACGAAAACAATGTAAGCGACACCCTTCAAGATTTGGGACAATGTTTGAAATCAAAATAAGTCAAAGTATACTAAGGATGTGTTAAAATGTGGGCAGTGTAACACCACAATACAGACAATTAGATTATGTTTATGAGAAATGTGAGATAAGTATCTTAATTATGTCGAGACAATGCAAACGAGGGGTAACATGTCAAAGGGAGATAAAATGATGAATCATTCCTAACTATGATGATGATCCTGACATGGGTATCAAGATCACAAAGGCTACCAATGATATAAATATGCCTCTTACACTTTAGATGTTTAACTTACCCAGCCGCAAACATGGATGGGCGTAAATGGACAAAAAAGTGGCAGAAACAATTGATTGGTAACACAAAGGTAGTCACCCTTCTTTTGATCAACAAAGTTTCAAAAGAATGTGAAGGAAGTAGATCAAAATGGGGATGAAAAATGTTGGCTTCACTTCGGTAGAGTTTTACCTTACCTTAGGGTAAGTGAAAAACTAAGCGAAAGTAACGCGTCACACATTTCGTGATGCAAAGATGGCTCACAACTCAACACTATTTTGAAATGGTCAAAGTGGGCTCCTGGAAAAAGAATATCTTCTTAGGTGGTTCTCTCATCCTAGGTGTTACAAAATTATCCATGAGCGGGACGATTTACCCAAATAGTCCTGATTATCTTGTGAGTATCTCGACTTTTCCCCCTTCAAGCACAGTGGGTAGTAAATGCATCCATCGTGTACTTAAAAGGGTCGCGTAGGGACAACTTGTAACGCTATCTCACAAAGGAATCACTAGTCAGATAGGTAGTGCGGAGCACTTCCTGTTTCATCCACAAGGTTCCCTCTTGCGTGGACTACTTTGGGGTTCCTGGAACCACCCCCATTGTTGTAGCTTAAGGCGTTATGCCAAAGGGGTTATGTTCTAGTTGAGCGGAGAGGGACGTACCCTTTTCTGAAACCTGCAATATAGTGTTTTGAATATGTTGTTCTTTTTATCTTGTTTAATTAGGTGTGGTTTACTTGAACACCTTTTGAAAACCTGTATAACAACTGTATTAGTAGTTTTTGACTTCACTTAGATTCCTCCTTTCTTTGACAAGCGTTTTTAGGTCCTGCACTCAAGCGTTAGTAGTTCTCCAAGAAAATCACATTATTTAAAAGAGGATTAAGAGTTTCTTTTGATTCTCAAGATCATCCAAGGATGCAAGAGAAGAGCATACATAACAAATAATCCAACTAAAAAGTAAATAAAATCTTTGCAATCAATGAACCATACAAAAATCTTGATAAATGTTCTTTCCCTTAAACCAAAAGTAAAAGATGAAGTTTCCAATTTACCAAATATTATAAAATGAAGACTAAAGTTACTTTTGATTCTCAAGATCACCCTAAGTTGCAAGAGAAGAGCATACACACACTTTATCCCAACTATATAGAAATGAAAAACTTCAAATCAAAGGACCATTGAAAAATGCTTTGTAAAAGGTTCATTCCCTTAAGCAAAATGAATAATCAAATTTCCAAGTTTAATCCCAATGTTAAAAAGATAGAGATCAAAGTTGTTTTTGATTCTCAAGATCACCAAAAGGTGCAAGAGAAGAGCATACACATGCTTTGGTCTAAATCAAGTAAGCATGGAAATACAACATTCATCAAAACATTAGACATATTAGAAAATGACCAGTTTTAAAATAATAGAAAAAACCTATAATTTATATAAGTATAAATCTAGAATTTATGTTTCCATTACATAGTTAAATTCAATACCTTTCCAACGCAAAAATTTAGAGTTATTTCGATTTCGGGAGCAAACGTTATGGCCTTCGGAAGATGGGTTACACATATGCTCTTATGCTCACGGGTATGCACTTGACATGCACTCAAAAAATGTCAAAAAAAATGTCCCTTAATCCGCAAAATGGGAAAAATTTTCCAACCAAGATTCAATTGTGAAAAAAACCCATCACATTAATATATGAATAGAAGACTCAACGCTATCAAACATTAACATACATGCTCAAGAATTTAAGATTTTCAAGAAATTGACAAAACTAGCATGTAGAATGATGAAAAAGTAATCTCTAAAAATGAAAACATGATGAAATCTTGAAATTTTATCGCCAATATTTAATTTTGACAGCAACCCACCATATTAATATGTAAATAGAAGACTCAACACTATCAAACACTAACCTACATGCTCAAGAATTTAAAATTTTCAAGAAATTGACAAAACTAGCATGTAGAATGTTGAAAAAATAAACTCTAAAAATGAAAAACATGGAGAAATCTTGAAAATTTCCCATCAATTCCAATTTTTACAGCACTTCATGTTAGGAAATTAAAAATAAAATATGCGGAATAATCCCTTACAGAATTGCAACAGTAGAAACAAATGTGCAGAAAATATTACAGATCTCAAATAAAAATGCAAAATGAATAACACAACACAGAGAGACAAGATTTAACGTGATTCATCCAATTTGGGCTACGTCCACCAAGAATCACTTGCTCAGATTTTATTACAAGCCTCCACTCTCTCAATACAATACCTAGATCCATTTAGAGCTATGCTCAACAAACTCTACAGAATTCACACCTGAATTCAAAACACATCTGCAATACATTTTTTTGTCTATGTATCATATGCATAAGACCATATAAATAGACAATTGCTTAAGCAGTTTGATACACAACCGTGGGTATCAAAACCATGGGAAAACTAAGGGTATCAAAACCATGGGAAAAAAACCGTGGGTATCAAAACAATGGGTACCGAAAAACCATTGGCCCAGAAACAGCCTATAACGGTTATCCATTACCCATGGGTTAATAAACCACACATGAAAATTTACTTTGGGGGCTGTTGTATATATCTCCCTCCCTCGGTAAATATAGACAAGCAGAAGATGTCGACATGAAAAAAGTAGCGCCCTGGCATAGGTTAGAGGTGCATAGTAGAAGATGTCGACATGAAAAAAGTCGTGCCCTGACATAGGTTGGAGGCGCATAGCAGAAGATGTTGAAATGGAAAAAGTCACACCCTGGTGTAGGTTAGAGGCGCAAAGTAGAAGATTTTGAAATGAAAAAAGTTGCACCCTGGTGTAGGTTGGAGGCGCATAACAAAATATGTCGACATGGAAAAAGTCACGCCCTGACGTAGGTTGGAGGTGCATAGCAGAAGATGTCGACATGGAAAAGGTCATGCCCTGGCGTAGGTTGGAGGCGCATAGTAGAAGATGTTGACATGAAAAAAGTCACACCCTGGCGTAGGTTAGAGGCGCATAACAGAAGATTTCGACATGAGAAAAGTTGCACCCTGGTGCAGGTTGTGAGGCGCACATCAGAAGATGTCGACATGAGAAAAGTTCACACCCTGGCATAGGTTGGAGGCACACATCAGAAGATGTCAACAAGGGAAAATTCATGCCCTTGTGTAGGTTAGAGGCACACATCAGAAGATGTCAACATGGAAAAAGTTGTGCCCTGACACAGGTTGGAGGCGCAGATCAGAAGATGTCGACATGAGAAAAGTCATGCCCTGGTGCAAGTTGGAGGCGCACATCAGAAGATGTCGACACCACATTTTCAGTGCCTATTGCGCACTTAAGAGTATGTTGACATGAGTATGGATGCACTGAGGTGCATCTTCACAAGGTGCATCTTCAGGAGGCACATCTTCTGGAGGCACAACATTCTAAGCATTGACACCCTGACAGGAAGCAAACCCTGACCTAGATATTCAAATGGCCATAACTTTTCACAGGGAGCTCAGATTCACGCAAGGTTGGACTTTTTGGAAAGATTACAAGGTCTTCTATCCAACTACGTGCATATCTTTAATTGGGTGAGAACAAGTTATTCAAAAATGAAAAATATAGTTCACCATTTTTTTGGGTTTGTTAGGATTCCTCACCTACCGCCATAATGAGATGAATTAAATACAACCTGGTGGTGGTTGGGATAGATTTGGAATTCCTCTCTCTTCCCTCTCTCATTCTTCCTATAAAGTGTAAGGAGGGGCTTCTTTCTAAAGGTTGGAAATTCTTGTTTTGCCCCTCCTTTCTTCTCTTTGGCAGGTGAATTTGTGGAGTTCAAACCTCCCATCTAAAACTGTAATGCAACTTTGCCTCTTGGAATTTTATAGTGTATTGTATCAATCTTTGGAGAAAATAACGCATGTCTATGGATTATTCTCAATCCTCTCTATGTTCATTTACATCCTCCTGATCTTTCACTACAAATTTGGTTATCTATGCATGATCTTGTATTGCATTTTAATGCTTTTTGTTTATTGGCAAGACAAGTGTTCTTCATTCCTCGGTGCATCACCTTTGTTAGTCTAGGTTTATTTTTATGCATCTTCTTACCCTGTCTCCTTGGCAAGTTAGATTAAATTTTTTGAGTAAACCCTCTACATTTTTATGTGTGCATCTGAATAGAGGAATAGGAACCAGCCTTCATACAAAGAGCTTTTCTAATTCGCAAGGTCCCACACTTGGGAAAAGCTCCATGTTATGTAATCGCACTGAGAGCCTTAACCCATCGAGTTACAGACATTCAAGGGTGTTGTGATTCGCTCATCAATATTTTTGGCATGCCCGGTGGGACCAAGAGGTCATTCCACAAGATTTGAAGGAATTTTCAAGAAATTTGCACTTAGAAATTGCAGGTTTCACAATTTTAGATTTTTTTCACCTTCTAGGTTGAACTCCGAAATCGATTTTCAAGGGCTTAACTTGCTCAAAACAAGTCAAAATTTCACCAGTTGATAGATCGGGGGATAATATTCAAAAGGGTATTCTTATATTTTTGAGATTTTGACTTTCAAAATTTCATAGTTTTTAGTATTTCAGGTTTTCTCAAGTGTCGAGCATGTCCCAAGTTCTGACACAGTGTATTTTAGGTTTTGTTAAGTTGCGTTGCATGACCTGAGTTTCACCTGTACCTTTCGGGGATTAGTAGCTACACAACAGGACCCGATAACTGAATTGAAGAACTGTATCTTCCACGTCCTTCAAAGTTTTAAATTCTATTTTTAATATTGTTAGGTTTGGTGTGTAACTTGGCAAAATCTAGCCTTTTGAGGACTCGTTCTCTAACACATCTGGTCGAATTCTGAAGGGATACAATTCAGCGGTGTAGCAGCAAAATTTTCCTAGGCATATGAGAAGAATTCGAACCAGATCTGATACTTGAGAAGAGGGGCTATTTGTCTACTTACAACTATCACCAGGCAGAGGAAGGAGAGGAAGAGGACCACAAATATCACCATCTCCACCTAACCGGACTTTGTCTACACCTACACCTGCTAGACCTTTACTTGCATCAACCAGAGTTCTTAGGAAAATCATAATGGCACATCTACCACGAAATCCCTTTATCAATTTCACAGGTAGTATTCCACTCACCCTAAATGCTCAGAATCAAGTTCCAGTTGCAAAGCTAAAGAATATCCCCTATTTCACAGGAGAAAATCATACTACTCCTATTGACCACATCCAGAATATTGCCAATGCATGTGCAATCTATGAAATAAATGAAATGGATGTTGCAGTCAAGTTGTTGGCTTCATCTTTTAATGGTAAAGCCTTATAGTGGTTTAGGAGCCTAGCAACAGGGTCTATTACGAATTGGAACCAACTTTGTTCAACTCTTTGAAACCAATTTAGGGAGAGGGCAGACAATTTGTCTTTATTGGAACAACTAATGACAATCAAAAGAGCTCCTAATGAACAAATGGCAGATTTCAACTTCAGATTCCAACAGGACATGGGATAGGATTCCAATAGCTATTAGACCAACCACCAAAGGCGCATTCCTTTATTTCTTAAAGGCTATAAATTCAGACATAGCCATGTTGATCCAATCAATGGGAGGGACAACACTGTCAGGGGCCTATGACAGAGCTATTAGAGCAGAGAACTGTTTGATCTGAGCTGGAAAGCTTGCACCAAGGCCACCAATGCCTCTCTATCCGGATATGGGAAATCCTACAACTAGTCAAGCACCAAAGTTGAATCCCATTCCAACTCCTAGAAATTAAAGCAATAACGAGGCATCGAACTTCTTAAAATGACTTCAAAGGAATTGCAAGATTTTATGAAACAGCTACAGAACCTTGGAAATGAGTTGGTGACTATCAAAATACAGCAAGCTCAAAGTGCTAGACCGTATCAGCCTCAAGCGTAGTACCAAGCTAGGCCCCCATACCAACAAAATAGACCACCAGCTCAGGCTGCAAATCAAAACCAAAACTAGGGACAACCTCAAGCTACTAAGCCTTTTTGACCGTATGATCCAAATGCAATGACATCCTCAAGAGCCTTGGTTCCAACACAAAACAACATGGCACAGGAGTATGACTGGTGTTACCCTTGCAATCTACCTCACAATCAGTCAACGTGTTTCAATGGTGCACTAAATCAAGCCTTGATGGTGCAAACCATTGGTGTGTCTCAAGAACCAAGCCAAGCAGGGAATCAGTAGCAAGAAACACAACAAGAAGCACCTCCAACAGAAACCACGTTGGCCAATTGGCAAACGGAAGACTTCTGTGGAGTTAACCAACAACCTTTTCAAAGCGTGGCTTCCAACACATAGTAAAAGAAGAGAAGCATAGAAGAGGGGAAACCGTCTAATCCAGTTGTTTCTCAGTCCCACTCCTACACAACAAGGGGTTAGTAGACCAAATGCAGTTCCAAATGTGCAAAATCAGCCTAAGGTACCTGTTGTAGCAACACATGCGCTTGTTCAAGCTCCAGAAAAGGTTGTGCCAAGTAAGGGACAACAAAAGGACACTTCATCCCCTTTCAACATCATCGATCAAATGAAGAAGACACATGTGAACATTTCCATGTGGGAATCACTGGCGATCCCAGGCCAAAGAGATCTTCTACAAGCTGCCATGAAGAATTGGTCAACTTCAAACCAGCAGGTCCATATGCAAGAGAAGGTCCTCACAAATGCTGCTCAGCCTGAAGGGAATCATGGAGGACAGACAAGGTAAAGTTTTGAAACCCCCTCCATTCTATGTTTCATTAGTCATTGGGGATAAACTAGTACACAATTGCATGATTGATTCTGGGGCAAGTAGTTCTGTGATGCCAAAGCAAATAGTGGATCAACTGGGTCTGAAGTATGAGCCAGTGTTGAAAGGAGTAGTACAGTTGGATGGAACAACAGTTCAAACAGTTGGGTCATAAAAGGGTTAAGCCTAACACTACATGCCTGTCCTAATGTTACAGTTCTGCAAGATGTGTCTGTGATTGACCTTCCACCACTCTTTGCGTTGTGTCTATCAAGAGACTTCACTGCAAAAATCGGTGGATATTTATCTGCAGATTGGTCACACATGATTTTCAGGATGAGGTATGGAGCCAAAGCAACAATCAGGTCAGAACCAATTGCCAATTTCCATATTGAACCTCATGTGCCAAGTCCTATCAATGCGAATTGCTCAGCCTTTGATCAGGAGGAGTGTTCAAATGATCTAGAAACAGGTACTAAGGTCGAGGGAATTCCTGATTTGACTTTGGATGAATGGGCAAACAAGAGTCATGAATTTGACCCATACAAGGAAATTGAAGAATCTGAATTGGGCATGTATTGTGTACACGAAGAAAATTCACCCATTCCCGACATCATTCAGCCTGAACAAAAGGATGAAAACGAAGTTTGGCAACTATTTTTCGATGGTTCGAGAAGCAGACAAGGTGCTGGAGGTGGTGCAATGTTGATTTCACCACAAGACATCAAATATTTTTCATCTTTTCGTTTCCAGTTTTCCTGTTCAAACAACATGGCTGAATATGAGGCATTGATTCATGGAACTTCATTGGGCCAAGGAAAAAGGGCATAAAGAAATTACAGGTGTTCGGGGATAGCGAGCTGATCGTCAATCAAGTCAGGGGACAACATGCTACAAAGAATGACCTGCTGAAGAACTACAAGAACAGGGTATGGGACCTCATTGAGGATTTCAAAGCTTTCAACATCGTGTCCATACCCAGGAAGAAAAATGAAGCCGCAGATAGGCTCGCAGCAGTTGGAGCAACGTTTGATGTGGTTGACAACATCAAAAGGGGAAAAAACAGCCACATATCCATGTGATTGTGAGGCCAGCAGTTCCAGATAATAACACAAGCTAGCAGGTGTTTGAGAATGATCAACAGATCGTCAATTTTTTACAAGAAGAGGTTGAATTCTCAGCTAGGAATCAGGAAAGACTAGAGCAGTAGTACAGGGATCAAGTAGTGCAGCTGCGGACAAACAAGCTTCCCAAGGGTTTAGTAACATTGGAGTCTATCTTCAACCCTAACGACCAGTTCCATAAGGAAAAGGATAACATACAGGTCAAGAGAGAAGATTCAGAGCCAATTCAGGTTGGGGAAGGAAAAACACTTCAAATTGGTAAAGTGGCCACTGAGCAGGAGAAATCAGATTTCATACAGCTTTGCCAAGAATTTCCAGATGTCTTCTGCTTAGAGCTATGAAGACTTGAGAGGATTCAATCCGAAGTTGGCACAACATACCATAGAATTGGATCTAGATGCTAAGCCCATCAGGCAGAAGCAAAGACCAGTCAACCCTCACATTGAGCCTCTAATGAAGAAAGAGTTAAACAAGCTAATAGAGGCAAGCATTATATTCCCGATCAAGCACTCAAGCTGGGTTGCAAACTTGGTTCCGGTCAGGAAGAAGATCGTAGAAATTAGGTTGTGTGCACGGACTTCCGAGACCTCAACAGGGCATCTCTCAAAGACCATTACCCACTTCCTTCAATGGAACAAATATTGCAAGTGGTATCCGGTTCGGAGAGATTCTCTCTCCTAGATGGCTACTCAGGGTATAATCAGATAATGGTGAAAGAAGATGACTAGTTCAAGACGGTTTTCACCACCAAATGGGGCACCTATGCCTACAAGAAGATGCCATTTGGGCTATCAAATGCTGGAGCCACTTTCCAAAGGGTAATGGATATGGCATTCAAGGGATTGATCAATAAAATAGTTCTGATATATCTTGACGACATCACTGTATTCTCCAAAAATGCAGTGGATCACCTCTTTCATTTGAGACAGGTATTTCAGAGGTGTAGAAGATTTGGGGTATCATTGAATCCCAAAAAATTCATATTCCTGGCTCACGAAGGAAAACTTCTACGCCCATATTGTTTCAAAGGAGGGATTGATGATTGACCCAGAAAGAGTTGAAGCAATTCGAGTGTTGCCATTGCCAAGTCATAAGAAGGCTCTTCCATATCTTTTTAGGGAAGGATCAATTTTGTCTGCAGGTTTGTTCCAAACTTTACCAGCTCTCGTAAAGTCAATAACACTGATGTTGAAGAAGAGCATGGCATTTAATTGGATATCTGAAGGTAAGGAAAGTTTTGAGGCAATAAAAGAGGCTATATCTCAAGCTCTGACTCTCGTCAATCCAAAATTCTCCAAGGATTTCATGTTATATGCCTTCGGTGGTGGAGACACCATTTCTGTAATCCTGGTACAGCAAAACAAAGAAGGATTAGAATAACCAGTTGCTTTCTTCAGTCAAGGCTTGGAGGAATATGAAACAAGGTACTCTTTCATTGAAAAGCATGTCCTTGTAGTGATCAGGAGCTTAAGGAAATTCAAGCACCTGGTCTCAAACAATAAGATCCAATTATTGGTCTCTCATGTGGGAGTCAAGGACTTCCTTCTAAACAAGGATATGAATGAGAAACGTGCAGGATGGATCACTCGTGTCATGGAATATGACTTCGAAATTAAGGTCACTAAGCTAGTACTTGGAAAAGGACTATGTGAACAACTAGCCTTGAGTCAACAAGTTCAAGCAGGTTGTGAAAAAGAGACTGCCTTGGTACTGGAGGATGGTCAAGAACAAGAAAATGATGATGTGCTCGCTCCTTGTTGGACTCAGAATATGATACACTTCCTACAGGCAGGCCTATGCCCTCCAGAAATGAGCAAAGCAAAGAGGAGATACTTCAGATTACAAGTCATTCCATATGTGTTGGTTGATGTTGTTTTGTTTAAAAAAGACATCAACGGAGTTCTGTTGAGGTGCATTGGGAAAGGTAAAATTGAGAGGGTGCTATAATATTTTCATGATGGAGATTCTGGAGGACATTTTTCCCCACGGGTAATAGCTCTCAAGATAATGAAGGTAGGATATTATTGGCCCACAGTGTTCAGTGATTGCTATACATGGATGAGAAAGTGTAAGAAATGTGCACTCTTCACAGGCAAAGAAAGATTAGTAGCACTTCGATTGCACCTAATTTTGGTTGACCAACCATTTATGCAATGGGGATTGGATTTCATTGGGGTCATCAATCCAAACTCAAGCCAAGGCAACAAGTGGATTCTCACGGCAACGGACTAATTCACCAAGTGGACCGAAGCAGTAGCGCTCAAAGAAGCAAATGAGTCTAACATACTAGACTTTTTATGAAAAAATAGTGACCAGGTTCGGTGTGCCGGCCACTATCATATCAGACAATGCATTGGCATTCATAGGTTCCAAGATTATAGAATGGGATGTCAAGAATGGAATCTATTTGAGCACCTCTTCAAATTATTACCTATAGGGTAATGAACAGGCAGAGTCCACGAACAAGAATTTGCTAAGAATCATCAGAAGGACTCTAGATGAAAACCAAAGGACATGGCATACCAAGCTAAAATCAGCATTATGGGCTGACAGGATAACACCAAAGAGATCTATAGGTAATTCTCCCTACAAGTTGGTCTATGGGAAAGAGGTGGTATTGCCTATATCATTAGAATTGCCAACATTGGAGCTCATGAAGTAGTTAGAGTTGTCTGAGTTCAAACCAATGGAGGCCAGGTATGCAGAGTTGATGGAATTGGAAGAAATAAGAGAACATGTAGTTCTGATGATTGAAAAGGATCAAGCCTTAGTAAAAAGATGGTTTGATAAGAAGGCAAGAGCAAGGACCTTCTAGGAAGGGGACCTAGTTCTAAAATGGGATGCAGATCGGGCAAAACCAGGAAGGCATTCCAAGTTTGATGCCATTTGGAGTGGCCCCTACATGGTCACGAGATGTAAAAGTATTAATGCCTTCCAATTGTCTACATTGGATGGAGAAGAAATCCCGATTTCGGTTAAGGGAATCTATCTTAAACATTGCTACTAAAAGGAAAAGGTTTACCCTTGTAAATATTAGCCTAGATTTCAATTCCTTTAAGTGCTTATGCACATTGTC
Organism: Taxus chinensis; assembly: GCA_019776745.2. Lineage (NCBI taxonomy): Eukaryota > Viridiplantae > Streptophyta > Pinopsida > Cupressales > Taxaceae > Taxus > Taxus chinensis. The sequence goes on along the minus strand of CM034155.1, from coordinate 466,416,312 downwards.
TTGTTGTAGTTAGGTTTCAATTTCCCTAAGTGCTTCGGCATAGGTTTTGCTGCTGCTCTCAAGTTGATTTTTCTATAGTTCAGCATCTCTCAGAAAAGGAGTTGCAATATCAGGCTCGGGATTAGATATCATGATGGTTTCAAGTTATTGCTTATGACTCCATGCCCAATGGATCGCTAAAAGGCCACTGATCTTCTACCTATTAGGAAAGTGATCCCGTTGAGTCACCAAATTGTTGTAAATATCTTCCCCTTGGGTAGATATAAACAAGCAGAAGAAAATAGAAATTAGAGAAAATCAAAGCCCGATATTTATTACGTCACCTGGCAGCACATTGGAGGCGCAGGTAGCAGAAGATGTCGACACGAAAAAAGTTACGCGCCTTGGCGCAGGTTAGAGGTGCACGGAAAGAGGTGTCGACATGAAAATGGATGCACCCATGGCGCAGGTAAGAAGATGTCAAAACAAAAAAAGTCACGCCTTGACGCAGGTTAGAGGTGCACGACAAGAGGTGTCGACAAAAATATGGATGCACCTTTGGCGCAGGTAAGAAGATGTCGACACGCCAAAAGTCGCGCCTTGGCACAGGTCAGAGGCGCACGACAAGAGGTGTCGACATGAAAATGGATCGCACCCATGACGCAGGTTGGAGGTGTATAGCAGAAGATGTTGCCACGCCAAAATTCACACCTTGGCACAGGTCAGAGGTGCATAGTAGAAGAGGTGTCAACATGGAAAAATTTACGCCCTGGCGCAGGTTGGAGGTGCATAGCAGAAGATGTCGACATGAAAAAATTTGCGCCTTGACGTAGGTTAGAGGCGCATAGTAAAAGATGTCGACATGAAAAATGTCGCACCCTAGCGCAGGTTGGAGGTGCATAGCAGAAGATGTCGACACAAAATTCTCAGTGCCTATGGCACATGTAAGAGTATGTTGACATGAGGATGGATGCGCCGAGGTGCATCTTCAGGAGGTGCAACATTTTGAGTGTTGGCGCCCCCGTCAGGGCGCACATCAAAAGGTGTCGACACACAAAAAGTCAAATGCCCATAAATCGTAGGTTCACAAGGAGCACACATTCACGCAAGGTGTCGACATTTTTTGAAATGCTGGATGCGCACGAATTTGTGCATAGGTAAGAAGGTCGTCGATCTACAAACTGTGGATGCGCCTTTGGCGCACCTTCAGGAGGCGCAACATTTTGTAGCGCTGACAGGAAGCAAACCATGGCGCAGATATTCAGATGGCCATAAATTTGTCACAGGGAGCTCGGATTCATGCAACCCTCTCTGTGAATTCATTTAGAAATCTTACTGAGGTCCTCTATCCAAATACAGAACAAAGTTATTAAAAATGCAAAATATTGTATTCACCACTTTTAATGGGTTTGCTAGGGTTCTCACCTACCACCATAACTGAGATCTTCATTCCTCGGTGCATCACCTGCAGGTGGTTGGGGTAGATTTGGATTATCCATCTCTCTTCCCTCTCTCATTCTTCCTATGGCAATTTTAAGGAGGGGCTTCTTTAGTAAACCCTCTGGACATTCTTGTTTTTCCCCTCCCTTCTCCTCTAGCTGAATAGGAACTGGATTTTGTCCGGAGAGCTTTCTCAACCTCCCAAGGTCTAACACTTGGGAATGCAGATCTTTGCCTCTATGGAATTGCACTGTAGTGTATTGTATCAATCGAGTTGGAGCAGACATAATGCATGTCTGCTGGATGATTCTCAACCCTCAACTGTGTTCATTTTGCCCCCAAACCTTCTAATCCACTCACTGACAATTTGGTTATATGTGCATGATCTTGCACCGTATATTTTATTGGTTTGTGTTTATTGGCATAGACAAGTGTTTACTTCATTCACTTGGTGCATCACCTTTATTAATTTAGGTTTTTTTATTTTAATGCAATCTTCTTACCACTTGTCTCCTTGGAAAGTTAGATTGAGCATTTTTTAGTAAACCCTTCTACTATTTTCCATGAAGTGCCATCTGAACAGAGGAAACAGGAACTTTAGCCTTCATCCGAAGAGCTTTTGACTGATTTTACAAGGTCCCATCATGTCTGCAGGAAAAGCTGACATGTTATGCAATCGCACTCCAGAGTCTCAACCCATCAAGTCCTGCAGAGCATTTAGGGGTGTTGTGATTCACCATCAACAAGTACCTTGGACATCTGGTTTCTTTCCTACTCTGTCTTGGGAAACAGAGTTCGTAGCTCAGGTGTATAGCACTCTGACTATCACTATGCAGCTTACATTCCTCCTGCTTATGCCCCAACTCCTCAAGCAATTGTTATAACCAAATCATCTATTTGCTTGCCTTTGTGGCAACAACATACTCAGCCTCTGTGGTTGACAAAGCCACTAGCTTCTGTAGTTGTGAAAGTCATCTCACTGCTGTCCCACCTATAGTGTAAATATAACCTGTCGTGATCCTCCTACTGTCTACATCTTCAGCCATGTCTGAATCTACATAACCATGTAAAGTGGTGTCTTGATCCACTATAGCACAAAACTGTCCCCATGGTCCGTCTCAAATACCGAAGGATCTACTTTACTGCTTGCCAATGCTCTTTACATGGATCACTCATAAATCTAGTCATAGCTCCCACTACATGGGAAATATCAGGCCTAGTGCACACCATAACATACATCAAACTGCCAACTGCTGATTAGTAAGGTACCTTGGACATCTGGTTTCTTTCCTACTCTGTCTTGGGACACTGCTCCTTTGATAACTTAAAAATGGTCTGCCAAAGGAGTCCCAACCGGTTTATCATCCTACATGTTAAACCTATCCAATACCATTCTTAATGTAATCTTCCTGAGATAAAGTCAGCTTCCGTTCCTTCCTATCCTGAGTTATCCTCATACCAAGGATTTGTCTGGCTACCCCCAAATCCTTCATATCAAAGGATTCACTTAGCTATTTCTTGAGTACTTTTATTTCCTGCATGTTTTTACCTACCACCAACATGTCATCAACATACAAACATAGGATAATATAACTTCCATCCTCAAATTTATTTGTATACATGCAATGGTCAGAATGACATCTAATATAACCTTGCTCCATCATGAAGCTATCAAACTTCTTATACCATTGACGTGGAGCTTGTTTCAAGCCATACAAGCTCTTCTTCAGTTTACACACCATCTCATCTTTACCTTTGACCTCATAGCCCTCTGGTTGCTGCATATATAGTTCCTCCTCCAAATCACCATGGAGAAATGCAGTCTTTACCTCTAACTGTTCTAAGTGCAAGTCTTCTGCTGCCACTATTCCAAGAATAGTTCTAATAGAATTCATTTTTTACTACAGGAAAAAATATCTCATCAAAATCTGTACCTTGTTTCTGTGTAAACCCCTTGACCACCAACAGGGCCTTATATCTTTTCTTTCCTCCTTCTTTGTCTTTAATTTTGTACACCCACTTGTTCTGCCAATGCTCTTTTTCCTTCTAGTAGCTTCACCAAATCCCAAGTCTAGTTCTCCATGAGAGACTTATGCTCCTCATCCATGGCTTGCTCCCACTTCTTACTGGCATCTACCTGCATTGCTTCATCAAAGCTCACTGGCTCTCCACTATCAGTGAGTAATAAATAATAAAGAGAAGGAGAAAAACATTCAGGTTCTTTTCTTACCCTAGAAGACCTCATCACTGTAGGAGTTTGGGGTTCCTGTTGAGTAGGTTCCTGAACTGATTCATGGGTCACTGTCCCATCCGGAAGATCCTCTACCACTGCATATTCTTTCTTGGATTCTTCCTTTTTTTCCTGCAACTGTTGCTTATACATGACTCCTTTTCTCATTAAAGACCACATCCCTAGACCAAATGATTTTCTTGTTCCTTAATACTCCAACATTTAAATCCGAAAGTCATCACCACCCATAACCAATGAAAGTACATTTTTGTGATTTAGCCTCTAGCTTGGTCCTATCATCCTTGTCTATATGAATAAACACCTCACATCCAAAGACTCTAAGAAATGAATAATCAACTATCTTACCATACCATTTCTCCTCAGGTATGCCTCCATCTAAGGCACTTGAGGGTCCTCTATTTATCAAGTACACAACTGTGCTCACACCACTTCTGCCCAAAAAGAAAGAGGCAGTCTTGTATGTAACCTCATGCTCCTAGCACGTTCCATTATTGTTTTGTTAATCCTTTATGATACCCCATTCTGCTGTGGAGTTCCTGGAACCATCTTTTGCCTATAGATTCCATTCTCAGAACAATAATCATTAAATTTATTGCTGCAATACTCCCCTCCATTATCTGACCTGAGACATTTTAGCTTAAGACCTGTTTCATTCTCTACCAAGGCTTTCCATTTAACAAAAGTGTCAAATACATCAGATTTGTTTCTAATACAATAAACCCAAAATTTCCTTGTTGCAATCATCAATAAAAGTAACATAATAACTTGAACCCCCAAGAAATGATACCTGAGCTAGGCCCCCACACATCAGAATGTACCAGCTCTAACTTACTCTCTTTCTTCATAGGTCCAACCTTGAGAAACCTTACTCGTTTCTGTTTCCCATATATGCAGTTCTCACAAAAATCCAAACCTGTTTCTTTATATTCAGGAAAATTCTTCTTTATGATGTTCATTTCCCTTATGGCTCATATGACCGAGCCTATTGTGCCATAATGTTGTATTTACATATAAAGCCACAAGATTACAATCATTAGTACTCTCAGTGGTTAAATATAAGGTTCCATGACCTTCTTACCTCTTGCCACCACAAGAGCACCCTTGGTAACCTTCCAAGAGTTAGCTATAAATATCATAGTACAACCATCACTTCCCAATTGCCCTGCACTGATATCAAATTTCTCCTTAATGTAGGCACATGTCTGACATCCTTCAATAGCCATGTATTCCCATTTTGCATCTTAACCTGAATAGAAACCTTTTCCAACTATACTGCAAGGCTCATCATCACCAAGAAAAACATGCCCAAAATCCCCCTTGAACATAATCAACAAAATAATGCCTATGTGGAGTAGCATGAAAAGAAGTCCTTGAATCTAAAACCCAAGATTCAGTAATATTATACAAAGAAAGAATCAAAGCATCCTAACATACATTATCCTGATGCCACATTTTCCTCCTTGTTTTCTTCCTGTTGTTTCTTCTTATCCCAAAGCTCCCAAAAATCCTTCTTTGCATGCCCAGAATTTCCACAGCTCCAACATACAATCATGCTCTTGGATTTTGACCTTGCCCGATCTTTCAATTTTCTACAGTTTCCTCTATTCTTCTGTCTCCCTCTAGTTTCCACTGTCAAAGCATTCCCTGAAGTAGAAGATTCCCAGGAGCTTTTTCTTCACATTTCCTCGCTTAGAATCACCCCCTACAACATCCTCAAACTTCAACTTCGAGTTAGCTGGAACCGAGTTTGCTTACCGCTATTACCCAGGCTATTCCAACTTTCAGGTAAAGAGCACAGAATTAATAAAGCCCTAAATTCTTCATCAAATTCTATTGTAACTGAAGCTAGCATATTCACAACTCGTATTGAAATCATTTAAATGATCTTCTACTGAACTATTCTCAGACATCTTCATATTAAACAACTTTTTCATTAAAAATATCTTGTTAGAGGCAGAGGGTTTTTCATACAACTTCCCTAATGCATCTATTAGATCTTTTGTAGTCTTTTCCTTTGAAACATTAAATAATACTCGAAGATGCAAGACATAGCTGGATCATTCCAAGTGCCTTCTGATCCAACAAATCACATTCCGCATCTGTCATACTCGAGGGTTTGTTCACCTTCTTAGACAACAAAGTATAAAGATCCTTCTGATAAAGGTAATATTCCATCTGCATCTTCCAAAGACTGAAATTCTGCCCGTTGAATTTGTCAACCCTAGATCTTCCATCATCTGCCATAGCTCCCACTCAAGGCATAAACTTTTCCCTGCGATTTCAACACTTCAGCAAACCAAACCAGGCTTTGATACTAATTGTTAGGTAATAAGAGATAAAATATGCGGAATAATCCCTTACAGAATTGCAACAGTAGAAACTAATATGCAAAAAAATATTACAGATCTCAAATAAAAGTGTAGAATAAATAGCACTACACAGAGAGACAAGATTTAACGTGGTTCACACCAATTTGGGCTACGTCCACCAAGAATCACTTGCTTAGATTTTTATTACAAGCCTCCACTCTCTCAATACAATATCCTAGATCTATTTGGAGCTATGCTCAACAAACTCTATAGAATTCACACCCAAATTCAAAACACATCTGCAATACATTTGCTTTTCTTTCTATCATATGCATAAGACCATATAAATAGACAACTGCTTAAGCAGTTTGATACAAAACCATAGGTATCAAAACAATGGGTAAAAATTGTGGGTATCAAAACCATGGGTACCGATAAACCTATGGGTAGCTAAAGAGGCAGTTTTACAAAATAATGGGTACCGAAAAACCATGGGCCCAATAAACCAGCCCATGAAAATTTGCTTCGGGGGCTTCACCCACTGAACCCCCCCTGGGTTAATAACCGACGAGCGGGACCGCCGTAAAAATACCTGAGTGTAACACATAAAAGGTGTACCACACTCTAACATGAAAATAGATTCCACAAACATAACACTTCACCTCCTCTATACCTACAAGAAAGACTAAATACATGCAAACTCAACAAAACAAGTTAAGAAAAACAAGTTAGATCAACATGTGTAAAAGAGGGTTAGTAACCAAAACTGAAATTTAACTACAAAAACTTGAAATTAAGTGCAAAGGACAATGGAGTAAGTCCCACTGGGCATGCCAAATGTGTGCATGAGTTGTTAAACTAATGTTAATATAAGTAAAAGACTAACACCTAAATAGCCTTAATTAGCAAGAGTTAAACAAACTACTTAGCACCATCATGATAAGAATTAAACAAGGGCTAGATGCTAAACATTAATCAATAAAACTTTGAAACTAACAATGTTAAAACATATAAAATCCTCTATTCTCTAAAAACGAATAAATTAAATGAACCTAGGTAGGCTCCATGGCTATAAAAAATGGTTGTCTTTGGTATTTTAAGAACCTAGGAATGAGGGCTTGTCAAAATTGGGCTACAAGACCCTTTTGACACCTCCCATATGACCTAAGCACTTAGGAAAGAGGCTTAAACTCTTCAAGATGATGAACTCTCAAGAAAACAAAGGAAAATTTTTAGTCTATTTTGCTATATGCTTTGCATTTTTCTTCTCAAGAAGTTTAGGTGTGTGTATAAAGGTAGAAGGAGGGCTCCTTATATAGCCCAATGGATAAAGGAAACACTTCATCCCTTTGTATGTGGGATAAAGGTAAAACATGATTAGGAATGGATAAGGTTGCTTTATAAAAGGTAACCTTACTTTAGAAGGGTTTAATTTATGCTTAGCAAGTCATGGGAGTTAGAGAGTGTTTTAATTAATCAAAGGTTATTAACTAATAGATAGATGTAAGCTTATAAAAGCTAATTAGAGGAATATTAGTACGATTTAGGCTATTAGAAGGGGATTAAATCAATTAAATATTGATTTATTGGTTAAATGGAAGGGAAAACTAATTAATTAATAATAATTAATTAGTCTAGGTAGAAGGGGTGAATAATTAACGGAAGATTGTTAATCGGGATGTTAGTTAGATAGGTGACTTAATTAATTAACATATTGTAATTAATTAACGACAATAAGAGGGAACATGAGTGCTTATTGACGATATGTCACCAATTTGCAAGAAGGGGGATAATTAGCGTAATTTATGTATTTAAATTGCTGAGGCATAATTATGGGTGTCTACATTTGCCCCTCTTTGGGGTGGTGTAAGTGACGCCACTTCAAAGATAGTAGATGGAAGACAGTTTGAAGGAAATAGCGCAGTCTGAGTCAGTGTAGGGTTGCTAGACGATGTAGTTTGCAAACGAAAGCTCATGGGACCGAACCAACTATGCCAACATGTCAAGGTGGCCTGGTGAACGCTAGTGGAGGCTTCATTTTGGTTCCCTATGCTCCCCATGCTTTTGGGCTACCTTGTCCGGGCGTAGTCGCTTAAGAGCCATGAGGCCCAAACATACCATATCTTTGACGATTGATTTCTCGTACCTGTGGCACCTAGAGACATATCGTCAGATCCAAGACCTCGACATTAGGGCCCTCTACAAAAGCCTCTCATGGTTTTCTCCATCTTCATCCGGTTCTATCGTTGTGCTATTGTTTACAAACATGTGAAATAGTGCAGTTTGAGTCAGTTCAGGGCTGCCAGAGGATTTAGTTTGCAAACAGAAGCTCGTGGGACCGAACCAACTATGCCAACATGTCGGGGTGGCCTGGTGAATGCTAGTGGAGGCTTCATTTTGGTTCCCTACGCTCCTAGTTCTTTCGGGCTACCTCGTCCGGGTGTAGTCGTTTAAGAGCCCTGAATGACTAGATTGGCTTAAGAATGAATTTGATAGGGGTATGTCTAAGAACACACGGGAGTTATCAATCACCTAGTAAATATTTCTTGTTTGGTTCTAGATGGGAGTTAGCTAGCCTATGGCTTAGTGACCTTCCATTCATTGATAATTTATGCTATGATAAACCCATGGATGCTTTCAAAAGTGCCTTAAAAAGGACAGGGGTAGTCATCAATCCTAGTGAAGGGTGTGATGTGATTTCTAAATAACTTGGAATGCCTACAGATTTGTTATCCTGCAAAATTGTCAAGGGAAATTTGTAGATAACCATAGCCAAAAAAAATTTTTTGGCCCCAAGGAAGTTTGAAAACGTTCGAAAGAAGCCCAAAATTCTCTTCCAAAAATCAAGTTTTAAGGACTTAGCCATTTTTCAGTCTTTTCGAGAAAAGGCGCAAGGAAGTTCATGCTAACACGATGAAAGGTGCGCCAAAGGGCGCTGGTAAGTTCCTATCGACATGCTGAAAGGTGCGCCAAAGGGCACAAGTAAGTTCATGTTGACATACTGAAAGGTGCGCCAAAGGGCGCAAGTAAGTTCATGTTGACATGCTGAAAGGTGTGCCAAAGGGCGCAAGTAAGTTCATGTTGACATACTGAAAGGTGCGCTAAAGGGCGCAAGTAAGTTCATGTTGACATGCTGAAAGGTGCGCCAAAGGGCGTTGATAAATTCCTGTCGACATGCTGAAGAGTGCGCCAAGGCGCAAGGAAGTTCATGCTGACACGATGAAAGGTGCGCCAAAGGCGCTGATAAGTTCCTGTCAACATGCTGAAGAGTGCGCCAAGGCACTGATAAGTTCCTGTTGAAATGCTGAAAAGTGCGCCCTTTTATACTGAAGAGTAGTTTCTTATTGGGATCCATTGATCATTTTTGTAAGATATTTAAAAAGCATGTTGGCATACACGATGACTTCATCCATGTTGCACCATGGGATGTTGCCATCCAAAAACTTGCCCAAGTCAACTGTTGACTTTTTAGATATTTTGTAGATATTTTTGTAATTAGGTGGTTAGTTTGTTTTTTCCTTCCTTTCTTCTCTTCTTCTATAAATACTTGGATACTTGTTGTATTCAGGAGTGGATATCTTTTAGATGAAAAATAGAAGTGAGAAGAAAAGGCTTTGTACTTTTTGTAACAAAAGAAAATAGTAATACAAATATTGAGACTTTGTGCTGAATATGTGTGTTATGGGCATCTGATCTTTCTTATGTCAGATCTATGCGTTTATTCTGTTGGATCTATCTCTACTTTTTTGTCATTTATTCATCAGTATTGCTTTGTTTGTTTATGCAAGTAGGTTTGGCTCTGTTTACTACCAATTCTAAAACATAAACCCTCTGACCTTTCTACTTTGGAATTCATTTCTTTTCTCCCTTCGGACCTGATCTTTCTTCATCCTCTCTTTCATTCCTTTCTTTCCACAGTCGGAAAAACCCCTACTGGGATGAGATCCCAAACCCCCGAAGGTAGAATATCGTGAGAGTTGCACAAGATTCCTGCTGGTAGAATAGCAATAAACCAGTTTCACTTTGTTGACTCAAAGAGGGGCTATGCCCTGCACACTGTTGGCTCATTTATCCATAGATCTGCCCAAGTGAAAGATTTTCAAACCAACATTTTTTGGTGACTCTACTGGGAAACGAGCAGATCTATCAGATCTATGATGGTGGTGTGATAGAAAATTAGTGAAAATCAGAAAGATCACTACCTGTTTGCAAATCTGAACTTTTTGTTAAAAATCCAAAATTTTGCAAAAGTGAACCAAATAGAAAATTTTCTTCTGAGATCCATAGATCTGGCCTAGTTGGAGATCTTTAGTTCGCTGAGTTTTTACAAAAGTCCATGATTTTCCGTAGATCTGAGTTTCTGACAGTTTACCAAAAGTTTGAAACCCTTGCAAAAAGTCAACTCTGAGATCCGAAAATCAGCTTACTAAGCTCTACCATCATTTTATCCTCGTTGTTCTTTGTCATTAAACCGCAATCAGTTTTCAGAAGAGGATAAAATTTAAAAATTCAGAAAAGTACATGCTGCTGGTTTTTGTCAGAAAAACCAAAAAAACAGCAAGTACAAACAAAAAGAAATTTTAAATCTGCTCTACAACATCGTAGATCTGGAAGGTACGCTGGCGGGTGAACCATTTACTCGTAGTAGGAGAGCTCGTGGAGAAGTCGATCCTACTTTCGACTTGCTTCAAAGGCACAACTTCAATATAACACCGGCGCGCTTTTCATCACTAAGTTCAGCTGATCGGTCAGCCAGAAGTGTCTCACCTCCACGAAGGAAGTGTCGCTCACAAGGAGCCTCCACATCCCTCTGCAGTGCCTTGTTGCTCAGTGGAACTGTGTTTCCAGCCCGCATTCTTTTTCCACCTGTCCATATGGCAGTACCATGGGAAAATGCTATGGGTCCCCTGGCTTTGCCGCATCCTGTTCACGTGCTCCCACATGGAAACCGAAAGAATTTTCCCAAATTTGACGGGGGCGGGAACCAAAGCACGGATTCACACATATCTGCATTCATCATGTCATGCAGTATCCTAGATGTAACCCATAAAGATGTGTCGGTCCGCCTTTTTCTGGAAACTTTACAAGGGCCCGCAGCAGATTGGTTCCAACATTTACCGGTTGGATCTATTACCAGTTGGGCCACCTTGCGGGATGCTTTTGAAGACAGGTACAATCCTTCGGAAGATGCATTTGCATTGTTATCACAAATCACTCACCTGAAAAAGGAGGCCAATGAGACCATGCGCGATTTTATCGCCAGGTTCAATGCATTAATCAACCGTGTCCCTGTTGCCATGCTTCCAACACCGGAAAATCAGAAGTGTTTCTTCGTGAACGCTATGAGCTCGAAAGTAAGTTTCTTGCTCCTGCAAGAACAAGTGGCTACCTTGATTTTCACCCAAGCCCCTGCCATCCAAATTGAAGATAATTTGATAATATCTGGAGAATTAAAAAGGGAACCATCCAAGCCTAAATCTTCGGGCCCTTCTCCCACTACTTCGTCTGATCCGGCATTTCAAAAGATGGCGAACGACTTACTTGCATTAAAGAAGCAGTTGGCCCAAGCTTCCCCCGATTCCTCATACCGGGATGTCCCACAGAGGAATTTTGTTTCCAACCATGTTCCACAAAGGCCGCGCTTACCTGTAACTGCTCCGTAGTTGGCGCTTGAGGCTCCTCCGGTCAATCCTCTAGTCAAAATTGAAGAAGAGGAGCAAGATTACGAAGAACCTTCGTCTCAAGGTGAAGATGATCAAGACGTCGGTGAGCCGACTGGTGACTCTACTATTGGGTATATGGAATTTGATGAGGAAGAATCTGATGAAGAGGAGGGTACACAGGGGTATGCAAGTGGACAATCAAATGCTGTTTTTACCCGCTCGCAAGGAAAAGAAGCAGAGGTCGCTGCCCATGTGCAGAAGGAGAAGGTCATGTCAAACGTGCCTCCAACCATGGCTAAAAGAGGTAATCATCTTCCTACTCAACTCCCTATTAAGTATTTTACAAGGAAATCATTTCCCCCCATCTCTCCTCCAAATCAGCCTTCTTCTATTTCCATAAAGACCAGTAATCCTACTTTACCATCGCGAAGTGAGGGACTCATTCCTTCACCAACGCAACCCTTAGCCGTGTTTGACATCATTAACCATGTTAAAAAGACTAAAATCCAAATGTCTGAAGCCGAGTATCTTCAGTCAAACCCCGAACAACTTGTAAGGTTGACCAAGTATATCCAAAGTCAGGCTGTCGTAACTAATCAGGTTTCCTTGAAAGGAATCCTTTCCACTCCTCCTGCATCCCGCATAAATGTTGCCTCAATGTCTGCATCAGGCAAGATAGAACCTTTTTACCTCTCCCTCCTAATCAATGGCTACACATTAAGCAACTGCATAATTGATTCTGGAGCTTCCGATAACGTCATGCCAGCAAAACTCACCCATGCTTTGGGCCTCACCCTTACCAAGCCTTTTGGCAATGTTATTCCTTGGAAACCAAGCAGGTTCCGTTGATTGGTCAAATCAAAGACACACAGTTCGCATTTGCAGCATTCCCATAGAAAAGAGTAAAGATGACCGTCCTTGTTGCCGACATTCCAGCAGCCTACGGAATTTTGCTGGGAAGAAGTTTTTGCAGTGAAGTTGGTGGGGAGATTCATATGAACTGGTCTAAGGCTAGAATCCCCGTCAAAGGTGTAATGCAGACATTGGATCTAGAATCACAAAAGAAGTACTTGGTTACTAATTCTGAGGACCCCAAAGCTCAAATTCTTTTGGAATCATCAGGAATGAAGAACTATTTCTTGTCTACCGAGTCTGACAAAATGGTTGTTCTCGTCCAAGAAGAGGATCTTAACAAGATCTGGACTTTGCAGTTTGATGGCAGTTGCGCAACTAGTGGATGTGGTGCCGGAGCCATGCTAATATCTCCCGAAGGGGAGGTTATTCCTCTCTCTTTCAAGTTGCAGTTTTTCAATACAAATAATACTGCTGAGTATGAATCTCTGCTACTTGGCATGCAAGCCGCAAAGGAAAGAGGGATCAAAAATCTGAAAGTACAAGGTGATGCAGAGCTAGTCGTGAATCAAGTTAGGAGGATATATCAAGTAAAGAATGAGAGGCTCAGGCATTACTGCAACGTGGTGTGGGACAACATCGAAGAATTTGATGCTTTTTCAATAGAATCCATTCCAAGAGCTCAGAATGACATGGCCGATTCATTGGCCGTTTCAACATCCCTCATGCTCCCTCACCCAGGTTTGAAAACAGACAAATACACCATTGAGGTGGTTTTTCGCCCAAGCGTGCCGGACAATTCTCAGCATTGGAAAGTATTCAACGATGACAATCAACTCATTGCCTTTCTAGAAAAGGTGGAAAATTTTAGGGATCTTCATTTTGAAGGATCCACTTCTACGTGCCATGAATCAGTTACCGGTCAAAACGGGGAATCCGAAGGGAACGACGGCATATGTCAACTCAAAGGGAATAAAATTCCGAAGGGCCTGGTTTCTTTAGAGCGGTTGTTCGATAGGCATGATCATTTTGAAAAAAAGAAAAGGCAGGATGATGCTAGCTCATCCCCAGAAACCGAACCGGTTAATTTAGGATCAGTAGAACATCCGCAGTTTGTAAACATCGGAAAATGTTGCACACCTGAAGAGAAGTGAAAGTTTATCAAATTTCTGAAGAAATACATGGACGTATTGGCGTGGTCCTACGCCGATCTAAAGTATTTTAAGACAAAGGACCATTGAAAGAGGACGTCAAAGCCTTTCGCCAGAAGCAAAGGCACTATAACCCTAAGATCTCAGGTACTATCTAGGCTGAAATTCAGAAGATGCTGGACGCAAGGATCATTTTTCCTATCCATCACAGTACTTGGGTGGCAAACATTGTGCCTGTACGCAAGAAGAATGGCGAGATACGCATATGCGTAGATTTTCAAAACCTGAATCAGGCGTCCTTGAAGGACAACTACCCACTTCCTATAATGGATCGAGTTCTACAAGCAGTAACTGGATCAGAAATGTTGTCCATGCTTGATGGTTTTTCAGGCTACAATCAGATTGAAGTTTCACCTGACGACCAATTTAAAACAACATTCACTACCCCTTGGGTTACGTTTTCCTACAGTAGGATGCCTTTTGGCCTGACCAATGCTGGCACCACTTTTCAGCGGGCCATGGACCTTGCATTCAAAGGTATGATGGGGAAGATCATTGTGGTTTATCTGGATGACTTAACTGTGTTCTCTAAACAACGAAATGATCATTGTGATCATTTAGAGAAAGTATTGGCCATGTGCCAAGAGCATGGGATTTCCCTGAACCCAAAAAAGTATGTATTTGGAGTCACAGAAGGAAAGTTGCTAGGACATGTTGTTAGCAAAGAAGGAATGAAGATAGATATCGAAAGAGTTAAGGCTATTCAGAGCCTTACTTTGCCTATAAGCAAGACCGGCGTCCATTCTTTCTTCAGAAAGGTGAACTTTCTCAGGTGCTTTGTTCCCGAATTTGCTGAAAAGACTCGTCATATATTAGACATGATAAAAGGGTCACCAACTTTCCGATGGAGCAAGGAAGGGAAAAGGTCGTTCGAAGAAATAAAAGCTTATGTTGCTCACGCACCAGTCCTGGTATGTCCCGATTTCTCCAAATATTTTATCATGTATAGCTATGCATCTGAGCATATTGTTTCTGCCATCTTGATGCAAAAGAATTATGAGAATGTTAAGTCTCCAATTGCGTTCATGAGCTCTCCCCTCAAGCCTTGCGAATTAAAAATGTCTCAGTTGGAAAAGCATGCCTTCACCGTTGTCAAAGCAGTCAAAAACTTCAGGTATTACATTTTAAATTCTCATACAGTAGTACTGGTCCCTGACACGGAAATCAAGTCAATTTTAACTCAACAGGAGTTAGGAATCCTGCGGGGGAATTGGATTGCAAAAGTCCAGGAGTATGATCTAGATATAAAACCAACCAAGCTGGTAAGAGGCAAGGGCCTATGTCAGCTTATGGCTGAAAACAAAGATTCAGAAGACCCTAAGGAAAAGGATGATTGCACCAATGGAGCACAAAGCCAGCTGGAGAAAGCCGATTCTCTACCCATGGTTCTATTTGTCGCAACCAGCGATGAGTGGTATTCCGATATTGCTTTCTTCCTCACCTACGGTGAATGCCCATTTCACTTAACTGCAAAGGAGAAACGTGCTATAAAGCTCAGAGCAGACAAATATGTCATCTGGGATGATGGTTTATACAAACGCGGGATAGATGGCGTCTTCTTGTGATGTGTCGACAAGCCATAGCAGGTGAAGTTACTTGAAAGTTTTCATAATTCAGCCTGTGGGGGACACTTCTCCTCTTCCGTGACAACACACAAGATCATCCGAGCCAGGTAATATTGGCCAACACTTTTCCAAGATATAGCTACCTAGGTAGCAAAGTGTGAGCCTTGCCAGCAGTTCATCGGCAAGCCCAAGTTGGCTGCTTTTCCCCTCAGGCTGTTCATCATCGACGAACCATTCAAGCAGTGGGGAATTGATTTTATCAATGCACTCAATCCCCAATCGAGTGCTGGACTATCCTGACAGCAACAGATTACTTCACCAAGTGGGTGGAAGCCATACCTGTCAAACATGCCACTTCTGAGGTTGTTTGCAGTTTCATCAAAGAAAATATTATTGTCAGGTTTGGCGTTCCCAAAAATATTGTTGCTGATAATGCTTCCAACTTCTCCTCACGAGAAGTTGTTGGTTTTTGCTACGAATACGGGATAACTTTGGCTCATGCCTCAGATTATTACACTCAGGGAAATGGTCAGGAAGAATCCAGTAATAAAAACTTAGTGACCATCATACGGAAGCTGGTCAATGAGAATCAACGAATGTGGCACAAATCCTTATACGACGCTTTGTGGGAAGACCGCATTACTCCCAAGAGATCTCTCGGTATGTCACCTTTTCAAGTGTTATATGGCACCGATGCCAAGCTTCCCATTTCCGCGGAACTCCCTGCTCTGCGCTTGGCACGAGCAATCGAGGATGAGACTTTCCAAAATTCCCTTGAGAAGAGGATCATGTATCTAGCAGAGCTCAAAGAAAAGAGAGTAAGAGTGGTCGACAGGATCACCAAACATCAGAATCAGGTCAAGAGATTGTTCGATAAAAAAGCTAAGCAGAGAAATTTCCAGGTGGGAGATCTTGTCCTTTTGTGGGACAAACAAAGAGAGCCGAAGGGCATGCATGGAAAATTTGATTCCTTATGGAGAGGGCCTTTCAAGATCAAGCGGTTCAACAGAGAGAATAGCTTCTATCTCTCGTATCTGGACGGAACTGAGCTCCCGCTTCCCTATGGCGGGCAGCATCTAAAAATCTTCAAGAAGTAGAGCTTGCTCTCTTCTTTGTACAGTTTGCTTTAGTTGTGTGTTTTCTTTCTGTTTGTTGTGTGTTCCCTTTTTTCTGCCCTCTGGTCGCCCTTGTTTTTGACTCTCTAACCCAATGGATAGGCACATGAAAATCTGGGATTCTCTACCCTTAATTTTCACTCAAAGATAGTCCCCAGAAAGAGCCAACTGTTATCCTGCAAAATTGTCAAGGGCAATTTGCAGATAACCATACCCAAAAATTTTGTTTTGGCCCCAAGGAAGTTTGACAACATTCAAAAGAAGCCCAAAATTCTCTTCCGAAAATCAAGTTTTAAGGACTTAGCCATTTTTCAGTCTTTTCGAGAAAAGGCGCAAGGAAGTTCATGCTGACACGATGAAAGGTGTGCCAAAGGGCGCTGGTAAGTTCCTGTTGACATGCTAAAAGGTGCGCCAAAGGGTGCAAGTAAGTTCATGTTGACATACTGAAAGGTGCGCCAAAGGGTGCAAGTAAGTTCATGTTGACATGCTGAAAGGTGCGCCAAAGGGCGCAAGTAAGTTCATGTTGACATACTGAAAGGTGTGCCAAAGGGCGCAAGTAAGTTCATGTTGACATGCTGAAAGGTGCGCCAAAGGGCACTGATAAGTTCCTGTCGACATGCTGAAGAGTGCGCCAAGGCGCAAGGAAGTTCATGCTGACACGATGAAAGGTGCGCCAAAGGCGCTGATAAGTTCCTGTCGACATGATGAAGAGTGCGCCAAGGCACTGATAAGTTCCTGTTGACATGCTGAAAAGTGCACCCTTTTACACTGAAGAGTAGTTTCTTCTTGGGATCCATTGATCATTTTTGTAAGATATTTAAAAAGCATGTTGGCATACACGATGACTTCATCCATGTTGCACCATGGGATGTTGCCATCCAAAAACTTGCCCAAGTCAACTGTTGACTTTTTAGATATTTTGTAGATATTTTTGTAATTAGGTGGTTGGTTTGTTTTTGCCTTCCTTTCTTCTCTTCTTCTATAAATACTTGGATACTTGTTGTATTCAGGAGTGGATATCTTTTAGATGAAAAATAGAAGTGAGAAGAAAAGGCTTTGTACTTTTTGTAACAAAAGAAAATAGTAATACAAATATTGAGACTTTGTGCTGAATATGTGTGTTATGGGCATCTGATCTTTCTTATGTCAGATCTATGCGTTTATTCTGTTGGATCTATCTCTACTTTTTTGTCAATTATTCATCAGTATTGCTTTGTTTGTTTATGCAAGTAGGTTTGGCTCTGTTTACTACCAATCCCAAAACATAAACCTTTCTGCTTTGGAATTCATTTCTTTTCTCCCTTTGGACCTGATCTTTCTTCATCCTCTCTTTCATTCCTTTCTTTCCACAGTCAGAAAAACCCCTACTGGGATGAGATCCCAAACCCTCGAAGGCAGAATATTGTGAGACTTGCACAAGATTCCTGCTGGTAGAATAGCAATAAACTAGTTTCACTTTGCTAACTCAAAGAGGGGCTATGCCCTGCACACTGTTGGCTCATTTATCCATAGATCTACCCAAGTGACAGATTTTCAAACCAACAAGATTTAAAGGTAATAATGTGAATTGGACAGGATTAGACAATCAAGAATCATTGAGTGTCTGAATCAGAATGTCATTGCATTTGGAGACATTCTCAAGCATTGGAGTAATGTATATGGAGAGACATTCTCAAAATATCAGCAGATGAAAGATATCAAATTATGACGAATCTTGGGTGTTTTAACAGGGGAGAAGACTACGAAGCATAGAAGAATGTAGTAAGTGCATGATAAGATAGGAAACAGTACAAAGAGACCATGAGCAAGAAGAAGCGCAAGTAAGGTAAATACACATATACACATCGATAAATTGAATGGATAATTACTCAGGTTAGGTAACTCTTTATATACATACATTATATAAATATTGATTTCCAAAGTTTGATGCATATTATACATTGAAAATATGAGTACATGTACATCACCAATAAATGAAAAAATAATCCATAATGTCTTCAATATTGTCAAGTGCACATCATATTAGTTCCATGCGAAAATAATCTCAGAAATGTAAGGTCTCATACAAAATTATCAAGTTCCAAATAGTATTTTAATGTGCATAATAAATACAAAAATGCCCAAATAGGTCATATACCATCAAGTTCAAATGCCATATATGCGTATATACAATGCCATGCACATAGGCATACAAAAAAAAATGTCATGTAAGACATATATATATATATATATATATATATATATATATATATATATATATATATATATATATATTTCCTACTCATCAAAATCTATCCCTCACTTGGCCTTTCTCGAAGAAGGCCCTCCCTTAGACAAAGATGGAGATTCATGAGATGAATTTGGATCATCCGAGACCATGCTTCGATTCCTCTTCTGATGAATACTCCACCGTTACCTACTCCATTACATACTCAACAACAAAACCTTCTTTGTTACCAATATTGACCCCCTATACTATATGTATGCCAAAACCTATCAACATCAATGTGTCACACATTGGCTTATGCTTCTTGCTGACCTTGACCTTGAATTCATTTATAAAAAGTCCATCAAGGGCCAAGCTATCGCTGACCAACTAACAGATGCACGTCTTTCTGGGAATCAACTCTCTAACTTCAATTTCCTAGATGAATCTATAGCTAACCTCTCCTTAGATGAACCCGCTTACCAAATGAAACTCTTCTTCGATGGCTCCAAGTGTCAGCATGGAGGTTAGGCTAGTATTATCCTCATTCCTCTTGATGGTGAACCTATGCCTTAATCTTCCAAACTGGATTTTGAGTGTACAAACAATATTTCTGAATACGAAGCACTCGTATTGGGTTTCCAGGCTACTTATGCCTTAGATATTAAGAAATCAATATATTTGGTGATTCCCAGCTGGTCGTAAACCAATTCAATGGTATATACTAGTGTCGTAATGAGATACTTCAAAAGTATAAACATCACATGGACATACTTTTGACCAACTTTGACTGTTACAAACTTCAAACCACCCCACGTTCTATCAATAAATTTGTAGATACTATGGCCTGCTTGTCTTCTTAGATACCCGCTTTACCTGCCGACTCTAAAATATTTTTCACAATACAAAGGTTGCAATCACCCTCTTACTTACCTCATCATGTCTACTCTGTCGGAACCATTGCACTTGACCCACGTGACCTTTGGTATAAGCAGTTTGTAGACTATCTTTCCCTTTCCATTCTACCCACTGATCTCACTCGTAATGGACAAAGTACCTTTCTTAAAAGTGTCTCCCGTTATTTCATCATGGGTGGTCTCCTTTATAAGAATGGATTTGACAGTATTCTCTTATGATTCCTTACAAGTTCTGAAATTCCCTACAATATCAAGGAAGTTCATGATGGAATTTTTGGAGGTCACTTTAGTGGTTTAGCCGTCGCAAAACACATTCTTCACCTCATCTATTATTGGCCAACCCTAAACCATGACTATTTTGGTTATGTCAAACATTGTATAAAATTCAAGCAACATGCTAATATTCATCACACACCTAGTCATGCCTTACAGGTCGCACGAGACCTTTGGTCCTTTTCTCAATGGGGCTTGGATCTTATCAGCAAGATCAATCCCCATTCTTCAAAACACCATCAATGAATTATAACCACTACTGAATATTATACTAAATTGGTAGAAGACAATCCCCTAATTTCTAAAAAAGATGAGAAAAGATGTGAATTCATCAACCATCAAGTCATTTGTCTCTTTGGTGTTCCTCACCGTCTCATCACTAATAATGGAAAGAAATTCAAAAACAAAACCCTACATAAGTTCTGTGACGCTTTTGGCATCCAACTCAGTTTCTCGTCACCTTATTACCCACAAACCAATTGCCAAATAGAATCAACCAATAAAACCGTGAACAAAATTCTTATAAAAGTAGTTAACGATAATGGTAAGGATTGGCATTCACACATTCCTTTCGCTCTGTGGGCTTATCGTACTAGTATTCGCACTTCGACTGCTGCCACACCTTTTTCTTTTCTCTACAGTACTGAGGCTATCTTGCCTCTCGAAGTCTAGATTTTATCTCTCTGCATCTCACTACAAGACATGCTCAATGACGATGAATTTCACCAGGATCGATTGGTGCAACTTGAGTTATTAGACGAACGTTGTCTTAATGCTCTTGACCATCTCCAAATTTACCAAAAACGTATTAAACGTGCCTACAAAAAATGTGTCCATGAATGAACCTTTCATGTCGTCGAGCTCATCCTAAAGGAAAATCAACATGTAACCAAAGAAGAGAAAAGTAAACGGGGAAAATTTGCTCCTAATTGGATCAAACCCTATATTGTTACCCATGCCGATGGATCAAGTGCTTAACATTTTTCTTCACTCGAAGGTAAACCCAAATCTGAGCCTCTCAATGCATTGCATCTTCGACCATTTTATTGTTGACATTCGGTCATATATCACTTTCTGTCAATTGACCACTCGTCCCTTGAGTGCTTTTCACCTTCCATATTACCCATTTTTGGGGATCAACAAATAAACAAGAATTGTGTGTGATTACCCATCGCCTTTCAGCCTTATCTTCAATATGAGTACTACAGCTCTATTCATAGCATTATTCTCATGGATACTTTTCATCTTTTAAAATATGAAATCCCATGGTCGTTCATCACTTGAAACTACCTCTTTCATAGTCAACCTCTATGTGCTATGGTTTTGTCTTCTAAACAAGAACCTAATCCTCCTTTATAGTCTTGTCCATGACTTAAAATGTCCAAAAAACAAAATGGGATTCAACTCCTTGAGTCAAACTTACAGCAAATGATGACTCCCTCAAAAAGGGACATATCTTCTCTCTTTCTAGCTGCTATAAATAGACCGCTCCCTTGAAGGACAGTTATATAAAGTCATTACAAAAATACAATAAATGTTCAAAAGCTTCCCGCATCGATCCTCTTCACGAAGACCTCAAGGAGAAAATCTACTCATCCCACATAGACTTCCCGCATCGATCGGTATATCAAAACAAAAAAGAAAAGAAAAGAAAAAAAGAAAAGGATTAACTTTTTCGTCATGGAATTGCCTATTTTGATCTTGGGTCTCTTGCCAAGTAAACATGCAGTCGTATACGAGGTTACGCTTAAGCATCCAATTTCACCTCTTCGCCTTTTGTGCCCTAGTTTTATCTCTGCTAAAGGGAATTTACGAAAATGTGACCTTTCGTGATCATGTGACTTTCTTCACCTTCATAATAGTCCATTATGCTCCAGATTTAGGGTCTTATGTTCATAGTCCCATCTTGGGTATGGTAGACTCGTTATGGTCCTTATGAATTAGGCAACTCTTGTTGTCTCCCTTACCATTCACTTTTTTCCTTACTTATTGATTCTCCTATATAAGACCAAACCATCGACACCTACACTTTAAGAATTCCTCTTTCACCAACATCACCATGCCTAACTGACCTAAACCCAACCATACCTAAAATGACCTAAACCCAACCATACCTAAAATGACCTAGACTTAACCATGCCTAATTGACCTAGACTCAACCATGCATATGACCTACATTTAATCATGCCTAAAATATACCAACCCATCCCCCTAATTCATCATAATCTTCCCTATCTTGTGGGAGAACTACATCAGCCTAAGGCCCCTTTTCGTTGGGGCTATGTAGGCAGCACTTCAAGGGCATGGGAACCTTGAAGGTTAGATCAACCCCCCTTCACCTTAACCTATTTCCCCCCTTCATTTCCCTATTCACATCCTACCTTAGTTCATTTATATTTTATACCAATAAATGGAAATTAAACCAAACAAGCAACAATTAATAAAAAATTTTACCACATCATCACATCGTTCATTTATCATTTTCACATTTCCACTATAGAAAATATTTGGAAACTTAAGCCATAACATGCATATACATCATCATTTATTTCCCATAACCTATGACCCGACTCCATCATGCCTATGACATGATTCCATCATGCCTATAACCTGACTCCATCATGCCTATAACATGACTCCAACATGCCTAATTGACCTAACTCAGCCATACCTACAAGACATTGACACAATCATGCATAATTCACCTAATTTGCATCACGTACACAAATAATAATGGAAATTAAAACAAGTACACCATCCATACCATAAGTATCATCATCTATATAAATGAGAAAGTCTGTGTATCCATACATATGTCCATAGATACAAATAAATACAAATATCTCAAATCACTCAAATGAAACATCACTATCTTCGGCACGTAGGCCGATATAAAAATCAAAATCACAAAACTCACATATACATCCTCACTATCTTCGGCACACAGGCCAGTATATATATAAAAAAAATCAATACAATAATCATCTCCAGTGACTAATCATTACCCCACCTGATATCCTCTAGGTCAGTCTCACCTGTGTTCTCCTCTCTACTTGTTTATCGTCCCAGCATCTCACCATCCTCATGGGCCTCGGTCTGACCTCTGAGGGTAACTCACCTAGAGCTGGCCTCCGTGCACTAATGGCCTCGCCCTGACCCTATCTCGGGGCTTGTTAGCCCCATGTACTCTCCACACTGTGAGTGTGAGACCTAGTCCTCTCACTTGATACCTACTGTGCTCTATACTATGCATAGCTAGGGGAATCTATCCCTGTGGCCATCAGGTGATCCTGATAATATCTCGCCTCGCGTAGGGAATCACTGAACCTGGCCATCGGTACTACATGTGGTGGTGCCATCAGTCTCTAACCCTATACCTGTACCATGGGACCCTGTCTCGCCCCTGCCTGTATAATAGGACCCTATCCTTGATCATGTGTGGGTACCTGTGCTTGTATCTAGGCCTGAAGGGCCACAATATGTGTCTGTTTAGTGGCCAACTAGCCCTGAAAACTTGTAACATGTTCCTGTAGGGCGGCCACCTATGCCCCATCCCCATCTTCACCCTATGCAGGTGCTTGTCCCTGTGTAACTTGGGCCTAAAGGGCCACTCCCTCTTCCCGTAACATTGCCACCTCTATCTGTGACCCTACTAAATGCCCCTGTAAACCTGTAATATGGCCCTGTAAGGCAGCCACCTGTCCCTACAGTGTATCCCTTTGAACTGTGAGGGTGGCCACATTTGGCTGACCTGGCCTGGGTGGCACTGCTCGTAGCTGGGCTACCCACCACCATTTGTATGCATTTGTACAACCCGCATCATCAATCTGATAGTCAACAGGCTGCTCCTCTTTCCTGGTCGGCACTGTAGGTCATGGTGGAGACATAGGTCTCTCCACGTCTTCCCTCCTATAATGTGAAAATGGAAGTGGCACGTCCTGGGGAAATACCAATTGTCACCTAACCCTGTTAATGGGGATCATCTTGTGATCACCAACTTGATGCCCCTCTATCCATCTCAAAAGCTGCACCCCCTTCAGCTGATCTACCATCTGCCTATATGACGGATAGCCAATATACGACCTCCAGATAATATCTACACCAGATAAACCCTCAATCACGTGCTTGGAGTATGCTACATCATGTGTATCCCTGGCTGTCCTGTGCTCCCCCCAGTGGGTACCCATCACCGGTAACCTACTCTGATCAACCCTTCCTCAAATGCATCTTGTCGGGGCAGGCCTACTTGGCGTTTGCATACGATATGCTTGTATTCCCAACAATGAAGAAGGAAAGTACAACATAAGCTGAACCTCCGTAATCACTCGTAGGCCCAAAAATTTCTGTATAATTACACTAGAAAGGCTAGTGCCCATGAAAAACATGTCCTCTCCTCCATCATGTCCTAGAGGACCCCCATCAGTGCTTGTGGGAATCTCCCACCCTCTGAATTAGGAAGTGAAAAACAACACACCGCCTCCATAATCAACACCACTAGCCTCATCTCCTCTCTATGGGCTGCATACATCTCTCCATAGCTCAAGCTAGCACTATGGTACCTCAGCTCCGCCATCGCCTCTCCAAATACTGCCACTATGGGCTCCTCTGATGCCTCCAAGGTGATTGAATACCCCTGCGTCCCCACTATCGGCAAGCGCAAGATCATGTAAACATCCTCCAGGGTGACCGTGATCTCACCCGTCAGAAAATGGAAGGTGTTGGTCATGGAATCCCATCTATTGACAAGTGTGACCATTAGACTATGATCTCAGGCTATACGCCTATAGCGTTGGATGGAAATCAACCCTACCTCTATCACGTGACGCCACTCTGCCATAGTCACTTCCTCATACCTCTAGTAGTAGCGGCAACACCCTATTGTGCATACACAGTTGGTTAGGAGCCTGCATCTCCAACAAACCACAAACTTATTACAACCTTGACCACACCTCTTCCAAAACCCTGTACCCAATATCCCCTCCACAACCTAAACTCTCAATATTACCCCTTTTTCCCTATACTAGTCTTACACCTATCAAACCTCTCACCTATATACCTTTTTACCCTACCTATTGTCCATAGACCTGCCCTAACCCTTCATGGCTTACCTTTTCCTACCACCCTGTCTCTCTTATGGACCCATTTTCTCTTACACCTGACTGACATCGGTCATGGTTGACTGGCATCGGTTACCCTTGACCGACATCGGTCACATACTGCTCGACCGATGCCGGCCATGACCGACCGGCGTTGGCCAAACCTTGATCGGCGCTGGTCTCTGTCATGCTGCCCAAACCCAAAACCCCCCATTTTTTTTTCAAACATTGACCAAAACATAACCTAATAACCTACCTTACCATACCTAACCCTCACCTATCCTCATCCCCACTCTCATTTCACTTACCTGGGACCTTCCCCCCGCTCATTTCATTCATTTTATTTCCAAATGACGATTTAATTCCTACCCAAAACCTTTTTACCCACCCCCATTTCTACAATTTCTTTCAATCCACAAAAAGTAAACTCGGGTCAGATCCTACCTCATCTCGCTGTTGACGATGCGGTGGTATGTCCGGTCGTTGTACTGGTGGCCCACCTGAACCTTCTCCTGCCTCCGCCATGACACAAATCAACTCCTCACCTCCAATAAATCAAATCCACTGACCGGATCTCATTGACCCGCCAACCACACATCAATCACCCGCTACGAGATCTACTTGCTCATCTCTCAGTTTCACCTTATCATTTTCACGGCTCTCATGTGATCTTTGGACTTTTTCTACAAATGGAAAATGAAAAATGATTCCGTAAAAAGTGGAATTTTCCTTTTTTATCCCTAAATCGACTTGACCGACGTCGGTCAAGTCATGCCCTACTATATCGATGTCGGTCATCCTTCAAACGACAACGGTTACCTATCTTTTTCATTTTTACCTCATTTAACCCATTTTTGACCCTCATTTCCCTCTGTCGGGCACCTTTTTCCCTTACCTACACTTATGACCACCTACCTACAAGCCCATATGCCCTATACTTGTCCTTAATTGTGTTTCACGATTTGTTATTTTACCTATACCTTGGCCTTACTCGTGCCAAGACCTGTTTTCCTGAACTTGACCTACTTGGTGTGACCTTTGACCTTATGTACTCGCTATACCTTGCGATGTTGTTACCTATGTTGTTTTAGCCTAACAACCATACCTTGCCTATTGTCGTGCCATTTATCCTGACCAAACCTTTGGTGTACCAGAGCATACCTAAATATTCCTGCACCTGACCTACGTTGTGTTTCTCAACCATATCCTATACCTTGGATACCTGAATCACTTCACCCTTATTTGGATAAACCTATTGACCTTGGATGATGTAGAGTTTGCAAGATCTTCAACCTGGTACCGTGTTGCAATCTATATGTGTGTGTGTGTTTGATTTCCATCACCCATGACCCAATTTTGACCATGAGCTATTACCCATTACCCGAGTTGACCGTCACCCTTTCCCTCACTACTCAAACCTTTCCCCACCTATCTTCCCCACCTACACCTTTATCATACCACTCACAGATTCCTTCTTACACTTCATCAGTGCTTGGTTTAAGGGGATCACCTTCAACCACACATGGGTCAATCACTTCCTATCTTTTTCAGTGTCACTTATCAATACAAGCTACGCAAAAAAGGGGAAAAATGTAGACACCAAAATTGGGTCACATTCCCCTTGGTCCTCTTTCGAATAACCAAATTAAACACATTCACCTAACCATGACCCTTATACCCCATGTTAATATTAATTTAATTATTTACAATTAAATTAATACTCATCCTCATTTAACTCATTATTTAATTACCTTAATTAAAACCAGTTTCCTCCTCATTTGACCACCTCACCATAGACCTATTCATAACATGTTTCCATAACTAAATAGGACTTAGCCCTACTTACCTTAATGAACTAAGACTTAGTATAACCCTATACACACATGCCTATTCTCCCTTTAACCACATTCTCGCATATCTAAGCGCAACGTTCCATTTAGACCTGACACAAAATGAGAAATAGATGGAAGAGGATAGCCAAGATCTTCTATTTTAGTAAACCTAGGATATCCCACCTTAACCAATGCCAGTCAACCCGAAACTGATGCCGATAACCCTAAACTATCGTCGGTTACCATATAACCATTTTGGTAACCTTGTTTGAGAGGTTAGACACATTCTCAAGTTTTGAAACAAAGGATATCTGCATGCAAGCAAGAACCAAAGATCTTTTGCACATCCAAGAAGCCATAACCCACACATCCATTGATCAGAAGGTTTTTCCATTCACAGGAGCACTCTGGGAAGCACAACCACGACACTGATCACCATTTCACTAATCAACCATCACCACAACCCATCCATTGAACCTGCATGTAGCAGTAAGTATGTCTGTAAGCTGCACCAATTCATTTCCATTCGGTTTATAAGATTTCTTCACCTTTTTTTTATCAACCATCAGTTATATTTTCACCCCACCACTATGGCCTTCCTGTGAACCCAACCATTCCCATCACTCATAACCATTTTAATCACCTCTTCTACTCATGAGTACCTCTGAATATTCACAACATCTCCCCAGACCTAAACCAACTCCTCACCATCACTGATCCAATCTCAGACAAATCCCCAAAGCCATGAACTAGTGATTTATTACCAGCCTGAAGTAACCATTGTTAGTTTTTACTAAACCATCATCGGTCATACCAGACTAACGCCAGTCTCTTTATTTGGCAGTCCTACTAATACCAGATCCAAATAACCCTTTTTAAGTGATTCAAGTGACTCAAAATCTGACCCTGAACTATTCTGACACCTTAGTTATTTACCTTATTTCCAGATCTGATCATATTCTAGCCTGTTATTTTAGATTTACTTATTATATTTGGATGAGATACCTAAATCATATCAACTACAGTAGGATTCTATTTACTTACGTTATTTATTACATTAAATTATATTAAACAGTGGGTTGACTGCCACTGAGGAAGTATCACACTTCTTGGATCTAGCACACGCTAGGTAGCCCACTGACATATATTATTTAATCCTCTTTTTGTGGTCTTGTTGTGTATTTCAGGTAGTTCCTCCTAGCCAAAAGGAAGCTCTCACAGTCAGCATTGGATCAAGAAGTTAGAACACACACAACAACCTTCAAACTGACTGTCACTACAGGTAATCCTCCTTTGCCCACACCCTTATTTGTTTCGTCAAATCCTTAAAGAAAACAATGAAACATCAGGTACACTGTTTCTTTGGTTTTACTCTTTTACTTACATGTTGTTATTTTCACATTAGTTTCTATATTTTCAAGTTAAAGTTATATTTCCTATATTATGGACATTGAGTACAATTTTCTCTATAGGTACTCATATTAGGAAAACAAATAAAAAAGGAAAAAAGAAAAATTCCTAACACAAGAAAAAGGCACTCCGAGTGAATATAAAGTGTGTCTACCCACTAAAGTAACCTTTCCTTTAAGTATACAATTTTAAATTCTATACTTAAAGGGGGACAAAATGTAGATACTCATTTTGGTAACTCTTGCATTGCAACAACACAAATTGTACAACACTCTTACACTAGTCCATATGTTTTCAATTTGGAAAATTATGTTAACCATAGACATGATTTTATTCATTATTTCTTGCATACACAACCTATTTGTTCACATACAATCATATTAGTCCATCAAATTAGGTTATACCCTCGCACATTGTAGTTCCAATTCATAGATCATTCGCATATGAATTTTGGACTAAAGTGCATAAAATGGGCCATAATGCCTATACCTTATGGTTGCACATGGCCTCTTTGGTTCCTTTCCCTCCAATGGCCAATTTCTCAATTTCAATCTCTTTGGTACACTTCTAGTTGATTTTTCTCAATTTTTCTAAATCCATAACTCATATACAAACAAGTTATTCATCTCCCATTAAAAGGGAGGAGGAAATCACTCTATTATACTAGACTTACTAAACATCCCAATGATAAATCACTAATATAAATCAAAAGAAAATATACTCTAAGACTCCATCAAGCTTATACACTTTGTATATTATTTCTAGATCAGTCATCCACTTAGGTCAGCAAACACTAGTGCAACACTATCGAAGTCAAGTCAAGATGAGGAAATTTTCAAGGAAAATATAATTGTTGCAAGGTTATGGTTATAAAATTGGTTGCATACATGCTAGGTGAGAATGACATGCAGTTTGAGACCTATTTAGAGTAGTGATAACATTGTCGATGCATGGGGGTGCCAACAACCCACATAATATTTGTATTATAAGAAATTTTCACCATCTATTATTTTTGAAAATTACATCAACTACATAGCAAACATCGTGAGTTATCATTGACAGTTTAAATTCCATATAGGAGTACGGAAATAAGCAGTGATCATACACATAAAGTTTCAAAATATGAAGATACAGAGGGATAAGGCCATGAAGGAAGGTCCATAGTGGGGGTATGCTTTGGTCCATACCATATGATTTAGTTTAAGAAGATTTGCAGGGAATAATTTCAGACACAAAGATTTTCCATATCATTCTCATCCACTTCCAGTCATCAGTTTAGCCCATATCATAACACAGTCTAACATAATTAGCTAAGTCTTATTATCCCTCTCATCAATGTTATTACTCCCCTTCATTTATCTATCATTATCTATCTTATTTGATGTATTATCTAGATATTGTTGCAATTAGCTTGAGAAACTAGTTGACTAGTATAATATTATATCTGTTAAAACCTCTCAAAGTTTAACTATTTAGGTTAAATATCACTTCAAAGTGCTCCACTGAGGGATATTGAGATTTAAATACCTAATTTTAGTGCGTAAAAAATATTGGAGTATGTCTTAAGTTTAAGTGCAATGAAGGAAATTTTATTGGATGGATTTGATTTGATAGGAAGAATGCTTAGCTTTAAGAATTTGAAATAATTTCTCCATAAATTTATCACCAAATTTGATCCAGTGTAGCTAGTCTCCAATATAGGAACCCCAAAAATTATAATTTTTGAAAATGTGAATATTGTGCTTGAGATCATCCTCTTGTAATTAAAGTGGCTCAGCGAAAGTATTTCTCTCTAACATCATCACCACTTGGCTAAGAACAAAAGAGGTGGTGAAGTAGGAGTGACACCTAATCTGGGATAACTATCCCCATAGATTTTGAGGAATTTAGAGGTCCTATTCAACATGTCTAACCACAACTAAATCCATCCTTCCTACTAAATAGTATTCTTAGTGGTTTCCTGAAGTGGCCTCGGAACAAAGTTCTATACCCATTTCATATGATTAATATTGTTCCCATGTTACATTAGTGTTATATTGAAATAAAATTATGTTCTATGATATAACAGTCATTGGGATTGATAATTAATGTGAAATATGATGGGGTGATGATAAGAAAAGATTTTTTTTGGAATTACTTCCACGACCAACGAAAAGGTTTTATCAAATGAAAAGTATGCCTCCATGGATAATATTGTCTAGTCAAGATGTTTGAGCACCTGATTTGATCCACTTCAGGGATTGGAATGAGTGAATTATGTCTCTACTTAGGAAAAAATATTAGCATTTGGATCATTAAATTTTAACCTATTGCACATGTAGTACCAAGCCTCTCTCTCACCAGCTATGTAATGCATAGCCAAGTGGCCACACTTATTAGTGATAAACTCTACCATATTAAAATCACCACAAATCACGTAGTACACACCAGGGACTTCATTGAAAATCCACCACCACAAGATCACTCTTTTCGTGACATCATTAAGAACATAAATATCGATGATTCCAAAAGGGTGGCTATTGATATTAAAAATCTCTAAAATAACTCGATGTGTAGGGTTCGAGCCATGATCCATATATTGGGGTACAATTTGGGAAAAATAAATATTATTAAATCCCCACACTCAACATCATGGCTACTTTTTAGCACAAGGCTATTAGGCTAGATAGTTTTACACATAACAGAGAGATGAAAACCTACCACCTTAAAATCTTATAAGTAGATAATATCAAACTTTGTGAAATTCCTTTAAAAATCACATTCAATATATTTGCGATAAGAGTCTGTAATACCCCAAAAAAATCCATGAGAAATAATTCATGAGAGGTGGATGTCAATGTAAACCCCTTATGACTCTAATCCTTCCCATGATTCGAAATAATTTCATAGGAACTGTGGATTATTATGCTTTAGAAGTTCTTGAAACTCCACTTTTCTTCTCATAGCATATTTTATGTTTTATTCCAATTCTATTGAGTCAACACTACATGTTGGATTTTATGAGTGGTCTAGAAAGTTAATATAGGATGGGTTACAAGATCATTTAGCATAACCTTTCGTAGAAGATGACACAATAGATAGGGAAGCAAGAACCATAGGGTTTATCCAAAATGAACTCAAGGAATCATTGAACACATTAGTGGCCTTGGGCATTCTAGATAATTTAGGTAAGACAACAAGATACTTCACTTGATCTATCTTTGTAGAGGCTTAGTTTACTTACATATGTTCCTTAATAGCTAGATCATTTAGACTTCCACTCATGGAGGTCTTGGATTAAGACCGTTAAAATTGTTGATTTATGTCTGTTGTTCCTATTACCCTCATCTATCTTCCACCCTTTTTCTTGTTGAGGTTTGGAGGCATCAATGATAATTTTGGGGTTTGGTCTATGTGTAGAACATACAATGGGCAATCCTTTATTTTGTGATTTTTAGTGTAGCACTGGAAGAAAGTATTAGGTAAAATGATGCATAACACTCTCTACATATACGATTTTCTCCATCTGAATCTTAACAATTTCTTTGATTTCATGAAATATATATACTTCAACACAGACCCACTTTTAGGGGCTGACACTATAGAAATTTTGAGGTTCCATGCAAACTACTCTTCCAATGGAAAATTTTATCTAGTGCAAAAATGACTGCATGGGAACGGAGACCTAGAGAAATCAACCTCGACTGGGACTTTAAAAGTCATGTATTTTGAAAAAAAAAATATTAGGTACATGGGGATAACACGAGAAAGGAGTTACATACATACTAGGTTGTTAATCTATTGAGAATGGTGGGGGCATGTGAAGGGTTAGAAAAATAAAAAAGGAAGAACCCTTTGTCATGTTTTGGACACTTTTTATCCTGATACTCTGGGAAGAGCATGCAAAGTTTACCCATGTCCTAAGCATACTTTTAGATGGGATGAAACCTATAAAGAAAAAATTCTCGATCTATTGACATGCAACATTAAATTTAGAAACAAGAAGAACAACATTAGGGGGATCCATTACCTCATGAAAACACCTTTGGGACAAAAATATGGGGTCACTTATACGGTGATGCTTATTTTCACAACTCCATCAAATCCATTCACGACATCAACAACCGAACTATAAGTGGTACATTATATAGGCCTTCCCAAATAGTGAGAAACCTAAGAAAAACAAGATTTGTATTATCCCATAGTGTCCACAAAGAATATGGTTTATATGTACTTGATCACCGAAACCCTAACAAAACCAAATACTTTTTTCCCTAAGGAAAAATTGTTCTAACTTTTTCAATTATATTAGAGTATAATAACTTACTTCCATAAGTGGTAAAGCTCCAACTCAAATGAAAATAATAATAGAGAATCGAATATACACTCTCAATATTGTGATAAAACCAACCTATAGGATTGTCATATACATACTCTACATACTCTTTCTAGGGAAGTCATCCACTTAGGTCAACAAGCATAAGAGCCGAACTATCCAAGTTAAGTCAAGATAAGGAAAGTTTCAAGTAAAATCTAATTTTTGCAAGGTTATGGTTATCAAATTGGTTGCATACATTTTAGATATCACATGATAGGTGAGAATGAAGTACATTTTGAGCCCTCTTTGGAGTAGTGGTAGCATCGTTAGTGCATGCGGGTGCCAATAACCCACATAAAATTTATTTTTCACGAATGTTTAACCATCTAGTGTTTTTGAAGAATACATCAACTACATAATGAGCATCACAAGGTATCAAAATCCCAAATTCCATATAAGAGTATGGAAAAAAACAATGATCATATAAATAAAATTATATAATATGAAGATATAGAGGGATTAGGGCATACATGAAGGGCCATAACATGGATAAAATTTAGTCCATACCACATGCCTTGGTACAAGAAGCTTTGCATGGAATAATTTTAGAAACAAAGCTTTTCCAGATCATTCCCATCCACTTTCAGTCATCAGGTCAGTCTAGAATAAAACACAGTACAAAAAAATCTGCTAAATCTCCTTCTCCATCTCATTGCTATTGCTTTGCTTCATTTCTCTATCATTATCTATCTTATTTCATGTATTATCTAGATATTGCTGCAATTAGCATTAGAAACTAGTTGATTAGTATAACATTATATTAGTTAAAAACCCATAAAATTTTAACCATTTAGGTTAAATCACACTACAAGGTGCTTTGCTGAGGGATCTTGAGTTTTAAATACCTACTTTTAGTTCCTAACAAAATATTGTAGCATGCCTTGAGTTTCAGTGAAGCGAAGGTGATTTTCTTAGATGGATTTGATTTGCTAGGCAGAATGCTTAGATTTAAGAATTTGAAATAATTTCTTCATAACTTTATCACCAAATTTGAGCCAGTGCATCCGGGATTGAATCTAGGCACCCCCATTGATTAACTGAAAATAAGATTTTTCTTTCTACTATTTCTAAGTTAATCTAAGTAGAAAATGAATGCTGTATAGAAATGCTAGAGCTAAGTATTGCACTTTAATTTTTTAATATAATTGGAAAATAGGAAATATAAGGGATATGGTACTAACCTTGAGTTAACTTACCTTGTTGTGTATGTGATTGTAGCAGACTGGGAAAGCTCATATTGAACAGCCTCGAGAAGGGCAGAAGCTGACTATGTGATTGTAATGAGGCGCTTGGGATGATATTAGGGCACCACGAGGTGCCCTAGTTTGAGATTTTAGCGTTGTAGACTACAGAAAAGCTTAGAACCTGAGTGCGACAATCTTACAAAACCTCTGGAATACCTTTGTTCTTGTTGCGTAAGTTTTGCATGATTGCCACTTGTGTTGCTATAGATGATGTATGAATATGTATCTGTAAAACCCTATCCAAAGCATCAATTCCTAAAAATGAAAATGCATATGAATAGGTCAGACTGACCTCAACCGCTAAACTAATGGACTTACGACTAAGCGTTGCGCCACATTGTCGACCCAATGTAGTTCTATGTGCATGTCTATGCAATTTAGTGCCAATGACACGATAATTTGGGGAAATAACTAGATGTAAAATACAAATGGTGGATGGAATGGAAAGAATATGAATCTTTCCCTTTATGTAGTGTGTGATGCAGATGTAGAAGATGCCCAAATGCAGTCCCTTCCCTTAGTAGATAGTTTCCCTTGATAGTGATATGTCTACTCATAATGTAGTGAGTTTGATATGATTATATAAGGATCTATTGATTAAATTTCAACACTAGTGACCTGAAAATGCTGACTACAACCTAGAAGAATACACGGGGTAACAACAAAGATTGACCTCAAACAAATAAACTAGGACTGCAAATTATGAAAACAAGGGCACTTAAAATCATAGACTGGGGCACCCCAGTGCAACCCTAGGTGCCCCAGTGTAGGACTAGAGATGATGAATGAGAAAATTATGAAACCTAAGACTCCCTAAAAGATTCCCAAAATTGTATAGACAAGTGATGACTAAACCATACAAATAGCAATGGCGACCAACTAACTAACAACAAGACCAAGGAATGTGTCACTAGTGAATATTTTTATTACACAAGATCCATATATAAAATAACATACCCGATGATATAAATGTAATAGTAAGTGTGTGATTTTGTGACTACAACTCCTTGACCTAGTAAGAAGCTCCATACCTATAGATATTTTTCCTTAATTTTCATAGATGTTCTATTATGATATTTAAGGAGCCTTGCTCGTGGAAAATCTTTCTCTCTAAGTGCCACCACCCACTTAGTAGAGTGCATCAATGTAGTTGGCGGAGTAGGATTTCCAAACCTATCATTGAGGTAGTTTTTACTTATTTATATAGGGTTCCATACGTGAATTATTATTGAAAAGCCAACACAAAGGGATTAGAAGACCCAAAAATGAATATGAAATTGCTACTGAGTAAATTTGGACTAACATGGTTATCCTGCCAATGTCATTATGAACCATTCTAGACCAATTTGATATGGTATAACATCTTAACCAAACTGTAAGGCCCTACCTAGGGATGAAAACCATGTAATCTTAATTTTGCAATCACATGTGAAATGTGTGATGAAAACGCCGAAGGGGATGCATTGAGGAAGGTGAACTTAAAGATTATAAAAATTTGAAGAGGAATAAGGGCGATGAAGTAAGGATAAACAGGGAGGATAAACTAAGAGACTTTGCAAAAATCGTGTTAAGGTGAGACCTATGTCAAGGTTTTATTTATCTATGAAGAAGTGTGCATAGTCAAACAATAACACGTGTCTTAAATAGTAAAGTGTTCCAAAGGAGAAGT
Organism: Taxus chinensis; assembly: GCA_019776745.2. Taxonomy (NCBI): domain Eukaryota; kingdom Viridiplantae; phylum Streptophyta; class Pinopsida; order Cupressales; family Taxaceae; genus Taxus; species Taxus chinensis. Next base: position 466,380,923 of record CM034155.1, on the reverse strand, counting down.
GCAATCTTGCACTAGGTCACCGATGGAAATGATGCTATAGAGGGGTTGGTAGTTTTTTTTTCCAAATTGAGTCTCATGTCCATTTTGATAAACTTTATATGTAAGAACCTCAAACCATGCATATGTCTCGGTATCAAACTGTATGTTGACGGATCAGTTCCTCAGTGTCAACTATTGTCATTCACATTGGCCATGATTTTGATAGAAATAAAAAGATTTGGAAGGGAGTGGATGGAATGATGTCTTTTTCCCTTTATCAAGTTTTATGAATTGAAAATTTTCTTCTATCTTGGAAATTCTTATCAACACAAGGTGCATTGTCAAAGGTGGAAAGATTTTTTTGGTCTCCTTCTGCAAGACATCCTATCGTAGATGAAAAGGCCTCTAAGTTCATTATGTGGTTTCACATGGCAGTATGCAGTACAAAAGGAAATGACTTAAGAACCCCAACATTGTGTGGCTTTGGTTGTCAATTGAATTCATTAAAATATTAAACAATAGTGACTCTTATGTTTTATATTTGGGTAAATATCCCAAATTCACCAAATAGAGGAGCTCAATGAAGATCAAACACAAGAACACTTCATGTGATAAGTTACAAAAATGGAGTCCCTCATAGCTTAACCATTTTATTAAGGCCAAAATTGACTAAAGCACAAAGGAATGTGAGAGGCCTCTTATCCAATACATGTGGTGAGATCTGAGAGACTTGTGGTGCAAAATAGTTATGTAGTCTTAGGGTAGACAGTGTGCAAATTAGGGCCACAAGCTATAATGGGTATGAGGGTTTTACCAGTGTGGCATAATCTGTGTACCACCAAGATTGTTTGAAGGATCTTGAAAGTTGGGTTCTAGATTCATCAATAAAATTATCAAATCATAATGGAATTAAGATCAGTTTTGCATGTGTCATCAAATCTAGAATCCCACACTCATGAGGACTAAAGGATCTGTGCATTTTACAAAGGATTCAGATGCAGGTTGTAAGATTCCATAGATGATAAGTCTGATTATGCCACGTGAAAAAATATTACACCCGAAATCCTTAGATTTCAATGAAAAAAGTGTTTGTCTCAATGGATTCCAAATGAAGGAGCGCTAATGAGTGACACATGGTATGAATTGGGAAACCACATCTCATATATGATTATAAGGTAGATGACATTTCGAATCTCAGGGACATCGATGGCTACCACATGGAAAATACCAATGTACCCAACAAGTTTGAGGCCGAATTAAATTCAAAGTCATGATCAAAAGGTGGGAACTTCGGTGAATTTAATGGGAAATTTCCCTGTGGAATTGTATAATGAATGAATGTGATACTAGTAAAAAAAAAAATCTTTGGGTTTAAATTTGGAAGCCTCATGATGTGTTTGACAACGATTATGATAATACTATCTTAGGGTACTGTATGTTTAAACAACCATAAATTTTTAACCACAACTCCAAAAAACTTGATTATGCTCATTAGAAGAGTTAATCCTCGACAGGAATGGGTGTCTACATGGATTCCTTCCAGTTAGTGAGGTCACTATCCATCATGATTTGGACGTTATAGGAATTTTTTTTCCATCTTTCATTATTCTTATTTTATTTGAATCATGTAAGCTATTCAGGCTCTTCCTTCCATTAGGTATGATTATTTATAGATAGGTGGGTGTTCTATAGTATACCTTGGGATATATTTGCTTAGGAATAGATCATTTGCATCAAGCGTACATTTTCATATTAATCCCTCGGAACGATATGGGTAGTGAATATTAATTTGAAATACACTTAGTGAGGCATTTTACGAAGGATCCCTTTCTCTGGTCATTCTCCTTTGGTATCTTCTATCAGGAAATATAAGAACTAAATATTTAATCCTCATCAATAGATTGTTCCTCTTTCTCAAATTTAAGCCCCATTGACTTATATCAGAAATGGGACTATTAATTAAACAGGGTTTAGTCACCGCACATGCCTTAAGGATTTTCATGACAAGCACCCATTTAGTATTCACTCAAAGTGAGTGAATGACCTGTGGATTCCAAAAACTCTGTGCATTGTGGTATAAGCATTGAGGATAACATTTAAATTATGGTGCATATCTACCCATATGATAAAGGGTTTTCCTTTGACTAGAGCAACTCTTTATTATCTACTTCTTTTATTATATATTTTGAATAGGTGGAGTGTGTAAGGATGTATTGCATTATGTTAATACTATAAAGTGGGAGAGTGGTCCCCAATTTATTTGGTTCATCACATTTTTTAGTTCCATTTATCCCATTATCCAAACTTTCATCAATTGGAGGAAGTGTGTATTTTCTGAATTTTATAGATTAGATTTGAGTAGTAACAATTGAGAGGTCGGTATTTTTGAAACATAAGTCCAGAATGTATTTAGAGGCCTACCTCAAGGATATAATGTCCCAAACCTTGGATGCATTCCCGTTGTTGATGTTGAGGTCTTGATCCCCATTTGGTGTTCTTAGGTGTACAATTTTAAATTTCACCAAATTCTATCACACCTGGTGGGACCAATATGTATTTTTGTTACAATAAATTTTAGTATTTATTGATGAACTAATGAATTTTTTTAATTTACATCTATGTTTTGGTGTTTTATTATCTCATTTAGTTTTTTGAACTATCTTTCGAATCACCTCACAAATCCTATCTTTCAAGAACCCTTAATTTTGTTTACATACCACCCTTTGCCTCCCTCCATTTCCATCCATACCCTTCCTCTATTATAGCATGGTAGTGGACAGTTAGCATGGATGTCTCGCATTTCACCCAGTTATAATATCTATAGCTTATGCTCACTTTCCAAATGAGAGGAGGAAAAATAGTATCGCCCTCATCACTACCCTTCTTATAACAAATATTTCCCTGAATACCAAGGATATGAGTAAATCCATGATGGGTATGCATATGCACTGGGTCAAGATAATGCATATGGATATCCTACTAACTATTTTGATTGATATGGGTATGTATATGATGAAGGGAGCTTCATCCCTAACCCTAGGATGAAATAGAATATTTTAGCTATGGATGATAATTTTAACAAAGTGTGGTCCCTAATATATAAGAAAGAGGATGAGTATTTTGATCTTAATAAACCATGTCCATGGAGTGGTCATTTACCATGCTCATACAATCTTCCCACTCAAGCATTCAAACCCCTGCAATCCTATCAACCTAGAACATACTCTTTCCTCCTTTATTGTGTTATCCTGAAGTTTCCATTCCCCTATAAGATAGTATCACAGCATTGACATCATCATGATCCAACATTGTAAAACACAAAGGTCCTAAAACTACAGGGACACCCTAGGATTTTTAAGAATCCTTACAGCCCTCTCCCTAAGAAATAACAAGTTTATACCCCTCCCCACCCCCTACATCAAACCAATGTCAGCATAATCTCATTGAATGGTTATAACAACCTTTTCCAATCCTATTGGCTATGAAAAAAATAAAAATTTAGTTGATAATGGGCATATTCCTTTAGTTTCAGGTAATCTTCAAGAGCATGAATATGGGGAGTATCCACTACATCTAGAGAGAAAGTTCAAACTTTTTGGGATCAATCAAGTTTTTATTTAACACCTAAGTTATAACCAACCTCTTGAAAATACTTTGTGACCTATTGAAACAAATAAATAGCTATATCAGAATGAATTTGAGATTAATGAATAAGTTTTGTCTTTTCCTATTAAAGATTGACTAGACACTCTAAGAACTAATTAAGTCATAATTAGGGACTAAAAATAATTGAAATAGTCTAGGAAATGGAGGTCAACTCTAGCATCAAGGAATGGTCAGACTAGAAGATAGAGGATGTTATGTTTTACAGATCACTTGGATATGAAATACTCTTTAAGTTTAGATATGTCTACGATTATTGGGGACTATGTTGTTGAAGAGGATCATTCTATGGTCTGAAACAAGCTCTGAGAGCTTGAGTATAGGAGGATTGATTCATATATTGAACTGAACATAGATGGATTTAGAGAGGTTAATATGTGAAGTTGATACTATCCATCTGAATGTTTTGTTTATTCCCAACCAAGGATCTCCTATTATGTATGTCTATAATTTTGATGGGTCCAATATTCACCTGGGGCCTTATAGGATAAAGAGGATGAAGATGCTGATCCTAAAATAACGATTTGTATGGGGAATGAGGAAAATGAATGGATATGGTAGTCTATAAAAATAGTGTGGCCATTTATCTTTGCATAATCAGTGTGTCCTATCAGAACACCTATTTATTTTATATCTTGAATCAGAGTATACCACTGACCATGCTTGAAAAGGTTCTAAGCATAAGGAATTGCAAGCTTAGTATGCACCAAAAGTTGCCATCCAATGCACCTTTAAGCTAAGCAAAGATGGATATCAACGATGTGAGATTGATCCAACTATGTACATAAAGACTTGTTGGTAGTCTGATGTATTTGACTGCTACAGGAGGATTGAGTATCATGTATGGTGTAAGTCTTCACTCTTCTCAATTTTCATGGATGTAGTAAAACTCATTCTCATTGGACACATTTCATAAAAAGGGAGTTTAAGATATCCCAGTGGAACTAAAGATCTTTGGTATTTTATATACATTTTCAATGTACATTTTCAAGTTAGTAGGATTAAGATAGGATATTGACTTTTTTCAGGAAGCATAGATGACAGAAAGAGAACATCTGGCTATGTTTTCCATTTTGGTTCAGGGGTAGTTTCATGGGCTTCTAAGAAACAACCTATTGTCACTCTCTCTTCGGCAGAAGCACAATACGTGGCAGCCACAACAACAACATGTCAATCAATATGGATGAGAAGAGTATTATCATATCTAAAGCAAGAACAAGAAGGAGAAAAAAAGATATTTTGCGATAACAACTCAGCTATTGCATTGTCAAATAATCATGTTTTTCACAAAAGGAGCAAGCATATTGATACTAGGTATCATTTTATCAGAGAGCTAGTCAACAATGAAAAAATATTTTTGGAGTTTTGCAGGTCTGAAGACCAATATGTTGATATCTTCACCAAGCCATTACCAAAGGACACATTTGAGCATATGAGAGATTGCTTAGGCATCATAGGTTCGTATTGCTCTAACAATACATGAAGAATCAAGATTAGGAGGGAGTGTTGGAAATATCTAATCTTGATAGATAAATTCCAACTTTATGGAATTCAACTTTATGTAAAAGATATTCACATTTATTGTGAATATTAACTCCAAAATATCAAAAGATATTGTATATAACATCTAGAAAATATCAAGAGATATTATATATATCTAGAAATATCTGGGAATATCTATAAAATATCCAAAAGATCAATAATATCTAATATAAGATATTATGAGATATTTTCTAAGCTAGAAGGTTGGAAAACTTCTATAAATAAGAGGTTTCCCTTTGTACTTCAATAAGCAAGAAAAGCAAGAGAAGGCACAAAAATGCTTTGGAGTATTTTTAATACAAAGCCTTGTTTCTATATTTCTCTTGTAAGTTTGTGTGTGTTCATAATATCATTTCTATTTACATTATCTTAACACACACCCTCTAGGTTAGGAGTTAGATATAATTCCTTCATTTTGTGGTGGGGAATGGGGAGGAAGCAAGGAAAGGAATGAAATTTTTGGTACCCAATGTTATATAGAAACCCCCTTTTAAGCCTCTTTTTCTATAGAAGCCAAGTCGTGTTCCACAAAAACCCAATGGAGCCCTTTTTGTGCTTAGAAGGTGCCTCACAATATAACATCTTACATAATACTATCCAAAAATTGAGGTGGATTCCATTCCCTCATAAATACTCCCTCTCACTCTGCGTATTTGTGTTTTAATAGGTCACATTACACACAAGATATGGTGGAGCATGTTAACGAGGAGTGGGGAGTAGATAGTTATGGTTCCATGAAAGGTCGACTCAGAGTTCGCCGTATGAACCCCCAAAATATAGATGATTTTGAACCCAACCTTGACAACTTTATAGAAATCCTCAATCAAAATATTGAGCAAAGATTGGATCAGAACTGGAGCCATTTTGAAATGGTTTACCCGTCCAACGAAGAAAACCACCCTCAGTTCCTTCAAACCGGTATTAATGAGCAGGATAACCAGATTGCTTATTTGGAAGAAGAGGGGACAAGTTTAAGATAAAGGGTGCACCAAATGGAGAAGTAACTTGACAGTCTAAAAATCCGAAGGTAATTTTTAGAAGATTCCAATGCTTTTAAACTTGGGGAAATTTGTTCTACTGAGGTCTCATTTTCCTGAGGAGCGTCGTACCCCTGGTTGACAGGCCGTGGGATCAAAACCCTGATTGAATAATGATCCGCGGAGGCCATAATATATTTCTCTTGTTCGGATCTCTTATCTTGCACACCCATTTCCCCCACTTTCTCATTCGAACGCCACGATCGCGATTTTCTATGAATCGACGCCTTCTGCGCCTGTTGTATTGTTGATTTTACAACTTATGCTTCTGAGCGCCTCCGCCACATGCACTGTAACCTTTTCCAGGTGCATTTGTAACCCTTGCAACATGTTTTTCGAGGTGGACAACAGTGCTGGGATCCGCGCAGGCGTTGGATTTCAACGCATTCCTGTTAAAATGCCCTCCTCCGTCAGATTGCTGACCATTGTCAGAATTAGCCGATCGCACTTCAATTGTGGAACGCCTGCAGTGTGAATATAACAGTCTCTAGGATTTCTAAGTAATGCGAAATATGATGGGGTAGTGATAAAAAGGACTTACTTTGAAGAGCAGTGAAAATGTGTTATCAAATAAAAAGTATACCTACGAGAATAACAATGCCCGACCAAGATGCTTGAGCACCCGATCCGATCCACTTCATATATTAGACCAAGTGAACCATCTCTTTATGATGGCATTTCATCATGGAGTGTTCAGCATAAGATTATATTCATATTCGGTACGAAAACAACCTGAGGGTGGACAGACTAGAGGAACTCTTTGAAGGAACAAATCTTCAAGCGACCGCGGGTTTCATCCTCAAGATTCACGGCCGAAGAGCAGATATTGAAAGGAGTCTGAAATCTGATTAAAATCTCAGTTTTTGTGGTCCCAAAGACTCTTCAGTCTCGTGGATGTCATTAAAATCTTTCATTCATTCATTCATTCATTCTACCTAGGGCTAATGATGAGCATTCAGATCATAAAAGTTGAATTTATTACACATGTAGTACCTGACCTCTCTCTCATCAACTCTCTAATGCATAAGCAAATGGCCACAATTGTCAGTAGGCAACTCTACCATATTAAAATCATTACAAATCACCCAGTGAATGTCAGGGATTTCATTAGAAATCCACCGCCACAAGATCTATCTTTTTGCGGAATAGTTAGGAACATAAATATTGATGATACCAAAAGGGTGGCTATTAATATTAAGAATTGCTCAAATAACTCGATGTGTGGGGTTTGAGTGATGGTCCACAAATTAGGATCACTATTTGGGTGAAATAAATGTTATTAAACCCCAACGCCAAAAATCGTGGTTACTTTTTAGCGCAAGGCTATTAGGCCATATATATTTATACACAACACAGAGCTGAAAACCTACCACCTTAACTGTTTGTAAGTAGAGAATATCCAAATTTCTAATATTCCTTTGGAAATCACATTTAATATATTTACGATTAAAGTTTGTAAGACCCCAAATATTCCATGAGAAACAATGCATGAGAGGTGAATGGCAAAGGACACTCCTTTTGACTCTAAGCCTTTCAAGGATTCAAACCGATTTCATAGGAACTGCACATTATTGTGCTTTAAAAATTCTTGAAAAATATCTTTTTCCTCTCTTAGCATATTTGAGGTTATATTCCTCTTCTATTGAGTAAACTCTGCATGTTGGACTATATGAGAAATCTAGCAAGCTACTCTAGGTTGGGCTATAGGCTCATTTGGTAGAACCTTCCGCAGAATATGGCACAATAGCTAGGGATGCAGGAACTGTAGGAGTCATCCAAAATGAACTTGAGGAATCAATGAACACATTGACGAACTTGGGTGTGCTAGAGAATTTAGGTAAGACAACAAGAGACTTCACTTGATTTAGCTTTGTAGAAGGTCAGTTTTCTTGTGTATGTTCCTTAACTAGTTAATTTGGCCCACCACTCATGGAGGGCTTAGCTTGAGCATCCGTTGAAATTGTTGACTTATGCATGTTATTCATGTGACCCTCATCTATCTTCCACCCTTCTTCTTGTTGGGGTTGGAAGCTGTTGATGGCGAATCGCAGCACCCCTGACTATCTGCAACACGATGGGTTGAGACTCTCAGTGCGATCGCATAACATGGAGCTTTTCCCAAGTGTGGGACCTTGCGAAATCGGAAAAGCTCTCCGGATGAAGGCCGGTTCCTATTCCTCTGTTCAGATGCACACGTAGAACGCAGAGGGTTTATTCAAAACCTAATCTAACTTGCCAAGGAGACAGGGTAAGAGAATGCATAAAATAAAACCTAAACTACAAAGGTGATGCACCGAGGAATGAAGAACACCTGTCTTGCCAAATAAACACAGACCATTAAAATGCAATGCAAGATCATGCACAGATAGCCAGATCCACAGTGAAAGATCAAGGAGATGCAAATGAATACAGAGAGGGTTGAGACTCATCTGCAGACATACATTAATTTGCTCCAAAGATTGATACAACACACTGCAAAATGCCAAATAAACAAGGTTGCATTACAGTTTCAAATGGGAGGTTTTAACTCCACAAGTTCACCTGCCAAAGGGAAGAAGGGAGGGGCAAAACAGAAATATCCAAACTTTAGAAAGAAGCCCTTCCTTACAATTTATAGGAAGAAAGAGAGAGAAAAGAGAGAGGAAATCGAAATCTGCCCCAACCACCTCCAGAATGCACTTAACTCATCTCATAATGATGGTAGGTGAGAACCCTAGCGACCCCCAAAAGTGGCTAACTGTATTTTTAATTTTAAAGAATTTTTTCTCACCCAATTAAAGATATCCAGTCGTAGTTGGACAGAGGACCTCGTAAGCTTTCCAGAAAGTCCAACCTTGCATGAATCCGAGCTCCCAGTCAAAATTTATGCCCATCTCAATATCTGCGCCAGGGTCTGCTTCATGTTAGCGCTCAAAATGTTGCACCTCTTGAAGGTGCACCTAGGGAAAATTCATGTGTGTTTCATCATCCTCTTTCATGTGCCAAGGGTGCACCATTTACGTTGTCAACACTCCGTTTCGTGCGCCCATTCTGTGCGCCTTGGGCGCACCATTTCCTCTGTCGACACTCTGTGTCGTGTGCCCATTCTGTGCACCTTGGGGCACACCATTTCCTCTGTCGACACTCCGTGTCGTGCACCCATTTTGTGTGCCTTGGGTGCACCATTTCCTCTGTCGACACTCTATGTCGTGTGCCCATTCTGTGCACCTTGGGCGCACCATTTCCTCTGTCGACACTCTGTGTCGTGTGCCCATTTTGTGCACCTTGGGCGCACCATTTCCTCTGTCGACACTCCGTGTCATGCACCCATTCTATGTGCCTTAGGCGCACCATTTCCTCTGTCGACACTCTGTGTCGTGCGCCCATTCTGTGCGCCTTGGGCACACCATTTCCTCTATCGACACTCTGTGTCATGTGCCCATTCTGTGCGCCTTGGGAATGTCAGGGATTTGAGCTTCTTTGATTTCTCCATCTTCTACTTGCCTATATCTACCCGGGGGGGAAGATATATACAACAATTTGGTTACTCAAAGTAATCACCTGCCTGCTAGGTAGAAGATTAGTGGCCTTTTAGCAATCCATTGGGCATGGAGTCGTAAGCAATAACCTGAAACCAACCTGATATCTGATCCCAAGCCTGACACCGCAACTTCTTCTTTGAGAGCATGCTGAACTGTACAAAACCAACCTAGGAGTAACAAAACCTATGCCAAAGCACTTAGGGAAATTGAAACCTAACTACAACAAGACAACGTTCATACGCACTTAGAGAAATTTAAATCTAGGCTAATATTTACAAGGGTAAACCTTTTCCTTTTAGTAGCTATGTTTAAGATAGATCCCGTTAACCGGAATCGGGATTTCTCCTCCATCCAAAGTAGAAAATTGGAAGGCATTGCTATTCTTACATCCTGTGACCATGTAGGGGCCACTCCAAATGGCATCAAACTTGGAATGCCTTCCTGGCTTTGCCCGATCTGCATCCCATTTCAGAACTAGGTCCCCTTGCTGGAAGGTCCTTGCTGTTGCTTTCTTATCAAACCATCTTTTAACTAAGGCCTGATCCTTCTCAATTATTTGAACTACATGTTCTCTAATTTCTTCCAATTCCATAAACTCTGCATACCTAACCTCCATTGGTTCGAACTCAGCCAACTCCAACTACTTCATGAATTCCAATGTAAGTAGTTCTAATGATATAGGCAATACTGCCTCTTTTCCATAGACCAACTTGTAAGGGGAATTACCTGTAGACCTCTTTGGTGTTATTCTATCAGCCCATAATGCTGATTTTAGCTTGGTATGCCATGTTCTTTGATTTTTGTCCAGAGTCCTGATGATTCTTAGCAAATTTTTGTTTGTGGACTCTTCCTGCCCATTACCCTGCGCGTAATAATTTGAAGAGGTGCTCAAATAGATTCCATTCTTTACAGCCCATCCTGTAATCTTGGAACCTATATATGCCAATGCATTTTCTGATATGATAGTGGCTGGCACACCGAACCTGGTCACTATTCCTTCATAAAAGTCTAGTATGTTAAACTCATTTACTTCTTTGAGCGCTGTTGCTTCAGTCCACTTGGTGAAATAGTCTGTTTCCGTGAGAATCCACTTGTTGCCTTGGCTTGAGTTTGGATTGATGACCCCGACGAAGTCCAATCCCCATTGCATAAATGGTTGTTCAACCAGAATTGGGTGCAATGGAAGCACTGCTAGTCTTTCTTTGCCTGTGAAGAGTGCACATTTCCTACACTTTCTTATCCATGTATAGTAGTCACTGAAGACTGTCGGCCAATAATACCCTGCCTTCATTATCTTGAGAGCTGTTACTCATGGGGGAAAATGTCCTCCAGAATCTCCATCGTGAAAATCTCGTAACACCCTCTCAATTTGGCCTGTCCCAATGCACCTCAATAGAACTCCATTGATGTCTTTCTTAAACAAAACACCACCAACAAGCACATATGGAATGGCTTGTAATCTGAAGTATCTCCTCTTTGCTTTTCTCATTTCTGGAGGGCATCGGCCTGTCTGTAGGAAGTGTATCACGTTCTGAGTCCAACATGGAGTGGGTACATCATCATCTTCTTGTTCTTGGTTATCCTGTAGTACCAAGACAACCTATTTTTCATCACCTGCTTCAACTTGTTGACTCAAGGCTAGCTGCTCACATAGTCCCTTCCCACGTACTAGTTTGGTGACCTTGATCTCGATGTCATATTCCATGACACGGGTTATCCATCCTGTACATTTCTCATTCAAATCCTTGTTTAGAAGGAAATCCTTGACTCCCGCATGAGAGACCAAACAATTGGATCTTGTTGTTTGAGACTAGGTACTTGAATTTCTTTAAGCTCCTGATTACCGCCAGGACATGCTTTTCAATGAAAGAGTACCTAGTTTCATATTCCTCCAAGCCTTGACTGAAGAAAGCAACTGGTTTCTCTATTCCTTCTTTGTTTTCCTGTACTAGGATTGCAGAAATCGTTTCCCCACCACCAAAGGCATATAGCACAAAGTCCTTGGAGAAGTCTGGATTGACGAGAGTGGGAGCTTGCGATATAGCTTCTTTTATTGCCTCAAAACTTGCCTTGCCTTCAGATGTCCACTCAAATTCCATGCTCTTCTTTAACATTAATGTTATTGGCTTTACGAGAGCGGAAAAATTTGGAACAAATCTGCGGACAAAATTGATCCTTCCCAAGAAGCTTTGAAGAGCCTTCTTGTGACTTGGCAATGGCAATGCTCGAATTGCTTCAACTCTTTCTGGGTCAATCATCAACCCTTCCTTCGAAACAATATGGCCTAGAATTTTTCCCTCGTGAGCAAAAAATATGCATTTTTTGGGATTCAATGATACCCCAAATCTTCTACATCTCTGAAATACCTGCCTCATATGGAAGAGGTGATCTACTGCATTTTTAGAGAATACAGTGATGTCGTCAAGATATATCATAACTATTTTATTGATCAACCCCTTAAATGCCATATCCATTGCCCTTTGGAAAGTGGCCCCAGCATTTGATAGCCCAAATGGCATCTTCTTGTAGGCATAGGTCCCCCATTTGGTGGTGAAAGCCGTCTTGAACTGGTCATCTTCTTTCACCATCACCTGATTATACCCTGAGTAGCCATCTAGGAGAGAGAATCTCTCTGAACCAGATACTACTTGCAATATTTGTTCCATTGAAGGGAGTGGGTAATGATCTTTGAGAGATGCCCTATTGAGGTCTCGAAAGTCCACACATAACCTAATTTCTCCGCTCTTCTTCCTAACCGGAACCAAGTTCGCAACCCAGCTTGAGTGCTTGATCAGGAATATAATGCTTGCCTCTATTAGCTTGTTAAGCTCTTTCTTCATTAGAGGCTCAATGTGAGGGTTGACTGGTCTTTGCTTCTGCCTGATGGGCTTAGCATCTGGATCCAATTCTATGGTATGTTGTGCCAAATTTGGATCGAATCCTCTTAAGTCTACATAGCTCCAAGCGAAGACATCTGGAAATTCTTGGCAAAGCTGTATGAAATCTGATTTCTCTTGCTCAGTGGCCACTTTACCAATTTGAAGTATTTTGTCTTCCCCAACCAGAATTGGCTCTGAATCTTCTCTCTTGACCTGTATGTTAGCCTTTTCCTTACGGAACTGGTCGTTAGGGTTGAAGATAGAATCCAACGTTACTAAACCCTTGGGAAGCTTGTTTGTCTGCAGCTGTACTACTTGATCCCCATACTGTTGTTCTAATCTGTCCTGATTCCTAGCTGAGAATTCAGCCTCTTCTTGCAAAAAATTGACGATTTGTTGATCATTCTCAAACACCTGCCAGCTCGTGTTGTTATCTGGAATTGCTGGCCTCACAATCACATGGATATTTGGCTGTGTTTTTCCCCTTCTGATGTTTTCAACCACATCAAACGTTGCACCAACTGCTGCGAGCCTATCTGCAACTTCATTTTCCTTCCTGGGTATGGACACAATGTTGAAAGCTTCAAAATCCTCAATGAGGTCCCATACCCTATTCTTATAGCTCTTTAGCAGGTCATTCTTTGTAGCATGTTGTCCCCTAACTTGGTTGACGATTAGCTCGCTATCTCCAAACACCTGCAAGTTCTTTATGCCCCTTTTCCTGGCCCAATGAAGTCCATGAATCAAGGCCTCGTATTCAACTGTGTTGTTTGAACAAGAAAACTGGAAATGAAAAGTTGAATAATACTTGATGTCTTGTGGTGAAATCAACACTACACCTCCAGCACCTTGTCTGCTTCTCGAACCATCAAAGAATAATTTCCAAACTTTGTCTTCATCTTTTTGTTCAGGCTGAATGATGTCGGGAATGGGTGAATTTTCTTCGTGTATATAATACACGCCCAATTCAGATTCTTCAATTTCTTTGTATGGGTCAAATTCATGACGCTTGTTTTCCCATTCATCCAAAGTTAAATCAGGAATTCCCTCGACCTTAGTACCTGTTTCTAGATCATTTAAACACTCCTCCTTATCAAAATCTGAACAATTTACATTGATAGGACTTGGTACATGAGGCTCAATATGGAAATTGGCAATTGATTCTGATCTGATTGTTGCTTTAGCTCCATACCTTGTCCTAAAAATCATGTGTGACCAATCTGTAGATAAATATCCACCGATTTTTGCAGTGAAGTCCCTTGATAGACACAACGCAAAGAGTGGCGGAAGGTCAATCACAGACACATCTTGTAGAACTGTAACATTAGGACATGAATGTAGTGTTAGGCTTAACCCCTTGATGACCCCAACTGTTCCCACTGCCGTTCCATCTAGCTGTACTACTCCCTTCAGCATTGGCTCATACTTTAAACCCAGTTGATCTGCTATTTGCTTCGGCATCACTGAACTACTTGCCCCTAAGTATATCATGCAGTTGTGTACAAAGTGGTTTCCAACAATCAACGAAACATAGAATCGTGGAGGCTTCAAATTTTTCCTTGTCTTCCCCCCATCATGTTGCACTGCATTAGTGAGAACTTTCTCATGTCCCTAGTTTGATACATTTGTGGCAGACCAATTGTCATTGCAGCTTGCAATAAATCTTGTTGCCCTGGGATCGCTAGTGATTCCCACATGGAAATGTTCACATGTGTCTTCTTCATTTGATCGATGATGTTGAAGGGGGATGAATTGTTCTTTTGCTGTCCCTTGCTTGGCGCAACCTTTTCTGGAGCTTGAACAGGTGCATGTGTTGCTACAATAGGTACCTTAGGTTGATTCTGCACATTTGGAGCTGCGTTTGGTCTACTGACCCCTTGTTGTGTAGGAGTGGACTGAGAAACAAATGGATCACATGGTTGTCCCTCTCCTATATTTCTCTTCTTTGACCGTGTGTTGGCAGCCACGCCTTGAAAAGGCTGTTGGTTAACTCCACAGAAGTCTTCCATTTTCCAATTTGCCAATGTGGTTTCTGTTGGAGGTCCTTCTTGCTGCGTTTGTTGCTGTTGATTCTCCTCCTGGCTTAGTTCTTGAGGCACACTAATGGTTTGCACCATCAAGGCCTGATTTAGTGCACCATTGAAACATGCTGACTGATTGTGAGGTAGATTGCAAGGGTAACACCAGTCGTACTCCTGTGCCATGTTATTTTGTGTCGGGACCAAGGCTCTTGAGGACGTCGTTGCATTTGGATCATATGGTCGAAATGGCTTGGCAGCTTGAGGTTGTCCTTGGTTTTGGTTTTGATTTGCAGCCTGAGGTGGTGGTCTATTTTGTTGGTATGGGGGCCTAGCTTGGTACTGTGCTTGAGGCTGATACGGTCTAGCACTTTGAGCTTGCTGTCTTTTGATAGTCACTAGCTCATTTCCAAGGTTCTGTAGCTGTTTCATAACCTCCTGAAATTCCTTTGAAGTATTTGAAGAAGTCGATGCCTCATTATTGCTTTGATTTCTAGGAGTTGGAATGGGATTCAACTCTGGTGCTTGACTGGTTCTAGGATTTCCCATATCCGGATAGAGAGGCATTGGTGGCCTTGGTGCAAGGTTGCCAGCTTGCATCAAACAGTTCACTACTTTGATAGCTATGTCGTAGGCCCCTGGCAGCGTTGTTCCTCCCATTGATTGGATCATCATGGCTATGTCTGAATTTATAGCCTTTAAGAAATAAAGGAATGCTCCTTCGGCAATTGGTCTAACAACTATTGGAATCCTGTCCCATGTCCATTGGAATCTGAAGTTGAAATCTGTCATATGTTCG
Source organism: Taxus chinensis (assembly GCA_019776745.2). Lineage (NCBI taxonomy): Eukaryota > Viridiplantae > Streptophyta > Pinopsida > Cupressales > Taxaceae > Taxus > Taxus chinensis. The sequence continues at coordinate 466,365,485 of CM034155.1, read as the reverse complement.
TAGGAGCCCTTTTGATTGTTGTCAATTGTTCTAATAAAGACAAATTGTCTGCCCTCTCCCCGAACTGGTTGCAAAGAGCTGAACAAAGTTGGTTCCAATTCATAATAGACCCTGCTACTAGGCTCCTAAACCATTGTAAGGCCTTACCTTTGAAAGATGAAGCCAACAACTTGACTACAACATCCATTTCATTTATTTCGTGAATTGCACATGCATTAGCAATATCCTGGATGTGATCAATAGGAGTAGTATGATTTTCTCCTATGAAATAGGGTATGTTCTTTAGTGCTGCAACTGGAATTTGATTCTGAGCATTTAGGGAAAGTGGACTACTACCCATGAAATTGAGAAAGGGATTCGGTGGTAGATGTGCCATTATGATTAGCCTAAGAACCCTAGTCGATGCGAGAAAAGGCCTATTAGGTGGAGGTGTAGACAAAGTCCTGTTAGGTGGAGATGGTGATCTTTGTGGTCTTCTTCCTCTCCTTCCTCTACCTGGTGAAAGTTGCAAGTGGACAAATAGCCCCTCTTCTCGAGTATTGGACTTGGTTTGAATTCTTCTCATATGCCTGGGAAACCTTTGCTGCTACACCGCTGAATTCTATCCCCTTCGGAGTCGCCAGATGTGTTAGAAAAAATGAGCCTCAAAAGGCAGACTTCTGCCAAGTTACACACCAAACCTGACAATATTTAAAAATAGAAATTTGAAAGACCTGTATTTTTTTAATATTTTAGAGTTTGGAATTTGATTTGGAATGACAGTCTCGAAAATCCAAAAATGCCAGACTTCCGAAAACCCGAAATCCAAAAATCAAAAAACCATGAAATTTTGAAAGTCAAAATATCAAAAATCTAAGAATACCCTTTTGAATATTATCCCTCGATCTATCAACTGGTGAAATTTTGACTTGTTTCGAGCGAGTTAAGTCCTTGAAAATTGATTTCAAAGTTCAGCCCAGAAGGTGAAAATATGAAATTGTAAAACCTGTAATTTTTTAAGTCTGAATTTCTTGAAAGTTCCTTCAAATCTGTGGAATGACCTCTTGGTCCAACCGGGCGTGCCAAAAAATTTTGATGGCGAATCGCAGCACCCCTAAATATTTGCAACACGATGGGTTGAGACTCTCAGTGTGATCGCATAACATGGAGCTTTTCCCAAGTGTGGGACCTTGCGAAATCGGAAAAGCTCTCCGGATGAAGGCCGGTTCCTATTCCTCTGTTTAGATGCACACGTAGAAGATGCAGAGGGTTTACTAAAAACCTAATCTAACTTGCTAAGGGGACAAGGATAAGAAAATGCATAAAATAAAACCTAAACTACAAAGGTGATGCACTGAGGAATGAAGAACACCTGTCTTGCCAAATAAACACAGACCATTAAAATGCAATGCAAGATCATGCACAGATAGCCAGATCCACAGTGAAAGATCAAGGGGATGAAAATGAATATAGAGAGGGTTGAGAATCATCCACAGACATGCATTAATTTGCTCCAAATATTGATACAACACACTGCAAAATGCCAAATAAACAAGGTTGCATTACAGTTTCAAATGGGAGGTTTTAACTCCACAAGTTCACCTGCCAAAGGGAAGAAGGGAGAGGCAAAACAAAAATATCCAACCTTTAGAAAGAAGCCCCTCCTTACAATTTATAGGAAGAATGAGAGGGAAAAGAGAGAGGAATTCGAAATCTTCCCCAACCACCTCCAGAATGCACTTAACTCATCTCATAATGATGGTAAGTGAGAACCCTAGCGACCCCCAAAAGTGGCGAACTGTATATTTAATTTTAAAGAATTTTTTCTCACCCAATTAAAGATATCCAGTTTTAGTTGAACAGAGGACCTCGTAAGCTTTCCAGAAAGTCCAACCTTGCATGAATCCGAGCTCCCAGTCAAAAGTTATGGCCATTTGAATATCTGCGCCAGGGTCTGCTCCTTGTCAGCGCTCAAAATGTTGCGCCTCTTGAAGGTGCGCCAAGGGCGCATTCATGTGTGTGTCGTCATCCTCTTCCGTGCGCCAAGGGCACACCATTTACCTTGTCGACACTCCGTGTCGTGCGCCCATTCTGTGCGCCTTGGGCGCACCATTTCCTCTGTCGACACTCTGTGTCGTGCGCCCATTCTGTGCGCCTTGGGCACACCATTTCCTCTATCGACACTCTGTGTCGTGCGCCCATTCTGTGCGCCTTGGGTGCACCATTTCCTCTGTCGACACTCTATGTCGTGCGCCCATTCTGTGCACCTTGGGCGCACCATTTCCTCTATCGACACTCTGTGTCGTGTGCCCATTCTGTGCGCCAAGGGAATGTCAGGGATTTGAGCTTCTTTGATTTTTATATTCTTCTGTTTGTCTATATCTACCTGGGGGGGAAAGATATATACAACAGAAGCATCGGTAACCATTTTGAGGTTTGGTCTATCATACAGAACATATAACAGAAAATCCTTTATTTTGTGATCCGTAGCATGGCACCAAAAGCACTTGTATTAGGGATGTATAACACTCTTTGCAAATAGGATAGTCTTCATTTGAATCTCAACAAAATCTTTGAGTTTTTGGGATAAATATAAGTCGACGTAGACCCACTTTTAGGGTATGGTATTGTAGAACTTTTGAGGTTTCATGCAAACTACTCTTTCAATGGAAGATGCTATCTAGCACAAAAAATATATGTATGGCTATGGAAACCCAGGGAAATCAACCTAGACTGGGACTTTCAGAGCGTGTATTCTGAATCCACATAATGTTAGGTCCATGGGGATAGGACCAACAAGGAGTTACATACATACCATGTTATTGATCTATTGAGAAAGGTGGGGGCATGTGAGGGGTCAGAAAAATGAAACATGAAGAACCCTTTTATCATGTTTTGGACACTTTTTAGCCTGATGTCGTGGGAAGAACATTTAGAGTTTACCCATATCTTAAGAATACTTTCAGAGGGGATACAATCTGTAAAGTAACCTATTAAAAAAAACCTCTATAGCCATTGACATGCAATATTAAATTTAGAAACAAGAAGAACAACATTAGAAGGAGCCATTATCTCATGAAAACACCTTTGGGACAAACTTTCAGGGTCACTTTGCAATGATGTTATTGTTCGCAACTCCACCAGCTCCAGTCACGACATCAATAGTCGAACTAGAAGGGGAGCATTATATAGACCTGCCCAAAGGGAAAGAACCCTAAGAAAAACAAATATTGTACTATCCCTCAGTGTCTAAAAGAACTACGATATGACATGCATTTGATAATTGAAACACTAACAAAACCCAATACTTTTTTCCTTAAGGAAAAATGTTCCAACTTTTTCAATTATATTAGAGTATAATAACTTACTTCCACAAGTGGTAAAGCTCCAACTCAAATGAAAAAAATAACACATAAGCAAATATATACTCTCAAGATTGTCATAAAACCAATGTGGAGGATTTCAAGAGTTATATTTTTTTAATCAAGATAAATCCTTTGAAATATTTATGGAGATTACTATAATACCAACACGGATTAGCTCACAAATGCTCTGAATTTAAATAAAAATGTTGTTATTTTATTTAACTATTGTTAGTGCTCCTTTCCCAACGACCCCTCATCCAAAGAGGGGTTCCAATGTTCCAATCCCCATTGAGAAAGAAACCTTGCTGATTCTTAAAGAGAAAACTTCAACGAAACCAATATAAAATGAGACCAAAGGATGGTCAAAAATTTGAATCTTCATAGAGATTTGGTGAACGATGGGTAGCCACCAGATTAGATAATTCTAAGTTAGGAATTGCATAATGACAATTATTATCTTGAATATGTCAATACCACTATTTAGGATGTGGAATCTAAGGTGACGATTTTTTTAACAAATAAGTGGAATATAGTGGATGAGACACTTTAACCATCTATAGTTGTGGATCACTTGTTGACGGAATCTAAGGTGACGTCTTGGACAAATAAAATTTAAGTATCTTTATATTTCTAAGTAACTTCCTAAGGTTGTATTTTATTTCTCTTTTCATAGTATATTATATGTTATGAAGACCGTTCAACAACTGTGTTTGGAAGGCAGGCTAATCTACCATCCCAATAACACCTCCTACATCAACGCTGCTTCTAAACGGCAACGTTAACGCCCTCAAATCTGTGTAAGAATCCTTATTATCCTGAAATTCAGGTCACCCACGCACACATAAAAAGTATTTCTTGTGAATGATGCAAACCCAAATATATATCCCTGCTACAAGGCATGTCATAAAACTTTGATCAAGTTTTGTGATGGCCGGGTGGAGCATAGTGAGGTCTGTATGGAAGTTTTTTCATAAACTTCAGCGCCATAATCGTTCAGGGATGCAGAGTTTCAGTTGGGTGGTGAGACGGCGCTTATTTTTATACACCATTATGTGGACAATGTTACTGTCGGCCGTGGTCACAATTGCTTCTGTCACACAGGAATTGGCTTTCACTTCTACTTTGTCCCCATTTTCACAATTTTCTATGGCTTGCTTGGATGAGAATGAATTGCCAGGCAACAGGAGTTGTTTTCGAGTGACCTTGGATAGACCAGGGGATGTCTTCTGTTTGCCATCTCAGTTGTTCAGGAAAACGAGTATTGATTTCATAGTTCCTCCCATATTTGCTACTGGTGTTGTGGCGGCTTCGGCTTGTCTTGTGCATGCAGCTGGTTTGTGGGAAATTTAGTGCATATTGACCAGACTCATTAGATTAACGAATCGAGGCATCCGCTGTCTATAATCTAAGAACATCTGATGATGTGATTCGAAATGTTGATGATAGGTTATTATTCAAGCAGTAATTGAAAAACATTTATGAGAGATTTGTTAGTACTTGCAGGTTCTTTTTAATTTGGTATTTTAAATTTAAGTAAGTTTTGCTGATGTTTGTCATCCTTTTACTTTCAGTTTTGGGCACCGTGCCCAAATCCAGGTATAGACAACGGGCAACCTGCGTTTATATCCCTCGCAAACATACATTATTGCTCCGATTATGAATATTTCTGAACCCTGAAATATAACTAAACCAAGGGTTGGTAGCTATATTGTAAATAGAATCGTGACCGTCTTCGTATTTGGTCACAAGTTACCAGTGGTATTTCTTTGGCCAGACAGCGCACAATCTGATTGTATTTTCTGCCGAGGGAGAATAATTAACTGAAAATTAAAGAGTAATTGTACTTTAAAAAAATAAAAATGATTGGATGGCTCGTTTTTTTAAAAATTGAAAAGCCAGTTATATTAATAGGAAAAAAATTATGTACATAACTAAGCATATAAAAAAATGGAAATCCCAAGTCACATGACTAACAGGTGTCAGCTTAGATCACACGCGGGAGAAAAAACTAACGGTTTTTAAACCAAAAAAGGGTTTCAAGAGATAACAAGGAGAAACATTACACAGTGGCAATGGATGAAGTAGTAGATGGTGGTCGAGTTGGGGGCGGGTTGTCTGGCTTGTCACCCTACCTAGAACCACCTTGTGGTTTTGCATTAGAAATTTCATCTCAAATATCTTGTTCTTCTGTGTTATCATATTTGTGCAAAGAAAAGGCCATAGCAAGGTGGGGGAATTTACCAATGTGGAGACCCCCCACAAATCAACTGCATCATCGCCGCCACTACCACCCAGAGAGTTCCAACTATCATTCCCACCATAAATTTGGCCTCGAGAAGCACTAGTAGGAGTAGGAATCTTCTATCCCCCTCAACCCCGCTGAGGTGGGGGTGGTGGAACATGAGGGTTAAGGCTCTTGCACCTATTGTGAGATCGGTAATGTGGCGGATCATGACCATGTCCCTGTGGGGGGAGTGGGGGCATAGGCGATCTAGCGGTTCCTGACTAACATTACAAGGAATATTGCCCTAATGATTAATAAGAGTCTTTAGATGTTCCAACTCTAGAAAGACTTTCTCCACCTAGACTTGAATCTGAAAAAACACATTTGAAATCACAACCTAATTAGAAATAGAGAAACTTCTATCCATTTGATTTTGATTGAAAATTACAAAATTTCTATCTTTCCAAATTTCAAATATGATATCCACTTTGAATAATTTCCATATTTGGTTGTATTTTATAGGTAAATAAGTTGAGTCCCTAAGGAGGATTATTTTCTAGGTACAGGGCTCTAGAAGAAAGGGAGAAAAAGGGGAGTGGATGCACCTCCACGTTGACCATAAAAAGGAGAAAAGCCACACAAGATGTTTGATGGATTCCACTCGGTGAAAAATGACACAACGGGTTGGGAACTCCCATTTTTTAAAGTTTATCCCCAATATGTAAGTCTTGAATACACGAGAGAAAAAGAGTTTTCTTAGGTTCAGTGAGAATTTGCCAAATGTTTTCAAATTTGGTCAACAAAGGAGTTGAGGTTCCATCTACGATTGAGAGTCTCAGCTAGAATTTTTGATTCCATAAAAGGATTGGCAACAGGTCATTTCCAGTCCCGCCACTACAAGATGGAGGTTAAAATCCATTTTTTTGAAGATCTTCATCGGGAACAATTCAAATGAGTATGGAGATGGAATATGCATGATCATTTAAAATTTGAAATTGTTGCTTGATTTCTTCCCATGGCAGCCAACTCTTGGTTTTTTGACAAAATAGATTTGTCATAAGGTGAATTCCTTTCTTAAAAGCCCTCAACCATTTGATTCCTGGAGAAAGTGCAAAAGAAGCACTCTGAGATTGCAGCAAGGGAGAGTACCGTATGGAATGGGAGTTAATAGACACACCATTACGGAAGCCATTCCCCACCTATATTAGATGAAGTTTAAGAAGTTCCTAGGTGCACCAAATATTTTTGGCCACAAAAGTGACACCAATGGTTACAGAAAGAGTAGTGAGTAACATGGATTAAGAGAATCCAATCCTTTCCAAGATTTCCTTTCAAGATACAACCCTTGGAGAATGTAGTGTTTGTGAAGAATTTTACATGTTTCAGATTTTTTCTAGCTTCAAATAATCCATTTAATGCCAAGAACGGGGATTTGAAGCTAGATATTAAGGATCCCTAGAACTCCCACCTCCGTAGGTCTGCAAAAAATATGCCATGTCACCAGATGGATTGTTGTAGAGATTGCAAAGGTATCCCAAAACAAATCCTTGAGAATTTTTCAAGTTTACTATAAGCCGCTTTAGAGGGGAGCCATCAAGGAGAATCATAAACATTGGTGGCAGCCAATACCTTCGAGAAGGCCTATAATTTTAATGCTAATGAAAGTGGTTTGGTGATCTAGTAGGAATATTTTTGTTCAATCCGTTGGAAAAAATATGTGTAGAGCTCAGGAGGGGAAGCTTGGAAGGTGAATGTAATGCTTATGAATTTGAATTGGATCTCAAGTTGAATCCATTTCCAATGATATTGCACGAGCCAATGAGGAATGAGGGTGGAAGATTACTTATAGCATTGATCTTTTCACCATTGATAGGACAAGCTAGAGGTGAGGCAAAAATTATTAAAACATTCCATGACATTGTCAACAATTTAATCTTCTTCAAGAAGAGTGAGAAAGGAATCATCAAAAAAATTACCATTAGTTAATTATTTTCTATAGTTGGGAAGGGAGATACCTTTCACCAGGATCTCAAAGGTGTAGTGAGTAAGAAAATAGATACATCCTTCAACAAATAGAACATATAGTTTGGTAATGTCAAGGGGTATCCTTGTCTTATAGATATTAAGATCCCAAACATAGAGCATTAAACACTAGTAGTGATGTAGGTGTTAACATGTTGGAATAACATATTCATTGTGTGAATAAACTAGGGTTAGAATCTAAGATCTTGCAACATGTGAATGATAAAAGGAAATTCAATCTAGTAACGTAAGGTTTCTAAAAATTAATTAACTAAAATGTAGATAATATGGTAGTTAATCTAACTAGGAACAAATGTAAATAACTATATTAAAATGATGTAGATAACAACTATTTAAATATAAAAAGTGATTCAAGCAAACAAAGCTAATGAAAATATAAACCCTAATATGCAAAGAAGGGTTGAAAGGAGCTTATCCGATTCGGTGAACTTGCTAGAATGTGTTGCAGAGCTAACTGGAGAAACAGGAGGAGCAAACAACTATGCTGAGGTCTAGAAAGTTGCATACCTGGGCAGTATGAGTGGACATGGGTGCCTAAGAGAGTATCAGGGCACCTGTGGGTGCCCAAGTCTGTGTTCTGGGTGCCTTGGTATGTGCAGGAGGTCCAAAACTTAGATTTGCAAGTTCACTATATGGTTTGAAGCCTTTACCACTTATCGCACTAACTTCATTGCACCACACTGTATGTCGCTGATAGTCAATGATGAATAAGAGACCTCCAAAATTCCAAGACAAACATCAAACCCTAAAAAATAAACATGCATATGAAGGAGTTGGGCTGACCTCAACTGCCACAATGGTGGAATTACTAACTGAGCACTGCATTACATCTCAGACCCTATGTAGTTCTATGTGCAAGTGTGTGCAATCATGTCCTATGTGCTCTTGTGTTAGTCACACTTTTTGAAAGTAGTGAACAATAACCATGTGTAGAAAAATATAATAAAATGGTGGATGGAATAGAATAAACATCCCTCATATGGAGTGTGATGCATATGAACCAACCTTGTGCCTTTGTGATGGAGCTAGATAGATGCAAGTGTAGCCTTTGATGGATGCAACCTTAGGTGATGATAGTAGTGCTTAATGCTTGGTCCCTCATTATGGTCACATAACTTTATATTTATATGGTTCTCTTTTTCTGATTTTGTAATTAATCTCGAAAAGGCTGACCACAAGAAATATGAAATTTCCAAATGGTTAGAAAGTTCCCCAAAAGTGGTGGGAAAGTAGAAAAGGATCAGGACACCTTGACTAGGACCAGGTTACCCATCGGTTCCGTAGTACTAGCCTGGGTGCCCCAATAAAATGCAAAATAACATGGAATAGCAGAAACATATTGGGCATGCATGTGCAAGATATCAGCAGTAATGACATAAAGAAAAGTAAAATGGCCAAAAGATGGAGGTTAATTAGTACTTTCTTACTCAAAAACCATATGAATAATAGTATGAGACCCAAACTAAATAATGTCTAAAGTGTGTGATTTTGTGACTATATTTTCCCCCACTTTATGTTGGTGAGTGTAAAGCTTGGTAACATAAAGTAGATAGAGGTGTATACTTGATAATCCATGTAGAGTGCTGTAGAAACACGTTGAAGGACTAGACAAAGCAATGAGTGAAAAAAATATGATAGAGCATGTAAAATAAAGATGAAAAAGTGCCAAAAAAGTGATGATAGTGAACCTAGGGTAGAAACACGTGTAGTTGCTGATGTGTGTAATGTACGTGTATGGTTAGTATAGTGTGTGCTACTGCAAAATGTTGTTGTTTTTCCCCCATTGTTGTAGTTGTAATTGTTGACTACTTACTTCTGATACAGTTCGACCTACAAGGATAAGATGATAAAAAAGTTAAATACACATGTATACATGTCAAAAACACATGTAAAAGACGTATGTATATGTAATGAAAAGACTGAAATGAAAGTATGAAAATTGCAAAAGGAACATGTGCACCTAATCCTTGATGAGAGAGGGTGTAGAAAAAAGATATCCTATCCTGGGTTTTTTGGGCGATCTGACACCATAAGCTGAAGAAGTGTGGGGAGGAATTCTGCTATATCCTACAACTTGTAATTACTTTCCTGAATATGTGTGAAGAGATCTCTGTACTCCCTAGTTTTTTGGGCAATCTGATGCGACTTGCTGAAGTAGTGTAGAGAGGAAATCCGTTATAGCCTCTAACCTATAACATCTCTCGAGAATGCTAAGGACAACCATCTCCTATAAAATCCACTATGTACGGGCTTTGCAGAATGGTTTGAACACACTCGTTGTATAACCCACAATGCCAATGACGAAAACTGATTGAAATAAATCGGTGTAGAAGCATTGTGTAATATGTAAAACCCCAAATGATGCACCCTTCTTTGGAGGTGCATGCGATGTCACTAGTAACAAAATTCGGCCCCAAAAGAGAAACAACCACATGAACTTTGTAACTCTTCCCTACATGGGGAAAGGAAAGTGCTTGGTAGAAACCAAGGAGTGAAAAAACAAGAGGCTGGCCTAAGAAAAGTGTTATTATAAACAAGCATGCATGTATAAGACAATGTGTAATCTATGCAATACAGTGTATAAGTTACCGAGTAATATACTAATGTAAACACAAAAGAAGACAAAGTAAGTTGCATAAAGAAGGATGCAAACATGGGACTGTTGGTGACGAATCACAGCACCCCTGGGACTCTGCAACTCGATCAGTTGAGACTCTCAGTGTGATTACACAACATGGAGCTTTTCCTAAGTGTGGGACCTCGCGAAATAAGAAAAGCTCTCCGGATGAAGGCCAGTTCCTATTCCTCTGTTTAGATGCTCATGTAAAACGCAGAGGGTTTACTCAAAACCTAATCTAACTTACCAAGGAGATAGGGTAAGAGAATGCACAAAATAAAAACCTAAACTAATAGAGGTGATGCACCGAGGAATGAAGAACATATGTCTTGCCAATAAACACAAACCAATAAAATGTAATGCAAAAGATATGCACAGATAGCCAAATTCACAGTGAAAGATTAGGAGGATGCAAATAAACACGTAGAGGGTTGAGAAACATCCACATATATGTATTAATTTGCTCCAAAGGGTGATACAACACTAAAAAATGCCAAGAGGCAAGGTTGCATTACAATTTCAAATGGGAAGGTACTTTTTGCTCCACAAATCCACCTGCCAGGGAGAATAAGGGAGGAGGCAAAAACAAAAATGTCCAACCATTAAAAAACAACCCCTCCTTACATTTTATAGAGGGAAAAGAGAAGGAGAAATGGGAAAAAATGAAAATTTTCCCAACCACCTCCAAAACTGCGCCTAACTTATTCCATCATGGCGGTAGGTAAGAACCCCAACCACCCAAAAATGGCGAACTGTCAGATTTCCTGCATCAAGTCTGTTCCAATCAGGTTCAGGACTCTCTTCTGCATCCGCATCGGGTTTGGGAGGTGGCGCAACATATGTTTGATGCTCGTGTTTTCTTGAAATCCGTATCCACCGGCATTGCCAAGATTTCCTTTGTTTCAGGTTCAGGAGGTGGCTTTGCATATGCATCAGGTTTGGGAGGAGGCACAACGTATGTTTGATGCTCGTGTTTTCCCGAAATCCGCATCCGCCGGCATTGCCAAGATTTCCTTTGTTTTGGGTTCGGGAGGTGGCTTTCCATATGCATTGGGTTTGGGAGGATGTGCAACATGTTTTCACCCCATGCTTTCCCGACTCCAAAACCCGATTTCCCTTGTGTTGGGTTTTCCAACCCTTCCGACATGATCCTTCCTGTCGGGCTTTCCAACCCCTCCGACATGCTTCTTCGACTTGCTTTCCCGACTCCAAAACCTGATTTGCCTTGTGTCAGGTTTTCCAACCCTTCCGACATGCTCCTTCCTGTCAGGTTTTCCAACCCCTCCGACATGCTTCTTTGACTTTCTTTCCCAACTCCAAAACCCGATTTGCCTTGTGTTAGGTTTTCCAACCCTTCCAACATGCTTCTTCGACTTGATTTCCTGACTTGTTAATATTTACCCGGGGAGGAAAAAATATACAACAATTTGGCGACTCAACGGGATTACCTACCTGCCAGGTAGAAGATCAGTGGTCTTTTAGCAATCCATTGGGCATGGAGTCATAAGCAATAACCTGAACTAATCTGATATCTGATCCCGAGCCTGATACCGCAACTCCTTCTCTGAGAGAAAGTTGAACTGTAGAAAACCAACCTAGGAGCAACAAAACCTGTGGCAAAGCACTTAGGGAAACTGAAACCTAACTACAACAAGACAATGTGCATATGCACTTAGAGGTATTGAAAACTAGGCTAATATTTACAAGCGTAAACCTTTTCTCTTCAGTAGCAATGTTTAAGATAAATTCTGTTAACTGGAATCGGAAATTCTTCTCCTTCCAATGTAGACAATTGGGAGGCATTGCTATTCTTACATCCCATGACCATGTAGGGGCCACTCCAAATGGCATCAAACTTGGAATGCCTTCCTGGTTTTGCCCGATTTGCATCCCATTTCAGAACTAGGTCCCCTTCCTGGAAGGTCCTTGCTCTTGCTTTCTTATCAAACCATCTTTTTACCAAGGCTTGATCTTTCTCAATTGTTTGAACTGCATGTTCTCTAATTTCTTCCAATTCCATCAACTCTGCATACCTAGCCTCCATTGGTTCGAACTCAGCCAACTCCAACTGCCTCATAAACTCTAATGCAGGCAGTTCTAATGGTATAGGTAATACTGCCTCCCTCCCATAGACTAGCTTGTAGGGAGAATTACCTGTAGACCTCTTTGGTGTTATCCTGTCAGCCCATAACGCTGATTTTAGCTTGGTATGCCATGTTCTTTGATTTTCATCCAGAGTCCTCTTGATGATTCTTAGCAAATTTTTGTTTGTGGACTCTGCCTGCCCATTACCTTGCGGGTAATAATTTGAAGAGGTGGTCAAGTAGATTCCATTCTTGACAGCCCATTCTGTAATTTTGGAACCTATGAATGCCAATGCATTGTCTGATATGATAGTGGCCGGCACACCGAACCTGGTTACTATCCCTTCATAAAAGTCTAGTATGTTAGACTCATTTGCTTCTTTGAGTGCTATTGCTTCGGTCCACTTGATGAAATAGTCCGTTTCCGTGAGGATCCACTTGTGGCCTTGGCTTGAGTTTGGATTGATGACCCCGACGAAGTCCAATCCCCATTGCATAAATGGTTGATCAACCAAAATTGGGTGCAATAGAAGCGCTGCTAGTCTTTCTTTGCCTGTAAAGAGTGCACATCTCTTACACTTTCTTATCCATGTATAGCAGTCACTGAACACTGTGGGCCAATAATACCCTGTCTTTATTATCTTGAGATCTGTCACTCGTGGAGCAAAATTTCCTCCAGAATATCCATCGTGAAAATCTCGTAACACCCTCTCAATTTGATCTGTCCCAATGCACCTCAATAAAACTCCATTGATGTCTTTCTTGAACAAAACACTATCTACAAGCACATATGGAATAGCTTGTAATCTAAAGTATCTCCTCTTTGCTTTGCTCATTCCTGAAGGGCATAGTCCTGTCTGTAGTAAGTGCGTCATACTTTGAGTCCAACAAGGAGTGGGCACATCATCATTTTCCTGTTCCTGACCATCCTGTAGTACCAAGATAGTCTCCTTTTCATCACCTGCTTCAACTTGTTGACTCGAAGCTAGTTGTTCACATAGTCCTTTTCCACATACTAGCTTAGTGACCTTAATCTTGATGTCATATTCCATGACACGGGTTATCCATCCTGCACGTTTCTCATTCAGATCCTTATTTAGAAGGAAGTCCTTGACCCCCGCATGAGAGACCAACAAGTGTATCTTGTTGTTTGAGACTAGGTGCTTGAACTTCTTTAAGCTCCTGATCACTGCAAGGACATGCTTTTCAATGAACAAGTACCTAGTTTCGTATTCCCCCAAGCCTTGGCTGAAGAAAGCAACCAGTTGTTCTAATCCTTCTTTGTTTTGTTGTACCAGGATTGCAGAAATTGTGTCTCCACTACCGAAGGCATATAACACGAAGTCCTTGGAGAAGTTTGGATTGACGAGGGTTGGAGCTTGAGATATAGCCTCTTTTATTGCCTCAAAACCTGCCTTGGCTTCAGATGTCCACTTAAATTCCATGCTCTTCTTTAACATCAGCGTTATTCTCTTTACAAGAGCTGCAAAGTTTGGAACAAATCTGCGGACAAAATTGATCCTTCCTAAGAACCTTTGAAGAGCCTTCTTGTGACTTAGCAATGGCAACGCTTGAACTACTTCAACTCTTTCTGGGTCAATCGCCAACCCTTCCTTTGAAACAATATGGCCTAGAAGTTTTCCCTCGTGAGCCAAGAATATGCATTTTTTGGGATTCATTGATACCCCAAATCTTCTGCACCTCTGGAATACTTGCCTCAAATGACAGAGGTGATCCACTGCATTTTTTGAGAATACAGTGATGTCGTCAAGATATATCAGAACTATTTTATTGATCAACCCCCTAAATTCCATATCCATTGCCCTTTGCAAGGTGGCTCCAGCATTTGATAGCCCAAATGGCATCTTCTTGTAAGCATAGGTGCCCCATTTGGTGGTGAAAGCCATTTTGAACTGGTCATCTTCTTTAACCGTTCTTTGATTATACCCAAAGTAGCCATCTAGGAGAGAGAATCTCTCTGAACTGGATACTACTTGCAATATTTGTTCCATTGAAGGAAGCGGGTAATGGTCTTTGAGAGATGCCCTATTGAGGTCTCGGAAGTCCACACACAGCCTAATTTCTCCGCTCTTCTTCCTGTCTGGAACCAAGTTCGCAACCCAGCTTGAGTGCTTGATCGGGAATATAATGCTCGCCTCTATTAGCTTGTTTAGCTCTTTCTTCATTAGAGGCTCAATGTGAGGGTTGACAGGTCTTTGTTTCTCCCTGATGGGCTTAGCATCTGGATCCAATTCTATGGTATGTTGTGCCAACTTCGGATCGAATCCTCTCAATTCTTCATAGCTCTAAGCGAAGACATCTAGAAATTCTTGGCAAAGCTGTATGAAATCTGATTTCTCTTACTCAGTGGCCACTTTACCAATTTGAAGTGTTTTGCTTTCCCCAACCAGAATTGGCCCTGAATCTTCTCTCTTGACCTGTATGTTAGCCTTTTCCTTATGGAATTGGTCGTTAGGGTTGAAGATAGACTCCAAAATTACTAAACCCTTGGGAAGCTTGTTTTTCCGTAGCTGCGCTACTTGATCCCCATACTGCTGCTCTAGTCTGTCCTGATTTCTAGCTGAGAATTCAGCCTCTTCTTGTAAGAAATTGACGATCTATTGATCATTCTCAAACACCTGCCAGCTTGTGTTATTATCTGGAACTACTGGCCTCACAATCACATGGATATGTGGTTGTGTTTTTCCCCTTTTGATGTTGTCAACGACATCAAATGTTGCCCCAACTGTTGCGAGCCTATCTGTGGCTTCATTTTTCTTCCTGGGTATGGACATAATGTTGAAAGCTTCGAAATCCTCAATGAGGTCCCATACCCTATTCTTATAGCTCCTCAGCAGGTCATTCTTTGTAGCATGTGTTCCCCTGACTTGTTTGATGATTAGCTTGCTATCTCCAAACACCTACAAGTTCCTTATGCCGCTTTTTCTGGCCCAATGAAGTCCATGAATCAATGCCTCGTATTCAGCCGTGTTGTTTGAATAGGAAAATTGGAAACTAAAAGATGAAAAATATTTGATGTCTTGTGGTGAAATCAACATTGCACCACCTCCAGCACCTTGTCTGCTTCTCGAACCATCGAAAAATAGTTGCCAAACTTTGTTTCCATCCTTTTTTTCAGGCTGAATGATGTCGGGAATGGGTGAATTTTCTTCGTGTACACAATACATGCCCAATTCAGCTTCTTCAATTTCCTTGTATGGGTCAAATTCATGACTCCTGTTTGCCCACTCATCCAAAGTTAAATCAGGAATTCCCTCGACTTTAGTACCTGTTTCTAGATCATTTGGACACTCCTGATAAAAAATTCAGCAATTTGCATTGATAGGATTTGGTACATGAGGCTCAATATGGAAGTTGGCAATTGGTTCTGACCTGATTATTGTTTTGACCCCATACCTTGTCCTAAAAATCATGTGTGACCAATCTGCAGATAAATATCCACTGATTTTTACAGTGAAGTCTCTTGATAGACACATTGCAAAGAGTGGCGGAAGGTCAATCACAGACACATCTTGCAGAACTATAAAATTAGGATAGGAATGTAGTGTAAGGCTTAAGCCCTTAATGACCCCAACTGTTTGAACTGCTATTCCATCTAGCTGTACTACTCCTTTCAGCACTGGTTCATACTTCAAACCCAGTTGATCCGCTACTTGCTTCAGCATCACTGAACTACTTGCCCCTGAATCTATCATGCAGTTGTGTACCAAGTGGTTTCCAACAACCAACGACACATAGAATGGTGGAGGCTTCAAATTCCTGCTTGTCTGGCCCCCATCATGTTGCACTGTATTAGTGAGAACTTTCTCATGTTCCCGATTTGATGCATTTGAGGTAGACCAATTAGCCATGGCAGCTTGCAATAAATCTCGTTGCCCTGGGATCGCCAGCGATTCCCACATGGAAATGTTCACATGTGTCTTCTTCATTTTATTGATGATGTTGAAGGGGGATGAATTGTCCCTTTGTTGTCCCTTACTTGGTGCAACCTTTTCTGGAGCTACAATAGGTACCTTAGGCTGATTCTGCACATTTGGAGTTGTGTTTGGTCTACTGAACCCCTGTTGTGTAAGAGTGGGTTGAGAAACAACTGGATTAGACTGTTTTCCCTCTTCTATGATTCTCTTCGTTGACCGTGTGTTGGCAGCCATGCCCTGAAAAGGCTGTTGGTTAACTCCAAAGAAGTCTTCCATTTGCCAATTGGCCAATGTGGTTTCTGTTGGAGGTCCCTCTTGTTGTGTTTCTTGCTTCTTATTCTCTTCCTGGCTTGGTTTCTGAGGGACACCAATGGTTTGCACCATCAAGGCCTGATTTAGTGCACCATTGAAACATGTTGACTGATCGTGAGGTAGATTGCAAGGGAAACACCATTCGTACTCCTGTGCCATGTTATTTTGCGTTGGGACCAAGGCTCTTGAGGATGTCGTCACATTTGGATCATACATTCGAAATGGCCTGGCAGCCTGAGGTTGTCCTTGGTTTTGGTTTTGATTCACAACCTGAGGTGGTGGTCTATTTTGTTGGTACGGGGGCCTATCCTGGTACTGCGCTTGAGGCTAATATGGTCTAGCATTTTGAGCTTGTTGTCTTTTGATAGTCACCAGCTCATTTCCAAGGTTCTGCAGCTGCTTCATAATGTCCTGCAATTCCTTTGAAGTATTTGAAGAAGTGGATGCCTCATTATTGCTTTGATTTCTAGGAGTTGGAATGGGATTCAACTGTGGTGCTTGACTGGTTGTAGGATTTCCCATATCTGGATAGAGAGGCATTGGTGGCCTTGGCGCAAGCTTGCCAGCTTGGATCAAACAATTCTCTTCTCTGATCGTTGTGTCATAGGATCCTAGTAGCGTTGTCCCTCCCATTGATTGGATCATCATGGCTATGTCTGAATTTATAGCCTTTAAGAAATAAAGGAATGCACCTTCGGCAGTTGGCCTAATAGCTATTGGAATTCTGTCCCATGTCCATTGGAATCTGAAGTTGAAATCCATCATTTGCTCGTTAGGAGCCCTTTTTATTGTTGTCCGCTGTTCCAATAAAGACAAATTATCTACCCTCTCCCCGAATTGGTTGCAAAGAGCTGAACAAAGTTGGTCCCAATTCGTAATAGACCCTACTACTAGGCTCCTAAACCATTGTAAGGCCTTACCTTTGAAAGATGAAGGCAATAACTTAACTGCAACATCCATTTCATTTATTTCGTGGATTGCACATACATTAGCAATATCCTGGATGTGATCAATAGGAGTAGTATGATTTTCTCCCGTGAAATAGGGGATATTCTTTAGTGCTGCAACTGGGATTTGATTCTGAGCATTTAGGGAAAGTGGACTACTACCCATGAAATTGACAAAGGGATTCGGTGGTACATGTGCCATTATGATTGGCCTTAGAACCCTGGTTGATGTAAGAAAAGGTCTAGCAGGTGGAGGTGTAGACAAAGTCATGTTAGGTGGAGATGGTGATCTTTGTGGTCTTCTTCCTCTCTGACCTCTGCCTGGTGATAGTTGCAAGTAGACAAATAGCCCCTCTTCTTGAGTATTAGACCTGGTTCAAATTCTTCTCATGTGCCTGGACAACTTGTGCTGCTACACCGCTGAATCCAATCCCTTCGGAGTCACCAGATGTGTTAGAGAACAAGCCTCAAAAAGGTTGGATTTTGCCAAGTCACACACCAAACTTGACAATATTAAAAATATGATTTAAAATTCAAAGGACCCAGAGGAGACAATCTTCAAATCGGAATTCGGCCTTGTTGTGCAGTTGTGGATCCCCGAAAGGTACAAGCGGAACTCAGGTCATGCAATGCAACCTACAAAACCCGAATTTCCATGTGTCGGAACTTGTGACATGTCTGACACTTCAAAAAACCCAAAATGACTGCTGTCGGGAATAGGACCATGCAACGCATCGCCCAAAACCTGAAACACTTCTGTGTTTACTTTGATGTTCTCGGACCCCGAAAACCCGAAACACTGAAAAACATGAAATTTTGAAAATCAAAATCTAAAAAAACCAAGGATACCCATTTGAAGATTACAGTCAGATCTACCAACTGGTGAAATTTTGACTTGTTCTGAGCGAGTTAAGCCCTTGAAAATTGATTTCAGAGTTCAGGCTGGGAGGTGCAAAATCTGAAATTTGTAAAAACTGCAATTTCTCAGTCCAAATCTCATGAAAACTCCTTCAAATTTTGATGGAATGACCTCTTGGTCCCACCCGGCATGCCAAAACTGTTGGTGTCGAATCACAGCACCCCTGGGACTCTACAACGCGATCGGTTGAGACTCTCAGTGCGATTGCACAACATGGAGATTTTCCCAAGTGTGGGACCTCGCGAAATCAAAAAAGCTCTCCGGATGAAGGCCGGTTCCTATTCCTCTGTTCAGATGCTCACGTAAAACGTAGAGGGTTTACTCAAAACCTAATCTAACTTTCCAAGGAGACAGGGTAAGAGAATGCATAAAATAAAAACCTAAACTAATAGAGGTGATGCACTGAGGAATGAAGAACATATGTCTTGCCAATAAACACAAACCAATAAAATGTAATGAAAAAGATATGCACAGATAGCTAGATTCACAGTAAAAGATCAAGAGGACGCAAATAAACACAGTAGAGGGTTGAGAAACATCCACAGATATGTATTAATTTGCTCCAAAGGGTGATACAACACACTGTAAAATGCCAAGAGGCAAGGTTGCATTACAGTTTCAAATGGGAAGGTCCTTTTTGCTCCACAAATCCACCTGCCAGGGAGAAGAAGGGAGGAGGCAAAAACAAAAATGTCCAACCATTAAAAAACAGCCCCTCCTTACATTTTATAGAGGGAAAAGAGAAGGAGAAGTGGAAAAAATGAAATTTTTTCCAACCACCTCCAAAACTGCGCCTAACTCATTCCATCATGACGGTAGGTTAAGAACCCCAACCACCCAAAAATGGTGAACTGTCAGATTTCCCACGTCAGTTCTGTTCCAGTCGGGTTCGGGACTCTCTTCTGCATCCGCATCAGGTTTGGGAGGTGGCGCGAACATATGTTTGATGCTCTTGTTTTCCCAAAATCCACATCCGCCGGCATCTGCCAAGATTTCCTTTGTTTCGGGTTCGGGAGGTAAGACTTTGCATATGCATCGGGTTTGGGAGGATGGCTGCAACATGTTTTCACCCCATGCTTTCCCGACTCCAAAACCCGATTTGCCTTGTGTCAGTTTTCCAACCCTTCCGACATGCTCATTCCTGTCGGGTTTTCCAACCCCTCCAACATGCTTCTTCGACTTGCTTTCCTGACTTGCAAAACCTGATTTGCCTTGTCTCATGTTTCCCGAAACCCGAAACCCGAATTCCTTTATGTCGGGTTTTCCAACCCCTCTGGCATATTCTTTCCTGTCGGGTTTTCTAACCCCTCCGACACATTTCTTTTATGTCGGGTTTTCCAACTCTTCCGACATGCTTCTTTTTCCTTGTATATATTTACCAAGGGGAAGAAATATATACAACAGGGACATCACTCACGATGTTGTAAGATACACAATGCCATCATGGTCATATACAAAAAAAAATTGTGCACACCAAACAAAGGGCTAGGCCCACATACAATATCAAACAATAGGAAAAAAAATACAAATAACATATAGCCATGGAAGCAAATAATCCTGCAAAAAAATTATTCACATGAAGCACCCATTAGCATGATAGAAAGATACCTAGTATGTCAAAAGCATGTATAACCATGTAATATAGAGTGCACCTAGGGAATGATTGCACACACTTGCACATAGAATTACATCGGGTCTGAGATGTAGTGTAGAACTTAGTTAGTAAGTCCACCATTATAACAGCTAAGGTCATTCTAAACCCTTAAAACTCATATTTATTTTTGAGGGTTTGATGCTTGTCTTGGGGTTTTATAGGTCTCTTCTTCATCATTCATCATCACCAACATACAACGCATTGCAACGAAGTTAGCGCAATAGGTGGTGAAGGTTTCTGATCATATAACGACCCTAAAAATCTAGTTTTTGGACATCCTGCGCAGACTAGACACCTAGAATGTAGACTATGGCTCCCACAAGTTCCATGATACTCTCCCAGGCACCCCAATCCACTTAGACTGCTCGAATTTGCAAGTTTTTGGACCTTGGCATTGTTGTTTCCTCCTCATGTTTATCCAGTTATATTTGTGACATAGTCCAATGATTTTCAAGAATTAGATAAGCTCCTTCCAACCCTTCTTTAGATATTAGGGTTTATATTTTCATTAGCCTAGTTTCTTGGGTCACTTTTTATATCTATTTAGCTGTTATTTACATAATTTTAATACTGTTATTTACTATTGTTCTTAGTTAGATTAACTACCATATTATCCACATTTTAGTTAATGATTTTGGTGAACCCGAATTGATCTTCATGCCTATAGGATCCCCCCTCTTTTTCATCCTAGAGCCTATTCATCATAAACATCTCAATCACTGATTATTTACTTGCACATCTTGGTGTATGGTATAGAGTCCAACTTATTCTAGCTACTACCCACATTTGTGCTAACATGCACCCTGGATTAGTGTATCAAAATTTTGTTGATGCGTTTTCTCAACACTTATCATTCAAATATAATATTCCCACTAATTTAAACATTTTTTATAATGAACCCCCTTGCATATTATGATTCACATTCTCAATATGGGTATTAAGTGCAATTTAATTGATAAAGGGTCTAAACTCAACCTATGTCTTATGTCATTCCTTCAACACCTCGGTCTTTCAGCTTGTGACGTTAGTCCATCTTTTCTTTCATTGCGTGCTTATGATGGTTATGTTCATGTGTTGGTCACATTACACTACCCATCACTGTAGGGATCAAAACTATCCCCATTGTGTTTTTTTATCATTGATTTCCCAGTCTTCTATAACTATTTACTAGGTAGGCCATGGCTTCATACCATGCAAGTTGTCGCATCTAATGTGCACCATTGTGTTAAATTCCTCAATAAAGGAATTCAATATATTATTCTTTGCGACCGTGAACCATTACAATATTGTTATTCCTTTTCCACATATTGATACTATAAATCATCCTCAACCTATGGAAGAATAACCTCACTTGCCACCACTTGAAGGTGTTATTTTTGTGATAGATGTAGTTTATTCTATACCACCTACTATTAATATTACTATGATTCCTTCTCAGGGGCCTATCTAGTCCATGGATGTCACTCTATCAGCTACGCCTTCACATATATTGCCTCCATTATCATTCTCACCTTTCACTTAGAAAATTTTCATGAATGACTCATATTAGGAACATATTCCATTTGATACCACTTGTGATGTTACTATGTGTTCACATGATGGTCTAACTTGAATCAGTTTTGATTTTGAATACCTTTATCCTACTCATGATCCTCATCTATGTTATGGGTTCTTCACTGTTACCAATGCTTATGGTCTACATGGATTTCATCTTATGGTTTATCTATTGCGCACTCCGTGCTCTTCTCCACTCACATTTGGAGACTTTTGCCTTACTTATATAGGGGGCACATTAGATCCTGATCATATTGATATCTCATTTCCTATGCCCTTCTGCCACATATTCATTTTTAAAAGCTCATTCCTTGGCTATATGCAAAATCTAATTCATTGATATGCACACGATTTTCCACTTCCATCTTTGATCAATGAGGAATACACTATGGGTATGTACAATTTACACCTTAATGGTTCATTGCATGATCAACAAGCCACTAGCACTTATCAGGTCTCTAATGCCCATCCACATGACTTTGACCCTAAAAATGACGATCTCTTAGATGAATTTACATGATCCATCCTTCATCATCCACACTTGGGGGCCAAAACATCCAACATACCCCCTAACCTAGTAGCATCTTCCATCACAACATAACATACTTCTAGCATACACATATCACATCCTCATTGCATGCTCATCACACTTATACCAGTATTGTCATTATCCAATGACACACTCTTGTGCTTCGATTCACATTTGGCTATTGAGAGATACTTACTACATATGAACCCCACACACTGCAAAATAGTTACTACATGCTACATCTATTCACACATCTCGCATCATATGTATTACACTTTGCATCATACATTCCACATTTATTATATATCATTTTGACATTGGTATCTACACATCATACATCATATTAGTCATCATTATACACGCATCACAATTTTAGGTTCTATATTACATACTTGCATTGTGCATGTATACATAATACATTGCCTACGCACCATAATAGTAACCATCATAAATGTGTCACGCTTCTACTCTAGAATTAAATACTACTCAACCTACATCCTACATACTACATAACACGCATCTCTACATTACTAGTCTACCTACACACATCACATTACATACCATTCATTGTGTATTACACATTTCTACACATCATACGATTGTTTATTATCATCACGCATGCTACATCGTGTTTTACACACTGCGCTCCTTACCCTATGAAGAAATTTAGTTCCTTTTTCTATACTCGACTACTGAGGGTTTATAAATAAAATGGACCTTATCATAATTCGACCATCTATCATGCGACATTCCTAGGTTAGTGACATACACTATAGGCTTAATGGTCACCTATTCCCATCATCTTGTAATGGTATACACTTTAGGATACATCACCACTCCCTCTCTTCATCTAGTAGTGATATACGCTTTAGGATACATCATCACTCTTTTGATCATCTTATTGGGATATATGCTTTGGCTATAAGGGTCACACATTTATGTCATTTCTAGGTTGCATCTCATTAACACGCATAAGAATTTATCACAATGCATTAGACACAACACACATTTTTACCATTTCTTAATGACACACTCTCATTTACGGTTCATTCTTGACTGTTGAGGGGTAAAATGAAATGAACCTCACTGCATACATTGTTGCACCACATAGGTAACAAAATGATTTAAAGAAGGTAAGGTTGTGGTACGTCAAGAATACCTTGAGGTGAGAAAAAGGTTGTGTGCATTGTATAAGATCAAGATGATTGTGAAGATCTCCTTTTTTCTGGGAAGGACTACTTGAGAAAGAACAGAAGACCACAAGATAACATTAATAATATAGGTTGGTGGACTACCTAGTGGGAGATGGATATGGGAAGTGGGGTGCTTCTTAGAAGGTTGTCAATCCACGTTCAAATAAAACTTAATGCAAAGAAATAACATGAAAGAAGGAAATCCTACTGTATTTGTATGATTTAGGTGTCTCACACAAATACAATAAGTTATATTTAATCTAATAATGCATATAAGACTCAATCTAGAAAGGGTGGTTGGTTGTCAAGGCTTGCAGGTGTAGAAATAGGTATTAGGGAGGTTTGGATGAAGTTTGGTTGGGTTTTGAGAGTTTTTGGGTGAGGTTAATAACTTGCTGGTCTGAGGGATATTATCAGGTATAGAGACTGATACTAGTTGGGTGACCGATGCCAGTAACTATTTTTATTCGGTATCAGTTGGAAAACTGATCATGGTAGGGGAAATTTGGTGACAAGGTAGGAATGAGGTTGGTTGGGCTTACAGTGATTACATAGAGTGTTGGTAAGGCTCAGGGATGGTGTTTGGATTTAGGTGAAGGTACAACAGAGGTGAAATGGGTGGTTGGAAGGAAAAAAGGGTTTAGATTGGTGGGTTGATGGGTAGATGGGTATATGGAGGTATACGGGGAAGAAGCGGTCTGTATGATATTAAAATAACATATTTTGATACTAGAAGCTAACTAACTTAACAACTAGATTATAATACTTATCTGGGGATTAAAGGTTGATGGACGATGGCTTTTGGTAGGTGCTTGGAGAATAAATAGGTCCAGATCCACTGCAGCAACAACGAAGGCTCGGTGCTTCCTTGTGTGAATGATATGAGACTCTAGAGAAACAAGTTGATTGTTGATGAAGAATGTGGATACTCAGGTCTTGTGTTGGTCGTCAGAATCTTGTTTTAAATGACTGGATACAAGAGCTTAGAATGCCAGAACTCAAAAGAAAAAATGGAGGAACCTGGTGAAAGAGTTGGTAATTCTTATTTAAAAGAACCAATGGTTGTTAGCTGACTGGAACTGGCCAAGGAATAACCGACATCGGTTAGGGAGAATGTTAGGTTGTGGAGCCTGTTTTCATGTGAGAAAGTGTTGAAGATTGTACACTAAGAGTACTGTACAATTTACATAGTTGTCTCGCTAGGGTTCGAGGCTGGGCTGGGCCCCAAGCAGGGTTCTAGGGGCGCAGCTCCCAAGAAATTTTTTTGGGCCTTAAAACGTGCCCAATATATCGGGAAATGTGATTTTATCATATGGGTGGGTTTTTTGACCCATAGGTTTATGGAATGGTTTTGGCCCATGGTTTTGACACCCATGATTTTATAAAACTACTTAAGCAGTTGTCTATTTATATGGTTTTGTGCATATGGTAGATATAAGGTAACATTGCAGATGTGTTTTGAATTCGGATGTGAATTCTGTAGAGTTTGTTGAGCATAGCTCCAAACATATCTGGGTATTGTATTGAGAGAGTGGTGGCTTGTAATAAAATATGAGCAAGTGATTCTTGGTGGACGTAGCCCAAATTGGGTTAACCCACGTTAAATATTGTCCCTTTGTGTTTTGTTATTTTATTCTGCACTTTTATTTAAGATCTGTAATGCATATTAGTTTCTATTGTTACGATTATGTGAGGGATTATTCTGCATATTTTATTCCTTATTTCCTAACAATTAGTATCATAGCATGGTTTAGTTTTCTGAAGTTTGAATCGTAGAGAAAATTTTATCTTGAGTGGGAGTTATGGTAGATGATGGAAGATCTATAGTTGATAAATCCAACGGGCAGAATTTCAGTCTTTGGAAGATGCAGATGGAATATTACTTTTATCAGAAGGATCTTTATATTCTGTTGTTTGAGAAGGTGAACAAACCCTTGAGCATGATGGATGCATAATGGGATTTGCTGGATAGGAAGGCACTTGGGACAATCTAGCTATGTCTTGCATCTTTAGTATTATTTAATGTTTCAAAGGAAAAGACTACAAAAGAACTGATGGATGCATTAGGGAAGTTGTATGAAAATCCCTCTGCCTCAAATAAGATATTTTTAATAAAAATATTGTTTAATATGAAGATGTCTTAGAATGGTTCAGTAGCAGATCATTTAAATGATTTTAATATGATTGTAAATATGCTAGCTTCGGTTATAATAGAATTTGATGAAGAAGTTAGGGCTCTATTAGTTCTTTGCTCTTTACCTGAGAGTTGGAATAGCTTGGTAATGGCGGTAAGCAACTCGGTTCCAGCTAACTCAAAGTTGAAGTTTGAGGATGTTGTAGGGGTGATTCTAAGCGAGGAAATGTGAAGAAAAAGCTCTGGGGAATCTTCTACTTCAGAGAATGCTTTGGTAGCTGAAAACTAGAGGGAGACAGAAGAATAGAGGAAGTCGTGGAAAATTAAAGGATCGAGCAAGGTCAAAATAAAAAAAACAAGATAGTATGTTGGCACTGTGGAAAGTCTGGGCATGCAAAGAAGGAATGTTGGGAACTTTGGGACAAGAAGAAACAACATGGGAAGAAAATAAAGAGGCAAATGTGGTAACGGGTAATGTATGTCAGGATGCTTTGATTATTTCTTTGTACACTATCACTGAATCTTGGGTTTTAGATTCGGGGGCTTCTTTCCATGCTACTCCACATAGGCATTATTTTGTTGATTATGTTCAAGGATATTTTGGGCATGTTTTTCTTGGTGATGATGAGCCTTGCAGCATAGTTGGAAAAGGTTCTGTTCAGGTTAAGATGCAGAATGGGAATACTTAGCTATTGAAGGATGTCAGACATGTGCCTACATTAAGATGAAATTTGATATCGGCAGGGTAGTTGGGAAGTGATGGTTGTGCTGTGATATTTATAGACAAACTCTTGGAAGGTTACCAAGGGTGCTCTTGTGGCGGAAAGAGGTAAGAAGGTTGGAACCTTGTATTTAACCACTTATAGAACTAATGTTTGTAATCTTGTGGCTTCAGAAGTAGATACAACATTGTGGCACTATAGGCTCGGTCATATGAGCCATAAGGGCATGGAGATCATAAAGAAGGATTTTCTCAGATATACAGAAACAAGTTTGGAATTTTGTGAGGACTGCATATATGAGAAACATAAGCGAGTAAGTTTTCTTAAGGTTAGACCTACAAAGAAAGAGAGTAAGTTAGAGCTGGTGCATTCTGATGTGTGGGGGATCAGCTCAGGTATCATCTCTTGGGGGTTCAAGTTATTATGTTACTTTTATTGATGATGCAACAAGGAAAGTTTTGGGTTTATTGTATTAGAAACAAATCTTGATGTATTTGACACTTTCTGTTAAATGGAAAGTCCTTGGTAGAGAATGAAATGGGTCTTAAGCTAAAATTTCTTAGGTCAACTAATGGAGGGGAGTATTACAGAAATGAATTTGATGATTACTGTTCTAAGAATGGAATCCATAGGAAAAAGATGGTTCTAGGAACTCCGCAGCAGAATGGGGTGTCAGAAAGGATGAACAGAACAATAATGGAATGTGCTAGGAGCATAAGGTTACATGTAGGACTGCCTCTTTATTTTTGGGTAAAAGTAGTGAGCACAGCCGTGTACTTGATAAATAGAGGACCCTCAAGTTCCTTGGATGGAGACATACTTGAGGAGGCTTGACATGGTAAGAAAGTTGATTATTCATGTCTTATACTCTTTGGATGTGAGGTGTTTGTCCATATAGACAAGGATGATAGGACCAAGCTAGAGGCTAAATCAGAAAAATGTACTTTCATTGGTTATGGTGGTGATGACTTTAGATATAAATTCTAGAGTATTAAGGAAAAGAAAATAATTTGATCTAGGGATGTGGTCTTTCATGAGAAAGTCATGTATAAGCAGCAATTGTAGGAAAACAAGGAAGAATCCAAGAAAGAATATGCAGCGGTAGAGAATTTTCTAGATGGGAAAGTGACACATGAATCAGTTCAAGAACCTCCTCAACATGAACCCCAAACTCCTGTATTGATGAGGTATTTTAGGGTAAGAAGAGAACCTGAATGTTTTTCTCCTTCTCTTTATTATTTATTACTCATTGATAGTGGAGAGCCAGAGAGATTTGATGAAGCAATGCATGTAGATGCCAGGAAGAAGTGGGAGAAAGCCATGGATGAGGAGCACCAGGCTCTCATGGAGAACCAGAAATGGGATTTGGTGAAGCTACCCAAAGGAAAAAGAGTATTACAGAACAAGTGGGTGTTCAGAGTGAAAGAGGAAGGAGGCAAGAAAAGATACAAGGCCTGATTGGTGGTCAAGGGGTTTACACAGAAAAAAGGTATAGATTTTGATGGGATTTTTTCTCTTGTAGTAAAAATGACTTCCATTAGAAATGTTCTTGGAATAGTTGCAACAGAAGACTTGCACATAGAGTAGCTTGATGTAAAGACTACATTTCTCCATGGTGATTTAGATGAGGAACTATTTATGCAGTAACCAGATGGCTCTGAGGTTAAAGGTAAAGAGGGGATGGTGTGAAAACTGAAGAAGAGCTTGTATGGCTTGAAACAAGCTCCACATCAATGGTATAAGAAATTTGATAGCTTCATGATGGAGAAAGGTTATATTAGATGTCATTTTGACCATTGCGTGTATACAAAGAAATTTGAGGATGGAAGTTATATTATGCTTTGTCCTATATGTGGATGACATGTTGGTTGCATGGGTAAAAACATGCAGGAAATGAAATTACTCAAGAAGTACCTAAGTGACTCCTTTGCTATGAAGGATTTGGGGGTAGCCAAAAAAATCCTTGGTATGAGGATATCTTGGGATAGGAAGGAATATAAGCTGACTTTATCTCAGGAAGAGTACATTAAGAAGGTATTGGAGAGGTTTAATATGTAGGATGTTAAACCGGTTAGGACTCCTTTGGTAGGCCATTTCAAGTTATCAAAGGAACAATGTCCTAAGACAAAGCAAGAGAGAAACCAGATGTCCAAGGTACCTTACTCATCAGCAGTTGTTAGTTTGATGTATGCCATAGTGAGCACTAGGCTTGATACTACCCATGCAGTGGGAACGGTGAGTAGATTTATGAGTGATCCAGGTAGAGATTACTGGGAGGTAGTAAAGTGGATCCTTTGGTATTTGAGAGGGACCATGGGGAACAATTTTGTGCTATAGTGGATCAAAAACCACTTTGTGTGGTTACGTAGATTCAGATATGGCTAGAGATGTAGACAGCAGGAGGAGCACAACAGGCTATGTTTACACTATAGGTGGAACAACAATAAGCTGGATTTCACGAGTTTAGAAGTTGGTGGATTTGTCAACCACGAAGGATGAGTATGTTGCTGCCATAGAGGCAAGCAAGGAAATTATTTGGTTATAACAATTACTTGAGGAGTTTGGGTATAAGCAGGAGGAAGGAAAGTTACATAGTGATAGTCAGAGTGCTATACACCTAGCTAAGAACTCTGCTTTCTACTCTAGGATGAAGCATAGGCAATTAAGGTACCATTTCATCAGGATAACTTTGTAGGAAGAGGAACTTGAAGCTAGAGAAGATTCAAACCATTTAGACTCTTGCAGACATGATGACCAAGGTGGCCATAAGGGAAAAACCGAAGCTGTGTTCACTTTTGGTTGGTCTTCACATAAACTAGTGAAGGGTTGAGAAGCTTGCTCAGAGGAAAACTAGTCTCCAAGTGGGAGAGTGTTAGGTTGTGGAGCCTGTTTTCATGTGAGAAAGTGTTGAAGACTGTACACTAAGAGTACTGTACACTTTCCACAGTTTTCTCACTGGGGTTTGGGGCCAGGCCAGGCCCCAAGTAGGGGTCTAGGGGCGCAGCTCCCAAGAATTTTTTTGGGCCTTAAAATATGCCCGATATATCGAGAAACGTGATTTTCTCATATGGGTAGGTTTTTTGACCCATAGGTTTATGGGATGGTTTTGGCCCATGGTTTTGATACTCACGGTTTTGTAAAAATGCTTAAGCACTTGTCTATTTATGTGGTTTTGTGCATATGGTAGATATAAGGTAACATTGTAGATGTGTTTTGAATTTAGATGTGAATTCTATAGAGTTTGTTGAGCATAGCTCCAAACATATCTGGGTATTGTATTGAGAGAGAGGTGGCTTATAATAAAATATGAGCAAGTGATTCTTGGTGGACGTAGCCCAGATTGGGCGAACCACGTTAAATACTGTCTCTTTATGTTGTTTTATTTTATTCCACACTTTTATTTAAGATCTGTAATATTTTCTGCATATTAGTTTCTATTGTTACGATTCTATGAGGGATTATTCCACATATTTTATCCCTTATTTCCTAACAGAGAAAAGGTCATATTTTTACCAAAAAATAGCCTTTACTCTCAATTTTTGGCATGGGTCAAGGTTTTTTTATGGACTAGGAGTCTGGGTTGTCACTAAAAGAAGTGGGAAACAGGCATGAGAGGTGTAGAAGAAGTCATATTTAGGTTTATAATAAGCCATAGTTAGTTAAGGAAAGAAATGAATTAGTCTAGGTTAATAAATGGACTTGGAAAGGGTCCATGGTGAGGTGGAGAGGTGAGGGGGCAATTAACTTAATATGGGTAGTTAAATTAATAATAATGTGTTGAAGGGCTCATGGTAAGGGGATATGTTAATCGAAGGGGACCTAGAGGGTTGTGACCTAAATTTGGGTGTCTACATACATTTCCATTCACTCAGAGGCATGTGGCTCCTATCATTCCATCTTGCATTCCATTCCATCAATCCACATCATATTGCATATCTTGGTTTCTTTTACTCTTTTTTGTATTTTCTTGTTTATGGTCATCTTATTACACATGCTAGTTAGATCTCTTATATTTCATTTATCTATAACATACACACATGTGTGTTCATGCCTTTCTTTAGTTGTGATCACATATATATGTCTTTTCCACTCAACACGGATTCTCACCTTCCACTCATCCTACATTGGTTGTTGGGGGAATCCACAATCGTTTCTCATAGGTGTTATTGTTTCATTTTGTACTTAGCACTCTATATTACATGGTTACACATGTTTTTGACATAATAGGTATATTTATAACATACTAACGAGTTCCTCAGGTGCAACATTTTTTTGTAGGATTATTTTCTTCCATGACTATCTGTTATTTTTACTTGTTTGTCTATTGTTTGCTATTATATGTGGGCCTTGCCCTTTGTTTGGTGTGAACACTTTTTTGTTGTATGTGGCCATGATGGCCTTGCATGTCTTGCGATATCATGATTTATGTCCCATGTTTGCATCCCAATGTGTGTAGATTACTTTTTCTTTTTACATGTTTACATTACTATATTGCTTAGTAGCTTATACATTGTTTGTGTAGATTACACATGTCTTATAGATGAATGTTTTTTTTGTACTAACACTTGTCTTTGGCTAGCCTCTTTTTTGTGCATGCCTTGGTTTCTACCAAGAGATTTACTTTCCCCCTCTAGGGCAGACTTACAAATTTCATGTAGATGGCCCTCTTTTGGGGCCGCATTCTCCTATCAGGGACGTTGCATGTGCCACCAAAGAGGGGGCAAATCATTTAGGATTTTACATACTACACATTGCTCCTACACCGGTTCAATTCAGTTTGGTTCCACCCTTGACATTGTGGGTTATACAACAAGCGGGTTTAGACCAATCTATGAACCTTATACACAATGGATTTTAGAGGACATGTTTCTCCTTAGCATTCTGGGGAGTAGTTACAGGTTAGAGGATACACCGGAATTTTTCTCTACACTACTTCAGCTAGTGGTGTCGAATCACCCAAAAAAATAGGCAGTATAAAGATATCTTCACATATATTCAAGGAAGTGCTTATAGGTTAGAGGATACAACGTAATTCCTCTCTACACTTTTTCATCCTAGATCACCTAAAAAACCCAAGACAAGATATCCTCTTTCTATGCTTTTTCTCTTGACATCGAAAAGGTGCACACGTTCCATTATTCATTTACGTAATTTACATTTACATTCTTTAACATACATATACATGCATATTTTACATGCATTTTTACATATACATGTGTATTTGATTACTTGATCATTTTCTCCTTGCATGTCCATCTGTATGAGAAGCAAGCAGTCAACAAAAACTAATATAACAATAGGGGCAACAACAACAACATTTTTTGGTAACACACATAATACTAACCATGCAGGTACATCACACACATCGGAAACTACACATGTGTTTCCACCCTAGGTTCACTCTCATCACTTTTTCTCGCTTTTGCATCTTTAGTTTCCACACTCTATCATTTTTTTTTCACTCCATGTTTTATTTAGTCCTTAAACACGCTTCTACATCACTCTACACATATTATTAGGTACGTATCTCTATCTACTTTATGTTACTGAGATTTTCTCTCACCAACATAAAGCGGGGGAAACTTTAGTCACGAAATTACATAATTTAAAAATTATTTGGTTCAGACCTTAGAATTCCATTCATATGGTTTTTGAGTGAATAAATTACTAATCAAACCTGATCTTTTTTCCATTTTACTTTACTTGTTTTTTTTCATTATTCCCAAACTCCAACACATGCATTCCCAGTTTATTTTTGTCGTTCCATTTTATTTTTCATTTTACTGGGGCACCTAGGCTAGTACTGGGGTTCCCTTGTCCCAGTTAGGTTGGCTTGATCCTTTTCCCATTTTCCTGTAAATTTTTTGGCACTTTCTAATCGTTTGGACATTTCATATTTCTTGTGGCCAGCCTTTTTCAGGGTTAGTTACGAAATCAGAACAAGAGAACCATATAAATATAAACTTATGTGACCATAATGAGGGACCAAGAACTAGTCACTACTATCATTACCTAAGGTTGCATCCATCAAAGGATCTATTTTCATCTATATATATCCATCAAAAAGTCACAAGGTTGGTTCATCTCCATCACACTGCATAGGAGGGAAGTTTATGCTATTCCATCAACCATTCTATTACATTTTTCTACACATAGTTATTTCTCACTAATTTCACAAAGTGTGACTGACACAAGAGAATGTAGGGTTTTGATTGCACAAACTTTCACATAGACCTACATCGGGTCTGAGATGTAGTACAGTCCCTGTTAGTAAGTTCACCATTGTGGCAGTTGAGGTCAGTCTGACCCCTTCATATGTATCATTGTTTCTTAGGGTTTGATGCTTGTCTTATGGTTTTGTAAGTATCTTATTCATCAATCATTATCAATGACATACAACATAGTGCAGCGAAGTCAGTGCGATAGGTGGTGAAGGATTCACATCATATAACGACCCTACAAATCTAGTTTTTGGACCTTCTACATAGACCAATGCGCCCATAACACATATTAGGGTGCCCATAGGTGCATTGATACTATCCAAGGTGCCCCAATCGACTCAAAATACCTAGATCTATAAGTTTTTGGACCTCGGCATAGTTGTTTCCTACTCCTTTTTCTCCAATCAGCTCTACAACACAATCCAGCAAGTTCACCGAATCAGATAAGCTCCTTCCAACCCTTCTTTGCATATTAGGGTTTTTTTTTGCATTAGCCTAGTTGCTTAGGTCACTTTTTATATTTATTTATCTATTATCTACATCGGTTTAATATCTTTATTTAATACTGTTTATAGTTAGATTAACTACCACATTATTCACATTTTATTTAATCACATACTTTTACATACTATTTGAAAGCACCCTAAAATTTACAAAGCAAATTACATGACTAACTAAAGAAGGCTAACTACATTGCCACCTCTAGTCAAGGTTCTAAGTCTAGGAATATAACATTACGTTATAAGCTTAAAGGAATTATTAACTAACATGAATCTAACTCACTACATTGCCACCTCTAGTCAAGGTTCTAAGTCTAGGAATATAACACTACGTTAGAAGCTTAAAGGAATTATTAACTAACATGAATCTAATTCAAAATCTAACTAAACATGCCTACTAATATGTTCAAATTACCTAACATGGGCCTAAATATACCTAAGTGGGAAATAAAATTGGTATGGTTGCTACTCCAAAAAATGGTGAAATGGCCTCTCCAAATTACTTGGTAAGCCACTTTAGAGATCCATCTACTAACCTTGTTGGAGGCTTTAGGCAAGGATTGAGCTTGGCTATAAATCATATATACATATTACATGGGATACAAATCAAAGCATGGTATGCAAAATTTAAAGGTAGTAGTTAGTCTTATTTAAATATATTTTCATTTTAGAAAAACTTGCATCTTGGTGTATGTGAGACTAAAAGTACAAAGAATATTTAGAATTTCTAATTATAATTAATGAATTATCAAGTGATTAGGGTGTGTGGAGCCTTGATAAACCACTTAGGGTCAACTAGGAGGCTAGGATAAGATTTTTATTCTTGTCGAGACATTATGGAGAGAAGTGGGGTGATTTTGAATGGTTGGAAGAGGGGTTTGAGCCAGTAGTAGGGTATATTGACCAAAACAAGGGCAAAATAGGCTTAATTAGCTAACAAAAACTAATTGTCTATTTTGAAGAGGATTTTGATTTATGATTCATCGTAAAGTGGAATCCTCAATTTGAATGAGGTTTGGTGATCAAAAAAGTGCTTGTTAATTGATCAAAGTGGTAAGAAACATTAGTTAAATAGCAAAACTCACAAATTATAATGGAATTGGTAAGAATGAGTGATTTGTGTGCATTTTGGAAATAAGATTGCAAAAGTAGAATCTAGGTGTCTACATTTTCCCCTGTTTGAGGTGAAGTAAGTGACTTCACTTCAAATATAGTAGTCAAGAATAAACAAGTAAATTTTTGAAGAAAAATTAGTGGAATGGAGGATGCCCCCTCGAGTGTTGATGGGGTGATAGAATAAGTCAATTGATGATCGAAAATATGATAGAATGGACACAAAACCCTTGGTTATTTAGAATGGAAAAAATATAGGGATACAAATGGTTGTTTATTGCCTCAGGTGATTTTGGAAGAAAGATTAGTAGTGATAATCAATGATAATGGAGAATAAATGAGAATGGAGAATATAGGACAAGCCCAATCTTTGCATCCAACCTTTCAATAAGAAAATTTATTATATCATTCTTCCCCTAGATCTACATCATTGGCCTTTATTAAAATAAAAAAAGTGTAAGATAACATGAAAAGATAAATTACTAACAAATGTTTACTACTAAAAATATGTAGCTCTATGAAACATACATTATGCAATGCAATATGAGAAAGTTAAATGATATTTAGCTCCATGTAACATATAGAATGCAACGCAATACAAATAAATTAAACAAAAAGCATGACAGAGAAACTAGTATAATCACACGTATTGAAACAAACAACTTTTAAGACACTTGTACCAATGTTTTTGTTATTAAGTTGTAGTTCCCAAATGTTTGTGTTATAAAAAAAATGGTTAAAAAATGTTCCCCAAGCAAGGATATATGTGAGGGGAATAATGGAGGACACAAGTAGTCCCATGGAAAATATTTTGTGCACTATGACACAGTCCCTAGAAACTTACTGTTACATGGGAGTACCGAAATAGCATGTAGCCTAGCTTTTGTTAATGGAGGTAGATCACAAAGATCCGCAATTCCTTTGAGACCAGAACAAGCCAAAACCTTAGAAAGATGTTTTTGTAAGACATATTTCAATGTTTAAGGATAATGCAATTGACAAGGTTTGGCTGCATATATGCTGTGTACCATTTTTTTGTAAAATTTTAATTTTTTTACAAATTTTATTTGGTTTTTTAATGATTTAATCATTTTTTTTGAATGATTGTTTTTTTTATTTTTAGTTTTACGGAAGAAAGTATTATAGAAGAAATAACGCAGTCACGAGACAACATTAAAAGTGACTGTAAGGCAAAAAAATGCCCCAAGTAGTAGAACAGGCTATCAAGAAGCAAAAATATTCCCCAACGTAGCAAAAATGTGCTGAAAGTAATTATTTATTAAAAATAATTGTTGCGCAAGTGTTAGAAGATTTTTAGAAGTAAAACGACGGTGTCAGGACATTCCGGGGGTGAGAAACACGTCGCGGATGATAAAAATAGGTATATAAGCCATCACGAAAAGTTATTTACCACATTCACTTACCATTTTTAATACTAATTTGAGCTCTGAAGAAAAAGAGCTCATGCAGAGGAAAAGGATCTCATGCAAGAGAAAAGGAGCTCATGCAAGAGAAAAGGAGCTCACACGGGAGAAAAGGAGCTCGCACATGAGAAAAGGTGCCCATATGTGAGGAGGTGCACTGGTGCATGCAAGGGTGCGCCAATGCAAAAAATCCAATTTTAAATTTCTTTTAGGCGAAAATTGTTTTAGAAAACCCTAAGTGGAAGAAATAGGTGAATTATAGGAAAAATAGAAGAAAAAAATGATAGAATAGAAAAACATATGGAAGAATGGAAGAATAAGATGATAGTAAATGATCTAATTGACCCTACAGATATACTGTTTTGAATTTTTGAAACATATTTGAATGTTTTTTTTATTTTTGAGAATTTTTTTGAAGCTTTGTACAGGAAAAAAAGAAACTTAAATTCCCCCAATGATAAATGAGATGTACAATGGAAAAATACCATGCATATGCGTAAGAAAAGGAAGTGTAAAATTTATCCTAGCGTTAGGTGGGAGTATTTAAAGGAAATTTCTTCATGCGCCAAATCCGGATGAAGGCCAATATAGATAGGTTCAACATGATGATAAACGTAACCCAATGATGTGTTAGGAAGGAGTAAAGATTACCCCAATGTAAGCTAGCAAAGAAGCACATAATAGAAAGAAGTGGAAGATTTATTTTGTGAAGGGGAAAAAGGTGTCCGCAAACATGGAAAAAAGGAAATATTATATGCATGGATGTTCTGAACGAATTAGAAGAACTATGCAAATGTTGTGAATGTAGCTTAGAGTCCTTGTGATGAAGAAGCGATTAACCAAAGGTAGAAATCGTGAGATAAGATAAGGACTAGAGTAAGAGTCTGAACAAGTTCCAAAAAATTCACTTGGTAACATAATAATCATTTTTTCTCATTGAGATCTAGTGTGTTATTGTGGAAATTTATAACCTCTTGGAGGGAAGACTTGATAGAAAATAAGTGAAGACACCCTAACCAATGTGTAGAAATTATTTATTTTTCAAATTTGTTTTTTTGTGAATGTTAATGGATTGTGGAAGGAGAGTAGTACATTTCTCTGCTACCAGCTAGGTGTCTATAGCCCTGACAGAGATTCATTTAATTCTAATCGCAAAATTTATCTACTACCAGTCAGGCGTCCATAGCATTGGTAGAGATCATTGGAAATACCCCAAGAGAGAGAGAGTTATATATCAATTTGAATTTTCTTTTAGCTTTAGATTTTTTATTTGATTGATTTTGTTTTTCTTTCTGAAAATTTATTTCAGCTCTCTTATTTCACAAGGGGTTAATAACCACTGATGGCTTGATAGAAGGAGGCCTAAGTGCTTGTGATGATGAAATTGGATAGTGTCAAAAATATGTCCATAAGTTTTTCACAATTTTTTTTTTAGATGTTGATTGTGATAAGATATTTACGATGTCAATCGTTCTTTAATTTACCAAGGTGATGAAAGAACAATGCTAAACGTATATCATAGAGATAAATGTCATAAAATGCATGTGAATTGGCTAACCAAAATATTACCGAAGGGATGAAAATTGTAGGAAGAAACAAAATAAGAGAAAGAAAGGGAAGAAAGAACATCCATGTGTATTCAATACCTGATTTCAATGTGTGTTCGTTTACCTTTGAGTTTTTTTAAAATGTTTTTTCATTTTTTGTGTACTTTTTTATTTTTTAAAAAAAATTGGGACCGACAAGGTCATTCGGTGTGATAAGATCTAACAACAATGTTAGCAATTTACTTGATAAGAAAGACTGGGTGTGTTTTCTTATCAAGATTCATAATATCTCCGATCTCAATGATCGTGGTGAGATCATACTCAATAAATGACTGTGATTTATCTTGAAACATAGACTTCGTATGTGGGAGCTTGAGTTCCCTATCCAGAGGTTTATGCACTTTGCACCATACTTGATGGTTTAAGTGATGTGTATTTTTGAATTTTGTTTGATTCTAAACTTTATGATGGTTTAAATTGTTGGGAGCTTTAGAGATCTTGGAAGTTTTGATCTTAGTCTGATGAAGAAACCGTTTGGGTTTCTTATAAACTACTACATGACTTGTTTGATTCCAAGAAGTGGGAGAAGAAAGTGGAAATAAAGAATCGATGTGATAAATGAAGATGGGCTTACCATAATCATTGATAGAAGGATAATGTGTTGGATGTGAAGGTTATGGTCCAAGAGTCTAAGAGGATGGGCTACTAGGAGGTGTCCCATAAAATGAAGATAAAGGAATACCAGGGTGTGTCCCTAAGATTTAAGATGAGGGAATTCATGTTGGTGTCCAATAATAAAAGAAGATGGGCTACTAGGATGTGGCCCAAGAATCGAAGAGGATGGGCTACTAGAAGGTGAGACACATAAAGATGATGAAGGGCTTCTTGGAGGTGGCCCAAAGATAGGATAGGATGGGATACCGGGAGATGTCCCACATGTAGAAGATGATGAGCTACTAAGACATGGCCCAAGAACCAAAGATGATGGGAAACAAGGAGGTGAGCCACATATAGAAAAAGATGATGAGCTACTAGGTGGTGACCCAAGGTGAGATTGTGATTGAGGAATCCTGATAGATAAAGAACGATTGAGTAAGGAAAAGATAAGAAAAAGATCAATGCTAGACCCAAGCCTTCCATCACCCAATGACTAATGTGAAGATGGAAGAAAAAGAGGAGGATTTATTTCGATGATGCTACATTCTTCCTCTATTTTCTGATAAAAGGCATCAATTTTATCCTCCCAATATGTGAATGTATCAAGGTTTACAAAGAATTATCACTCGCAAATTTTTAGAGGAATATATTCATGTACCCTCATAAATTCTCTAATCAATTCTTCATTCTAAAATGAATTGATCGGTATGTGTAGTTTTTCTTCGACCATGGGATGTTTACTAGAAGAAATGGGTCTAACTGGTGTGGATGGTTGAGAAGATGATGACTCAAGAGATGAAGTAGATTTGGATCTAGATGTCTCAAGAGTAGAAGAAGACGAGGCTTTGAAATAAATTAGTATAGGTTTTCCTAGAAGATGAAATATTTTTGGTAAAGAAATAGGATCATTCATCCAAGAAGGATATTGTGACACAGGGGTTGACTTGGATGATTGGTTAGAGGAATTTCAAGTAAGAGATATATTTGACAGAGGAAGGGGTCATTGAGACGATTAAGAAACATGGTCCTAAAAAGACGGGGAGGATAGTGACTTAGGAGTCATATTAGAGGAAAAATTTGGATTTGAATCTTCTGAAGAATTAGAATATTTAGAATAATTGGGATTGGAATCTTCAGAAGAATCAGAATCATACCACTTACCATGAGTCGAATATGGGAGAAGAGGTAAGTGAACGGGTTCTTTAGCATGAAGAACCAAATCAGGTCTAGTTGTGATAGACATCCTTTGATATAAATGCTAAAACCTAGGTTCCTTACTATCATAACTATACATAATTACATGATAATCAATATTTTTCAGAACATGCCCATACATAGATAGTCCAGGGGATATCACAGGAGTTATTGTCTTGACATGTTCAACATGTGTATCTACACAACCAATGAGAGCATCAAAATGATTATCCTTATTAGACATATAATTAACATTCTTATCCTGATTATGTTTAGGGAAAGTCTTCATATCGGGGGATTTATTAGGAGTGGATGAATCTATATCCACATTACCACTTTTGATTAAGTTTTGGATGTAGTGATGCAACTCTAAACAATTATCCATTTTTTGACCTTTAACGTGGTGGAATTGACAATATTCATTATCTCTAAACCATGATGGATTAGGCGTGTCATCCTCATAAGGCACAGTGTCAGGATATCTAACCGTATTAACTACCTCTATTTTATTTAGTATTAACGACACTGAGTCTGAAAGAGGAGTGAAAGCACGACGCTTATACTCTGTAGGAGAATATCACTTTGCAAGATTCAAAGTAGTGTGGTTTTGAATGGCTTGTACTCACTTAGAGTCTACTATCCCATCACCAAGGATTTTTTTTTTATATTAGGAACAAACTTTGGTTTTCATTAGATTTGGAATCATTATGATCATGGGAAAAAGATTTCAGAGCCCCCCTAGCTGAAAATTGCTTTTCAATTTGACTCCCTTTTTCGATTACCTCTTCAAATGTGTTACCAAAATACATTTGAAAATGGAACTAAGGTCTAGATGGAGGTTGGGAAAAATATAATTATTAACTACTTTTCAGATATGGAGTAAGGAAAGCGGCTAGCTAATCCTGTTCATTGTTGTAAAAATGCAACAAAGTTTTTCGTTGTTTCACATTGTAGTGATCTAACATGGTGACATCACTCTCTATATTAAAATAGAACTGATGTATAAAGTGTTGTGTTAGTTCTGACCATGTGGCTATAGATCCCATGGGGATGTGTACAGACCAATCTACTACATGTCCTCCCAAAATTCATGGGAAGAGGAGAATAAGATAATTGTCGCTATACGTGACCTCTTGACATGCCATATAAAAGCCTTTGATATGATCTCGGGGGTCACCTTTTCCCTTGTATTTATAAAAAATTGGACAATCAAAGTGTTGTGGGAAAGGTACTTGTAACATGGCTCTATCAAACAGATAAAGAAACAATTCATTGAACTATATTTCTTATTGTTATTATCAGTTTGGCCTTCTTGCAATGCTAGAAGGGCGTTCTTCATAGTGGACCACTCTTTATTGAAGAGTTAGTCTTGTGTGGGTGGTATAGGTCTATATAAAGGATTAAATATAGGTGTATTCCCACATTTATTCTCTACGATAAATTCTTCATAAGGTTCTCTATGTGCTTCTCGATGATAAGTATTTGGTTGGTTTTCATGATATGAAGCCTTAGTTTTGGATTTTTGTATGTATTATTTCACAGGTTTTGGTTATTCCTTGTTTATATGTGAATCCAATCTTTCCAATTGATGAGTAAGAGATTGCACTTGTTCTTCTAAGGTTAAGTCCTTAGTAGGTATCTCTTTATGAATTTCATTAATAAGAAGTGGTTCATGATGAGCATGTTATCTGTGGTCCTTGTAATGAATTCTAATAGGAGGTAAACGATAGTATCCATCGTTTTCAAAGGGCATCTCCTCACCATTATGTCGTCCAAAAGTAGAGGTGTCACCTAGGTTTAATATATCATCAATATGGTGGCGAGGAAACTCCATTTCTTCTCCTCCCTAAACCATGTCGGTTATAAGAGAATGGTTAACCGTAGAAGGAAATCTAGATCCTAATTCCACAACACATATTAGGACCTCATCTCATGTTTATTTTGGTAGATATAGTCATCAAAGTGGGTGGAATCAATTTCCATCTGCGCAAGAGGAGATTCCTCCTCACCACCACTACAATCAACCATGAAATTTTATTCTAAAAGAGGGTTATCATTTCCAAAGGGATCGGTTCCTAATTTCTAGGACCCCATTATCGTAGTAGACATTCTTGAAAGAAGGGGTACAACAAAAAAAATGTTTTCACTAAGGTTTAAGAATGGGCCCTAACGAAATTTTTGGAGTGTAACAACGCTTAAGACGTTTCCACAAAGAATGATTACTATATAATAACCATGAATCCAATAGGTCAATGTGAAACCTAGGATAACAAACAAAGAATGGTCTTCCCTACTAAGGTAATATATACCAAGAAGCACTTAATATACAATAATTAAGTGCATGATTATAATTACAACCCCAACAATATTTTACTCCCTATGTTTGGTTTAAGATATGCTCAAGAACAAATAGTGAAAATACAATAATACCACCTTGGTCAAGTTTAAAGATAAACAAGACCTAAATACTAAGAGAGAATTGACGCGATCCTCCAACAAGGTGTACAAAAACCATTTTTGGACACAAACAATGTCTAAGTCCTTAAAAATCCAGTTACCAATGTGAGTAACATAATAACACTATTTGGGCACATAAATCAAGCCTTGTAAGAAAAGAAAGATTCTATTACCAAAATGATGCTATAATGATGCTAACAATGTAACGTCAACACCCTCAAAATATCAAGACAATGTTTAAATAAAAAACCACATCTAAGTATACCAAGGAATTATTACTCATGCGAGCAGTGTAACACTACAATATGGATACTTAAACCAAGTTTCACAATTGGAAACAAGATGTAAGTATCAAAATTGTATGGCTATAATACTGGAATCATAAAAAATCAAGGGTATAAAATCATAATACCACCTAAGTAGAATGATAATAAGTCTCAATATGGGTTTTGAGACATAAGGGGCCTACTAGAATGTGAGAACGTACTATTCCCACTTTCCACTCTTATATTCCAACATTACAAGCTAGTCATGCAAGAAGACTACAAAAATAGTGGACATGTTATTTCTAGTTGTATGCATGTTTTGACTATTATTCTTTTTTCTCGAAATGAACAACAAGAAAATGTTATGTCTGTGGAGCTTATTTTCATGTTAGAGTGTGGTACACCTTCTATGTGTTACACTCGGGTATTTTTACGGCGGTCCCGCTCGCCGATGAGCGGGTCAGGGAGGTTCAGGGGTGAAGCCCCTAAAGAAAATTTTTATGGGTGGTTTATTAACCCATGGGTAATGGGTAACCGTTATGGGCTGTTTTTGGGCCCATGGTTTTTCGGTACCCATTTTTTTGTAAAACTGTCTCTTCGGCTACCCATAGGTTTATGGGATGGTTTTTTTTTTTCCCCATTATTTGATACCCATGGTTTTGTAAAATTGCTTAAGCAGTTGTCTATTTATATGGTTTTATGCATATGATAGATATATGAAAAACATTGCAGATGTGCTTTGAATTCAGCTATGAATTCTGTAGAGTTTGTTGAGCATAGCTCTAAACAGATCTGGGTATTGTATTGAGAGAGTGGAGGCTTGTAATAAAATCTGAGCAAGTGATTCTTGGTGGACGTAGCCCAAATTGGGTGAACCACGTTAAATCTGGTCTCTCTGTGTTGTGTTATTTATTCTGCACTTTTATTTGAGATCTGTAATATTTTATGCATATTAGTTTCTACTGTTGCAATTCTATAAGGGATTATTCCACATATTTTATCCCTTATTTCCTAACATAAAACAAAGGAGTAGACCAGATGGCGATGAAACAAACTAAGTATACTTTACCAAAGTTTCACCTTTCCTTAGGGAAAATGAAAAACTAGAGAAAAGTAACATGTCCTAGGTTTTGTGATGAAATGTCATGAGGTTTCAACTTTAAGAGATTCTTTCCCTTATTTGAAAAACAAGAGTTTGAATCCAAAAAAAAATTCAGTTTGTGAGATCTCTCAAGTAGAATAGCTAAGACAAAATTGGCTCCAAGTTGGTAATATTTCCTAGTGGTTCTCTCTCTAGGTGTCACAAGATATTTAGTGCGAGCTCGATTTACCCAAAAAGTAATACTGACTAGTTTGGGAGTATCTCAGATTTACTTTACCCCCTTTGGTATAATTAGCACCGCAATGCGTTCATTTATACTTTCAAGGGGGGCACGTTACAAATATCTTTGACTTTAATTTCACCAAGGCGTATTAATCAATTGGGTAGTTGGAGCACTTTCTCGTTTCATTCACAAGGTTCCCTCTTGCATTAACTACTTTAGGGTTCCTAACACCAACCCTCTTATGAGCTTAAGGATTATTCCAAAGAGGTTATGTTCTAGTTGAGTGGATGAGCTTTAGCTCTTAACTAACCTCCAAATCAATTGTTTTGTATAGTGGTGTATCTTTTAATCTTTTGGATTAAGTAATTTGGTTTTGACCACCATTGGAAACCTACAAGTACACATGAATGTTAAATTTTGGGTTTAAGAGAGCCCTTATTTCTTTGGATAACATTTAGGTCCTTCACACAAATGGATAGTAGTTCAAAAATATTCACAATATCATAAAAAGAGGATTAAATGTTTCTTTTATTTCTCAATATCACACTAGGTGAAAGAGAAGAGCATACAAAACAAATAACCCAACTAGATGTAAATTAACTAACCACCATAAAAATTTGTAAAACAAGGTTTATTCCCAATTAATCCAAGTGCTTCTTAATGAAAGACTAAACTTGATTTTGGTTCCCAAGATCACACTAGGTGCAAGGGAAGATCATACACAAATTTTATCCTTGATTATTTATGAAGTGAAAAAGCTCTTAAACTAAAGATCAAGTACATGTCAAAAAATTAAAATTTATTCCCTTAAGCACAAAATGAATGAAGATTGTTCCTACTTACTCCCAAGAAGAAAAAAGTGGTTTAGAGGTGTTTTTGATTCTCAAGATCACACTAGGTGCAAGAGAAGAGATTACACAACTCTATTCCAAACTTAGTCAAATCAGGAAAACATAATCATTCATCGAACCCTAAGCAAATTTAACCAAAATTACCTTATCAAATCCTAAGGAAATGTTTTTATGAATATTCCTATAAAATCAATAAATTGACAAAAATAACAACTAAAAACCCTTAAGAAATGACCACACACCTAAAAACACAGAAATTGAAAATTTGAAGTTTGAGGAAATTTTACCTTAGTGCATGGGGGCTCTCTTTAGTGCAAAAGCACTCTCTGTAGTGCATAGACGCTCATAGTAATGTATAGGCACTCCTTTGTCACTTTTTACACAGTTCCTTATGCATGGATGCTTCTAGTGAGGCGTGGGCACTCTTCTGAATGCACATGAACACTTTACACACAGAGCCAAAAATCTAGTGTTGCAAAGGAAATCTTCTAGATGCACATGTTCTTTTTCTCCAGCATATGCACCTTTTCTCCATCACAAGTGCTTTTTCTCCAACACATGTTCCTTTTTCCTGTAGATTCTTAACCTATCTTCTGAAGGCCATAACGTTTTCTCCCGACCTTGAAATGACTTAGTTTGTTTTGCATTGGAAAGGTATTGAAGTAAAATATGCAATGGTAAAATAATTTTGGGTTTTAGAGTTACCAAGAACTTAGGGTATTAGTTTTTAGAAAGCTAGTCATTTTCTAACATATCTAAATGCATTTATGAATGTTGTTTCAAGAAGATTTCTTTGAAAAGGTCCAATATTTGGTATTTGGAGGGAATTTTGACAAGGATTCACCTCCTTATATCTTGCAAGGAACATGAAATCATAACTTCTACTACTAATCTAGTTAAGACAACTACCTAGCTTGAAAATTTGATCTATAGAACTTTTAAAATTACTCTAAAACTTTGAA
This sequence comes from Taxus chinensis, assembly GCA_019776745.2. Lineage (NCBI taxonomy): Eukaryota > Viridiplantae > Streptophyta > Pinopsida > Cupressales > Taxaceae > Taxus > Taxus chinensis. The sequence goes on along the minus strand of CM034155.1, from coordinate 466,320,754 downwards.
ATTAATCTAAAAATCTTGAGAAACTAATCTAAAAAGCTTTAAAGTACTATAGAAAGTTAGAAAACTTGAAAATAATCTAAAAACTTTTAAACTAAGTTAAAAAGCTTAAAAATTGAATGCAAATGGGGTATGCTTCCACCGGGCATGCCAAATGAAAGCACCCTAAATTCTAAAAAGCAAATTTCATGACTAACTAAGGAAGGTTAACACGATTGCCACCTCTAGTCAAGGTTCTAAGTCTAAGAATGTAAAAATAAGATAGAATCTTAAAGGAATGCGTAACTAACATGAATCTAATTCAAAATCTAGCTAAGCATGCCTACTAATATGTTAAAATTACCTAACTTGGGCCTAAATATACCTAAGAGGGAAATCAAATTGGTATGGTTGCTAGTCCAAACAATGGTTAAATGGCCTCTCCAAATGACTTGTTAAGCCACTTTAGATATCCATCTCCTAACCTTGTTGAAGGCTTTAGGAAAGGATTGAACTTGGCTATAAATCATATGTATTATATGAGATGCAAAACAAAGCATGGTGTGTAAAATTTAATGGTAGTACGTAGTCTTATTTATAGCTTTTCCTTTGAGGAAAACTTGCATCTTGGTGCATGTGGGACTAAAAGTAAAAATAATATTTAGAATTACTAGTCATGATTAAGCTTTGATAATCATAACTAGTGAATTATTAAGTGATTTGGGTGTGTGGAGCCTTAATCAACCGCTTAGGGTCAACTAGGGGGCTAGGATAAGATTTTGAAGCTTGTTGAGATGGTGTGGAGAGAAGTGGGGTGATTTTGAGTGGTTAGAAGAAGGGTTTGAGCCAATAATATGGTATATTGACCAAAACAAGGGAAACATAGGCTTAATTAGCTAATAATAGCTAATTATCTATTTTGACGAGGATTGTGACTTACAATTCATCGTAAAGTGGCATCCTGAATGCGTAAGAGGTTTGGTGATCAACAAAGTGCTTGTTAATTGACCAAAGTTGTAAGAAACATTAGTTAATTAGCAAAAATCACAAATTATAACATAATTAGTAAGAATGAGAGTGATTTGTGTGCGTTTTGGCAATAAGATTGCAAAAGCAGAATTTAGGTGTCTACACTATTTATATTTCTAACATGATAACGAGTGCTTCATGTGTAGCATTTTCTTTATAGGACTATATGCCACCATGGTTTTCTGACACTTTTTTTCTTTAGTTTGCTTTCTACTTGTATGCTATTGTTTTCGAGTTATGCCTTATGTCTTGTTTGATCACTTCTTGTATGATTTTGGATTCTTTGGCCCTGATTTTCTTCTGACATTGTGATCAATGTCCCATGTTTAAACCCCAATTTTTCATGGTCTCTCTTATATGAAAATTTACTTCTTACATTGTTTTCATATGACATGCTTTCTTCTTTTGCTACTAACACCTATATCTAGTCACTATGTTTTCATGTCCCTTAGTTTCTACCATACAAATCCCATTCCCCTATAGGGATTCAGTTTCAGATCAACATCAGGTCCTCTCCTTTGGGCCACATTCTCCTAATGATGTCACATGCACCCCAAATGAGGGGGGCATATTGGGTGAAAAAATCACCCCATACAACAACTTAGAGCTATAACACAATACATTATAACACACAAATAGAACAACAAAACATTCACAAGACAAACCACAATTTGATTTGGGTCCAACACATAGTACATACACCAGTACCTAGGCTCAGAAACTAATGCTTAGGGGCCCCTGTCCTTCCCTAGGCACTAATTTCCTGGGGGAAGGTACAATTATTTTCTCAGTACAACACAGTCTAAAGTATTTCACATACCGGTTTTATAGTTATAGGCACAAACCTTCAGTTACAAAATGCATTTATCTCCCTCAATAAGAACAATCACTATAATTGTAACTAATATGTGTAGTCTGTAAATCATGCACTTTGAGTCAATATTTAGTCTAGGTCTCATGTTACTATTCATATGGTTATTGAGTGAAAAGAGTAATAATTAACCCATGTCTTTGGTCATTTTTACATTACTTCTTGTCATATTTCCGATCTTACACCTATATTTTCCTAGTTTGTTTTTTCATTTTGTCTTCATCCTATTTTTGAATCAGGTGCCCATCTAGGACTGGGGTGCCCTAGGCACCCTGGTCTCCTCTAGGTGCATTGGTCCTCTTTATACTTTTCTTTCATCTTTTGGGAACTTTCTAGCTGTTTGGGCTTTTCATATTTTTAGTGGTCATCATTTTTGGGGTTAATTACGAAATTAGAACAAGAGAACCATATAAATATAAATTTATGTGACCATAATGAGGGACCAAGCACTAAACATCTACTATCACCATCTAGATTTGCATCCATCAAAGGAACCTAAAGATACATTTGCATCCATATAGCTTAATCATAAGGCACATAAGGTTTATTCAACTACATCACACTTCATAAGAGGGGAGTCTATTGTTTCCATTCACACATTTACTACATTCTACATATATTTATTACTCACTAATTCACAAAGTGTAATTAACAAAATAGAAACCTAGGGAATGATTTGTACACACACATGTAGAAATACATTGGGTTTGAGATGTAGTGCAATGATCAATTAGTAATTCCACCATTGTGGTGACTAAGGAAATTCTGACCCCTTCATATGCATATTTAATTTATAGGGTTTTGATGTTTTGTCTATGGTTTTACAGATGATTCATTATTACAGGTATTAAAATGACATTTGACGACAGTCCAATGACTTAGTGTGACAAGAAGAAAATACAGGCGAACATACAATGACACCTCAAAGGAGGTTTTCAGGACATTTTTGTAAACCAGTGCACCTAGATCTCAGACCATCGTGCCCACGGGTGCCCCTATCCCTTTCCAGGTGCCCCAATCTAATCAGAGAGCTCTGATATGTAATTTTTAGGCTTCTGTGTGGTTGTTTCCTCCTCCGATTTTCCTGGTTCACATTACAAAATAGTCCCGCACCTTCATCAAAATCAACTAAGGAATTCCTAACCCCTCTTGGACATTAGGGTTTTACATTTCTATTTACTTTGTTGCTTGATTCATTTCCTTTATTTATTTATTTTTTATTTACTGCTCTATATAACATCAAATTAAACTAGGATATTACATTTTAGTTTAATCAATACAAAAAAAACTCGAGATAAAAGGATCAAATCGATACACACTATCTATAGTAGTGCTTATTGGGAATATTCATGGATGGAGAGTAAAACTAGACCTCTCTCCCTAAAACTTGGTCTTGGCATGGGATTTCCCAAAAAAAAATCACGTAATGTGAGATTGCCAAAAAAACTTGTAGTCAACATGACATTTCCCAAAAAACTTGCATTCATCACGAGATCACCAAAAAAACTCACTCTCATCTTGAGATCACCCAAAAAACATGCTCTTTGCATGAGATCAACCTAAAAACTCACCCTTCACATCATTTCAAGACATCTTTCTATCATTTACACTCTTACATATCAGATGCATGATTTCCTGTTTTACACACTTTTACAATCTTTACAAAATTATACATACTTTTCTCTAATTTATCATATACTGAACTTTGGCTACTTTCTTTCTCTTATTTTGGAATTCCATCCTTATAATAAAAAAATCACACAGGCTATAACAACACATCTTCTATAAAATATTTGAGTAGCTGTTTTTGGGCTACTTCGAGCTTCATTGTAACACTTGGATCTTGATCCATTCTCTCTGATTTTCACTCCTTTTATGGCTCTTAGGCCTTCTTTTGTACTGAAGGGTATAGTCCCTTTCAAAAAAATATTTGCCAATAATAAAAAAAAACACATATACTATAAATGTGCTTTACCCCTCGGGTACACTTCCCTCTCCTAGTCTCCAAGATTCACTTTGCAATCATTTCATTCTTCACTTGTCCACTTGGCAGGCTATTCACCGTACACTCTAAATGGTTATTAGGTATACATTTTCTATCTACTTTAAGTTATCGAGTATTCACTCAATAACATAAAGTGTGGGAAAATGTAGACACAAAATCATGCACTTGGGTACGTTTCTAGGTCCTAAAAGCATGTTAGCATTTACATGATTCCTAAGAAATAAAACTAGTGGTTGAGAACTATCTTTGGCCTTTTTTCTTTGTTTCTTATTTTCTCTTTGGTCTTATACATCCTACATCCCAGTCATAACTTTACTTATTTATCTTTTATTTCTCCAGACACTAGCCCCCAATAAGGAAAGTAGTTCCCAGGCACTCATGTCTGTCATGTACACCCCTAACTCTTTCTTGCCTTACTCACTCTTTTTGGGTCTCTTTTATCTTTTGGTCATATTTTTCACTTATGGGTTGGCCTTATAGTTGTTAATTATAAAATTTAAACAAGGGAATAATATAAATACATAGATATGGTTTCAAAATAAAGGACCAAGCACTAAACATCTGCTAGCATCACCTAATCTTGCATCCAAAGCTATCTAAGAGCACTAAAGGAATCCATCTAGCACTCATACAAGGGACAAGGGACTACAATTTATGCATACATAGTATAGGAATGGGAATTTCATTATTCCATCTACACATCTATCTACATTTTAACATTTAGCTACAACCCGTTATCAAGTGTACTTGGACAAGGGCATCCTAGGGAATGATTCTTACACACACTCACTAGAACTACATGGAGTATGAGATGTACTGCAATGCTCAATTGTAAGTGTACTTTTTTGAGTGACTGTTGAGGTTAGTCTGGATCCCCATACTACATATTTTTTTTTGGATTGTGGGTTTTACAGGTGAATATTTGTCTTGTAAGTAACAGGTACCTCGATGATCAAATAAAGACACAAATGAGATAGATTGGGAACATTTGCACACTTTTGTGACACTGTGAAAAATAGATTCAGATCTTCTACGTAGCCACAAACGCCTAGTATAGGTCTTAAGCACCCAAGTACCCTTGTCCTGCTGTGGGTGACTGTGTCCAGGATTATAACTACAATCCAAAAATTATTGTGAGAATTAATGACAATATGTACTTCATGTTAATCACCTCTTACAGTCTTGATCAATACCAGACAACATGAAAATCAACTAAGTTATTCTTCGTACACATCTTTCTTAGGTTTTCATACTTATTTATGTAAAATTTTTATTTTATCATTTATGATCATATGTTACTCTAAAATTAGGGTTTTACAAAAATTACATTTTTAAAAATCAACTAGCTCTCCTAGCTTGCTTGACCTAGCTCACTTACATAGGCTCTTCATTAAAAAAATGAGTTCTTCACTAGCTCACCGCCATAACTAGCCCATCTCAAACTCATTGCAGACATCTTGGATCAACTAAAATTACCTTAATCCACCCGATTAGCCAACCAAATTGATGAACTTACTTCAACTAAACTCACTTAGTGAACTCAACCTTCTCACTTCAACCAAATCATCGTGAAGAGGTGATGATGTTTTGAAGCTTAAATGATAGTCATTATGACTTATTTTTATGAATCAATGGAGTCCTTGAAACCATTTGAATCATTTACAGTTGTTGAGTGATCTAAACTTTGCTCTGTTATGCTTCACTGTGTTCTTGGGCACAATTAAGATCAAGAAGATGCTTCAAAGACCCTTATGGAGGCTTCATTTCACTTTTTGAGCTATGAGATCATCCTATAAACTTGTAAGGAGTCCAAAAAGTGGAAAGATGAGTGAAAATGAATCCATCTACAACTTTATGCACCCAAAATGGAGAATTTCTATTTTTAGTAGGTGGAAACTGAGACCTTCTATTTTGGGAAATTTCACTATTTTGCTCAAATATGAACTTCTTGATCATCATGCATACTTAGTTAAACTCTGTTGATTTGATGCTTATCCATTTTCAAGAAATTTCTATTTTTAGTAGGTTTATTTTATTTATTTTCCTTTTTATTTTTTTTACTCTTTTGTTTCGAACTGCCTAGTTTGTTATTTTCATTATTCACTGAGTGCATTGTTCTAAGAGAAACTGCTATTTTGGGTGAGTTACTAGTTTTTAGTAACTGGAGACACCAAAGACTTACTATTTTAAGAAATCAAACTTTCCCACCTTGGGTTGAAATGAAAATAGTTTCATCATAATAGGTTCCTTAGTATGACCTCGTGCTTAAATTTTCAACTCGATTCGTCCTTCAGAATGACCAGAAAATAAAAAAAATAGGGCACAAAATGAGGGTTTCATGACATTAAAAATATAGAGCATCATGTGATATGTTGTCACTTAATTCTTCAAGGTTCCTGGAATTGAGGAAGACTGTGAAAATTTCATTCATTTTCATCCATTGAATTGGGAAATATGGTTTTGTTTAGTTTTAAATCATGTAGTCATTTTGGCAATATTTTTGCATAGTGTCTAGATAAATTACATGTTTAGTGGAGGTTTATGATTATTTTTATTCAATATTCATGGATTTATCATGAAGAAATCATATGGGAAGAAGTTAAATTTATTTTTAAAACTTTATGGCAGTACATCTCACACTTGCATAAGGAAGAAGTAACACGACAATTAAAAAAATTGACAATTTTTTGTTTCTAAATATCTTGGGAGGGGGCACACTTTTTTTTACGTGACAATTTCCCGAAGTCAAAAATTGAATTTGAAAAGAAAATACTTATTCTAAAGTTGTTTTTTCAAATATTGAATTCTAAAGAAAAGTAAAAGAAGGACCCCTTTAAAATAGGGTGGGGAGTTATGTAAATAGAAACCCCTTTAAAATGGGGAGGAATAAAGAGTTAAAAGAGTTTCTCAAACTCATTTTTAAAAGGGGGGATTAAAATTTATAATTATAAACCCATTATGGGTGTACATAGTTAATTTAAAAATTTATTGTTATGAAAGGGCGTGTCGGTTACCAAACCACCCGAGGAGAGAATTATTTAAACCTGGGTTGGTAGGAGGAAATTACACATAGATACTTTAGAAATTTTCTCAATATTTTTATGTGGTCTTGAGTGAAGGAAAGTGGTGGGAATTGAAGAGGGGAATTCTAGAGGGTTTCCTAACTTAGGTACATAAATTATAACCTAAGATGGTTCATGGACAGGGCAAGAAGATACTTTAAATAATTAATTCCTCTAAATAATGTGGCATAACTTGAGTTGTTGGATCTCCATCACCACTTAAAAATTCCTTGAGGAATACAAATTCCTACCTTCCCCTATATACATATATGTATTTAATTATACCACTATTGTTTTATTGTTAATGACTTTACATTTCCACATATATGAAAGTACTTTCATGTATATATATATCTTGATTTTGTTAAATGCAAATACAATTCATTTTTATGTTTAATATACAATTGAATGTTTTATATGGAAAAATATTTCATTAACATTGAATTATTAATCTAGGAAAAATTCACGTCACATTTTGGTATCAGAGCTAACTAGGGTACTAAAGTATAACCCAAGATGGTTCCTGGTCATGGAAAGAAAATACTTTAAATATTAATCCCTTTAGATAATGTGGCCATAGCTTGAGGTGTTGGATCTGAGTTACCACCTAGGAATTAAATCCTCATTTTTGTACCAAACTTGGTAAATATGATAACTTAGCTCCTCAGTTTTTTGTCCTTTTGAGGTATTAAAAAGAGTAGGAGAACTTTCTTACAAACTAGCTCTGCCTCCTGAATTATCTAGGATACATAATTTTTTTCATGTTACTTTATTAAAGAGATATGTTTATAATTATACTCATGTTATTGATTGGAAAAATATATCTATAGGACCTGATTGTGAATTTAAAATAAAAATTGAATTAATATTGGAAAAAATAACTAGAAAGTTAAGGAATAGAGAAATAAATGAAGCAAAAATTAAATGGATTTTTTGTGATGTGGATAGTGCGACATAGGAAAAATAAGAATATATTTGTGAACAATATCTATATTTATTTCGAATGATGGATTTTGTGTTTTTGGTTATGTTCTAGATAAAGATAAAGCTATTGAGGTCTAGAACTGATTTAGGAGGGGAGAAATGTTATGTGACAAATTCTCTACGTCAAAAATTAAATTCTAAAGAAAAATAAAATAAGGCCCCCTTTTAAAATAGGGTGGGGAGGAATAAATTGTTAAAAGAGTTTCTTGAACTCCTTTTTGAAAGGAGGGATTGAAATTTATAATTATGAACCCGTTATGAGTGTATGCAATTAATTGTAAAATTATTTTTATGAAAGGGTGGGTCGGTTACCAAACCACTTGAGGAGAGAATTATTCAAACATGGGTTGGGGGGAGGGAATTACAAAAAGATACTTTGGAATGTTGCTCAATATTTTGATGTGGTTCTGAGTGAAGGAAAGTGGTGGGAATTGGAGAGGGGAAATATAGAGGTTGTTCTAACTGGGGTACGTAAAATATTGCCCAAGATAGTTCCTGGATAGGGAAAGAAGATACTTTAAATAATTAATTCCTCTGGATAATGTGGCCATAACTTGAAGTGCTAGATCATGGTCACCACCTAGGAATTTCTTGAGTATTACACAGTCCTCCCTACCCCTCTATACAGATATGTATTTAATTTTACAACTATTATTTCATTTTTAATGAATTTACATTTCAACATATATGAAATTAATTTCATGTATTTATATCTTGATTTTGTTGAATGTAAATAAAATTCATTTTTATGTTTAATATATAATTGGATGTTATATATGGAAAATTATTTCATTAACATTGAATTATTAATATGGGAAAGGTCATGTCACACTTTTTTGTCCCAACTGTCTTAAGGGTATGAGATAGATGGGGGATAAAAGTTCATCCTCACCCTAGCTTGAAAAATGGTGGACAGTGATTTTTTGGCGGAGGAGAGAGAAACAATAAACAAAAAGCTCTCGGGGGCTGAGACTGGGTCATATAAAAAACCCGAGAAAGGCATGAAGTGGTGTGGAGATTTTTTTACCAAATTTCCAAATGGTATGGGACATGTGGGGTAGAAAAATGTGTCCTCATCTGGGAGTGATAAGTGTCAGCTTGTGATTCGACAAGGCAGAGGGCTAGAAAGAGGTGAGAAAGATCTTAACTTGTATCACAAAGCTTCGCCGGGATCATATGATGGAATATGGGGGTTAAATTAAAATTAGCACACTATTTTGTACCAAATATCCCAAGGGGAAGGGACATATTGGACAATAATTTTTTCTTTTATCTGAAGAGTGAAATTTTTCCTCTTAAAAAAATTCTAATTGTGAGAGTGTACCTTGAGAGAAACCTAGGGAGGATTTTTTCATTCTTCCTTATATTATTTTGAATCTAAATGACCTTATGAGATTAATAGCATGGGTATAGTGATCTAATTCTGCTTTCAAGACCCTCAAAACTATCTTTTTTTCTTAGAATCGTTGTGTGTACCTTCAAAAAATGAGCCCTGGAAAGAAAATCCTTAGTATTGAGATAAATTTGAAAGTGCCATAATTTATATAATCGAATTATCTTTCCAATAGTATATTTTTTGACCTCTAATTCTTTACGGAGCTCATAGAATCATCTTTTGAGCTCAGACACTATTTTGAACTGCAAGCTCCATTACCTTCAAAAACCCACTTTCACTAAACTCTTCCTTAAACTTCAAATATTCCCTAAAATTACTTTAAATATGTTCTTATCTCTTTAATACCAATTCTCGATACCCAGAGAATGCACACTTGTCCCAAAAATCTAGAAATATCCTTTCTGTGTCTACTAAAGAATTTGTCTTGAGAAGTATTACATTAGAAGAAATTCATGAGCTTTTTTTAATATTTCAAACACTTAGGAAAGGTTATTAAAACACACATGAGCACTTGAAGGATTGGGGTAGGTGTGGCACAAAATGGAAAAATGATCCGGAGAGGTGCTTAAGAGGGTTTTTAAGTTTTTTTTGTTGATAATAGGGTATAGTTGTCATGTTTTTTGGCCTTGAAAAAACACCTGAAAAAAGGATGAAAAATTAGCATCCATCCTTTGAGAATATAGGACAACCTATAAACTATTAAATAAGGCCACGTTTTCAGTTTTTGTTTTACGTAGAGGTTGTTCTACAAGTTAAATTTATGTTACCATCCTTGTGTATTGTGCGCAAATGTTGATTAGATGATGAAAAGGATGTGGATGAGCACATTGAAAATATGATGAAATTAGATGAGTGTTGCACCATTCCATGTTGGCTTATAAAGACAAAGAAGGTGCGATAAAATGCTTGGCATGACAGGAACATCAAGAATAAATATTTTTCAGTGGGAAAGATGGTACTCCTTTATGACTCCATGTTTGGGCGTCATCTAGGAAAAGTGAAATTCCATTGGGTGGGACCATTTGTAGTGACCAAAATACTAGATTAAGGTGTATGCCAATTTCAGGTGGTGGATATCGCCATGTTGCTCGGTTACTTCAATAGGAGTAGGTTGAATCCCTACTATACATAAGCTTCCTTTTTGTGTTTGTAATACGGTAGTATTCCCAAATAGATCAGATTTACCTTACTTATTTTTTTGTAATAAGCACGTTCGCCCACAAGAGCTTATTATTATCTAACAAGTTGATGTGTAGAGGAACATATATACTTTTAGTGTGGGGTGGAAAAATTGCAAGTGCACTTAGAAGAAAACTTTGTGATGTTGGTACCTCTATTAGAGTTGACTTAGGAATGCACATTAGTATGGGACACATGCATGAAATACTATTTTGGCATGTGCGTTGATAGAAATGAATGGTACTTGATGGATATTTACTAGGGTGTATGAGAGTAATGGAAATGGTCGTAGGTGTTTAAGAATGATAGTGCTAGGAAGGAATTTATTTGATAATTGGGAAACCATGCAGAGGGCTGCACAATTTAATGCGAGGGAGGAAACAAAAAGATGAAATATTTGGTTTTTGGAACATAGGAAGATGATTTGCGGTGCAAGGAATTATGTGCAAGGATGACTGTGTCTTGGTAAGTAGTGGTACACCAGAAGGTTACGACTGTTGTGCATGGAAAAAAATAGGAAAAAGCACAAAAAACATAATTAATGCGTTAGAGTGGTGGTAAGTAAGGAGCATTAATGTGTTAAAAATTTGGAAAAATATAAAAAGGGTGCATGAGAATTCATTCTTAACCTACATATTGAAGAGTTTGAGTGATTAAAGAGCAACTAAGTGCGAATTGCACCTATAAATACAAATATCTTGTGAGAAGGAGAAAAATAATACGAACCAAAGAAGAATACTCAGGACTTAAGGTGGGAGACCTTCAGTGGAATTAAGAACATATAAGGAATGTGTTGAGGTAGGAGATATGAAAAAATTGATGTTCAAGGGTTTGAATTTGTAGAGATAGGGTTTGGAGAAAAGGAGGAATCACCGAGCTCAAAGTTGCAGAGCTAGGGAATTAAAGTGAAAAGGAGTAAACAAAGTTTTGGAGCAAGCGAAAAGAAAATTTGGATAATGTTTCCTCCTAGCACAATAATTGAGTAAGTTATTAAGCACCGAAGGGATGTATTTCCTACAAGTTTGAAGCTTGAACAACTGTGAGTTTAGCAATGACACCAAAGAAGGAAGCACTAGTGAATAAGTCACCGAATGGAAAGGATAAGGGCAAGAACAAGAAGCCTAAAGAGGAGGATGCATCGTAAGAGTGGTTATTTGAGATGAAATACCCTAGATAGGTTGTAGTAGGGAAGTCGTGGGAGTTACACTTGACCAAATGCAATATTAGTGATTATAACCATCATTTTGAAGCCCAGGAAGATAATATTGACAAGGAAACAATGAAAAAGTTGACACAGAGGATAGAGGTAGGGAAATTGGTGTACGATGATATAGTAAAGGACTTGGAGAGCATTGAATTACTACAACTCTATGAACTACCATATTTTGGTAGGCTGAAGAGAATCTACCAATGGTTCATGTCAAGTGTCCAGAGGATTTCTTTTATTTTTCATGCAGGAGGATGCACATAACCATACAACTCATTGGAAGGGTAACATGGTTACCAATTTCTAGGACCATCCTTGAGTATGATTTGGATGATAAGATTTGAGTGGAGGCCATCAAAATAAAATTTAACTACTAGAGGGGAAATTGTGTAATGGATGTCGCAAGCATCACTGACCAAGGCACAAGAGTTGTAACGTACCTGGTCAGTTGTAAATTGGGATCATCAAAAATATGAGCATAATTTAATATGAACTAGCTTCAGATAGTGCATAAGATGGCACAGAAGACTAGATATAACATAAAAACCTTCATAAAAAAAGGTATAGTAGAATAGCCATGGGTCCAAGTAACCAAAGGTAAGAAAATAAATTGGGGTACCATACTGCTCTTAATAGTTTTTGGGAGAAAGGGGTACAAGACGAGCCCAAGGATAAAATTTGGATCTATCTATCGGATGAAAAGTTTCTCATGATGAATTTTTTAGCATTCAATTGTGAAAGGGGTTATGACTAGTGCACACACAATGCACATATAAAAGTGGTATAAATAGATGGTATATATAGACGAGTGGCAAGTGCCATGTAAATTGCCCTCAGTTTTGGATGGATAATCAGAGTTTGTAGTGCATCAAAAATTATCCATTGGTAGGTTTTAATTGAACAACGGAGAAATGGGCACATGGTGCAAGGTTCCCTTTGCATTTACTGCTACGTACTTTCAAGCATAGGTGAATAGAATCAGGGATGCAAAAAAGTTAGTCTTTGATACAGAAAATGTGGACTATGAATTCCACAATTTGCACACAACCTATGTGTACCCCTCAAAGTTAGCATATGTGGAGGTGGTTGAGTATGAAAATATGGAAATCCTTCCTACTACTCCTATAGTAGGAAAGGAAGTGCACAGGGTTTACATTTACCTCAGGCCTAGATTAAGGAAGGGAAAATATATAGAAAAGGATATTCATCTTCCAAATCCTCCCAAGGGAAACAAACTATGGATATAAAAAGAATAAACAAGGAGACCCCTCCGCAAGAAGAAGAAGAAGAAGTAAGGATAAGGATGAGTAGGAAGAGGAGGTGGAGGGAAAAGAAGAGGAAACGCAGGACCAGATCCATAGGAGGAAGCTACACAAGTAGAGCACAAAATAAATCCAGGGCACTGGGACTTCAAAGGTAGATAAAGGGTCACCTATAATCTCTCCATGTAAATACAGACCCAAAAAGAAAAAGAAAAAGAGGAGACTTTTGATCCATGTAGAGGAAAGAAAGGAAGAGAATTTTGAGGAGGAGGTCACACACAGTGAGGATCCAACCTAGGATGAAGAAGATCCCATGGTCATCCAAAGACTTGATGAGAATGTAGAAGAAATGAAGGACAAGACTCTCCAACATGAGGAAGAAATGAATGATGCACATGTCGAAGGCCTTGAAGGAGAGGATGATGAGAAAGGTGAGGGCGAGCCAAATGGGGAAGATTTGGGAGCTACAGGAGGTGATGGAAGTAGTGAAAAACAACACAGTGTGCACGAGATGCCCAAAAATAAGTGTAATGTAGGAATGAAAAGGAGGGGAGAGACACTACAATGGTTGTAAATGAGCTACATAGACCATCAATCAATGGTGTTGTGCACAAGGTTCCAAATCAAAATGTTAAACACATATCTATATGGATGGGAAGTCCTTGATCCACAAGGGGTAATAATGTACACCAAGAATATGCTCTAATGGAACATGCAAATGTTAATGGAGGATCCTAAGTTTGATATCAACAACAAATCATATTTTAGTAGGAAGATGAAGAAGGAACCATGTATATTCCTTATCACCATCAAACCCATGGAGTTGACCGGCGAGCATAAAAACAATGCACTAAATAAGATGGTGGCTAAAGTTACGCGCCATAATTTGGATAGAGGGGCCACAATAAGGGTGTTGCTGAAAGATAAAAAGGATAAGTAGAATTCAAGAAAATTCTAGAGGATAAGGAGACAAAAGAGAATAAAATAAAGAGGCTCAAGAGAAGTGTGAATGAAGAGAGGGATAAAATTTACACGCCATATAAGAAGGAAAAGAATTTAGTGAGTGAAATCACAACCATGCAGCCGAACTTAGTAAAGAGAAATAAAAATGAATATCCTTCAGAAATGCACTATCTCAAGGATTTAGTAAGAATTTTTCTGCATGAAAATAGGCATGGAAAAGGCCCGACGATAGAAGAGATAGTTGTGAAGAAGATGGAGAATAAAGAATATGTAGAGACACAACTTCCACAGTATGAAGAAATGGTGGAAGAGGTTAAGGAGATTGTGCATAGGGAAGAGTATGTTTTTGATAATTTCAAATATTTTGGGCCAGTTTGAGTGCACATACAACAAATGAGGAGGCAGATTTGAAGGAAATGCAGGCCAACATGAAAAACCACAACGAAAAGAGGGATAAAGTAATGTATGTGGTTGAGGAGAAGAGACATTTAATAAGGGTCATGAAAGATTCACTTTGGGATAGACTCAAGGAGCTCTTTCCTATGGTCATGCATAGGATGGATGCACTAGAAGATGTATTCTTGGACCTTAGTGTGCTGGTTAAATAGATCAAGTGGAAGATAAAGGAATTGAATCCTACAGATGTACCAATAATTATAGACACTACTCCTAGTAACAAAACAAAGGATTTATAATGTTGGAAGGAATTGGAGAGTTTTTTTAGACAGGGAATTTCCTAAACTCCCACCTCACAAGGCCTAAGTGTTGATATGCACGCAAATAAAATAATGTTTATTCTTTGATTCTTTGTAGCTATGCCCATGACATTATTTATCATTCATATTTTTTATTTCTTTTATTTTTCAGACACTCTTTAGAGGGGAATTTTTTATTATAATATTACCGAGGAAGGATAACATCCCTAGTGTGGGGTAATATTGGTAGGGAAAAGTTGATTAAGTACCAAGAAAGAAAAAATGTTGATGAATGAGGGTGCACATGCAGGGAAACAAATTAATGCGTAAAGACATTTACACAATAGTAAAATAGGTCAGCACATAAGGTTGTGCACATGTATGCGGAGTATTCAGGACTTAGGTATTTGTGGAGCACTGGCTAAAAATAGACAAAAGAGAGATGACTTGTTGATCAAGTAAATTATATTTTAAGACTAAGAACATTAAGATGAGGAAAAAGGTGACACATGAAAGTAGGATAAAAATAGAAATTAAAGCAGATAAGGCTTCAGTCTATTTATACCTCGTAATATTAATAGGAAAATCATGCAGTCTATTTGTAAGCATGCATATTATTAGGAAAGGTGCATGATTGCGGTGAAGGGAAATTCCTCATCGTGCTTATATATATAGGTAGTGCATCTATATAAGATATCTAGTTAGAGAGTCGACTAGAGAATAAAGAGTTCAGAGTTAGATCCTGGAGTATTGATGAGAGTGTTTTGTATGGAGTCTGTATGAGTGCACACATTGTCCAACAAATGGGTATAATGAGTAATATTGTATTCAATTTATATACCTTGTAATTGATTATGTTATGCAATGGATAATTATGGTTGGATAATGAAGGTAACTGTTTTTAAAGATGGTGTGTTGGTAATTCAATAAGTATTGGTTATTATCTATATAGATGTACCTTTCCTTATTATATGTATTGTTATAGTACCATGATGTACTTTCTCTTTTTCATGAATGTATGTGGTTATGGTAAATTATTTACATGACTAACATCTTGATAAAAATGAAAAAGGAGGGGCCTGGTGGCTGTGTGCGCTTCGGGTGAGCTTTCAACCTAGTCTAGATAGGGTGTGAGCATGCATAACTATATTGGGTAATAAAAAGACTACAACTTCCTTAAGGTTAATTTTATTGAGACGCTTGTCACAAACCACCATTAAAGATTTTATAAGTTTACATGGGATGGTTTGAAGGAATTGCGTGATAAAATTATCCCACATAAGAGAGGAAGGTTGTGAAATAAACACTCCTTTATAGTCAATGATAAAGGATTCTAGAATGTCAGGTAAGCACATCAATCTAGTATTATTGTTTTTAATGGATTTGCTTGTTAGCATTTTGTTGGATTGAAGCAAGGTTAAAAACTCCTTGGTTACATAATCCCCCTCTTTTATCCAATGCATCTAGGATATTATTTGAGATCCCTAAGCCTTGCCAATTTCCTCCACTTTAAGATTATGTCGTTAATACAATGTTTGTGTTTTAAATTTGAGATTGAAATGATCCTAGTCTAGGACCAGGTAGACTCTAGAACTCCCCATTGGTAGAAGAGTGATATTTCTGCCTAAAAAGGGAATCCTCATTACCATAAACCTAAAGAATTTTTGTGGCACAAGTGATAACATCCTTCCATTAGCTAATCAATCTAATAGCACCTTAAGCATAAGGAACAAGGTTCTAGACCCGAATGATGTGTTGAACCATTCGATTATGCTAAAAGTGGGATGTATTGAGATAGAATTGAGTCTTGGAGTGATCAAAATGGGTTTGATTATCCTATTACAAGAAGAAGATACATGTAGTTGTATGAGACAGTAATCCCATTGAAAATAGAAACAAGAATATAATCAATGGAAGATAATGATAAAATATCTTGATCAGCTAATATGGCCTAATAAAGTCTTGTATCAGTTTTGTTGTGTCCCTCCCAAAAGTTATACTAGGTAAATCAAGAAGATAAATATTGTCTATGATTTTGGTTAGGGTTGAAACCCCCCAATTTTTTATGCATGTAGAACCAAACTTCTCTTTCTCTAGTACACCATCTTATGGGGAGGTCACCTTATTTTTCATCTAGAAATTCAATCATATTGAAGTCCCCACATAATATCTAGTTGGAATAAAAAAATAATCAACAAGCCACTACCAATTTAGTTAACTCTTTCCACCACATCCTTGAAAACATAGAGATTAAAAATATTGAGGATGCAAACATCAAAATTAAAAAAATGGTTCACACCACTTGATGAGTGGGGTTGGAACCAAAAGAAATGATGTACTAATAAATACTTGAAGAAAGAAAAGCGATAAAACAACCTCAACCAAATTCATGATTATTCATCTGACAAATTAGCCCTAGCGAAATGGTGTGGGAAACTGATTGAAAAAGAAACCAAATAATTTTTACTTCTAGCAAGAAAAGAATTTGTATGGGTTTGGAGTTCTGATAATGGTCTCTAATAAGATATTGAAAGGTTGGATCAATGAGACCACAAAAATGCTAAGAGTGTACAATCATTGTGAACTATCAAGGTTTATGTTATATTTCCTACCCTATTATTTAAGGGAAATATACTTATTAGTAAAAAACTATTATGTTGCATGAAATATCCAAGGTGAATTTCCCATCTCTTCCCTTGAGTGGAATTCTACTCACCAGAAGATGAGGGACTTTGAGATCATTATAAGATAGATTTATGATCAAGGGAGACTACAACATTAACAAGTTCCTTGGGGGAAAATTTGGTATGGTTGGAAATTTATTGCAAAGCTATAGGTGTGATTTGTGAAGGGAATAAGGGTGGTAATCACTTGGAGCATGCAAGTAATGGGGGAATTGTATCCTACCTAGAAATTTTGATCACAACGGGAGTAGTTAAATTAATAGAGCCACATATTGGTGGATACACAACAAGATGAAATTTGATAGCACAAGTGGTTGTGGTGTTGTTATTATTGGTGACAATAGTCTAACCATCACTAGTGGAGATGGAAGCTCTAAAATTGTTAGCCATATTATATTGCACTAGTTGATATGAATTGGTGAAAAAAAGGCACTCTTGAACCATGTGTGTTGAGGATTGGAACTAAAAGCAATTTTGTAGGATATTAGTGTATAACACACATTGAGAGAAAAGATGCTTTGACAATTTAATATTAATGGTTTCTTGTAGATATTTGGTTGAATACATTTATACACAAACCATTTTTGGGGGATGATAAATATATAATTTATTTTGTTCATGGAAAATGAGCTGGCCATGAGGTTAAACTAGTTTGTTTAAAAATTTCATAGAGGTACGGGGATACCAGAGAATTCAATCCAAATGAGTATTTTAAGTTTGGCTTGCTTTGAAATATGAAAATATTTAGTCTAGTGGGAGAAAACGATAAGGGTATTTCAGATGAACCAAGGACCATTGTTTACTATGTCTTTAAAGTGTTCTGAGTTGGCAAAATGAAATAGAAAAACCCTTTAGTAAGGTTTTTGATTCCTTAAAATCTAACCCCATCTGGTTTCCATTGGTTATGTATCCTTTGGTCAATCACTCCCTTCAAGAGGACTTGCCCAAAAAATAGAAAAATAGAGTATAAATTTAAAGCTAGTTACAAGCATAACCAAATTCATGAATATTTAAATTCACACTTGGAATAAGGATATTAGGCTTAGATTACTTACCTCATGAAATAATTTTGATAAAAACGTGGGTGCACATCTTGGTACCCATCTCACTCCAAAAATATTTTGATGTGACCTACATCAAATGTGTAGTGCTTGTCTAAACAACCACTTGAGACCAAAGAAACAACCTAGAGTTAGCTAGAAAAATTATGGGATAATTTTTTTTTTGATTAGAAGTATCTACAACCAGGTTGCAAGACATTAGTCTACCATTGGCAGGTTCTGAAACAAAACCTATTTACCAATTTTTTTTTTTCCTTTATTTACTTATATCAAGTTCAAGAGGTTCAAATTTTAGGGTTACATGTTCTAGTTAGTTTCAGGGAGAAATCTACCCCTATACCCACTTTCTAACAGGATCAGAGTTTCAAATATATTTTTATCATACTCAACACTTCCAAAAAATTCCTAAACCATTCCCATTGGATAGGAAATTTTCTCACCTTTCTGGTGATATAAAGAAGTCCTCCTAACTCCTTCAGGAACTCAAGCTATGGTTCGGCAGAGTTTTGGGATCAAATTTTTCCCAAGGGGGACACGTGTCAAAAGGAGGTGAAAACTCCTTTGGTGGGTTGGCGGGTCGCAGGGTGGATTTTGAAAATTTTCCCCTTGTGGCGCAAAAGCAAAATTTCTCCCGAACCTCTGCTGCCACCCCAAGGTGTCACGTGGCAACCTCTAACTTGCTTCTAGCCGATGGGGAGAAATGAAATTTTTTTCCAAAATTTTCAAAAAACACAAATGGAAAAAAGTTGTAGCGCCTCTACCGCTGCCTCGTGAGGACACGTGGTAGCCTCTGATTGGTTGTGGGCTGGTGGAAGGAAAAGTGAAAATTTTCCAAAAGTTTTCAAAAAAATTTAAGGGTTAAAATTAATCCGCGCCTCCACCTCAGCCCCTGGAGGACACGTGGCATCCTCTGATTGGTTGCGAGCCGGCAGAGGAAAAAGTCAAAATTTTCCCAAGGTCAAAAATTTCTAAAAATTTTCCTAAGGCCGAAATGACTGGAAATTTTTGGCTTGCGGGCCCGTTAGGGAAAATTTTCCCAAATTTTCCCGCCCAAGCTCAAAATTTTAAAAGTGCCATAACTTGAGCTAGAAAGATCAGTTTTGGGAAAACGAGGACTATTCAGAAATCTCTTGATTCCCTATTTGCATAAAAATTATAAATTTCACTTTTTTTCAAGTTATTAAGGGTCAATTTTGCAAAATTGATCTACAGGCTTTTAATTTGTGAACTGGCAATTTGCAGCTTCATATTTTGGTTAATTTTGGACTCCTCCTTCACTCAACATGTCAAACAGACATGGAGGAATGTTCTAGGGAGGGTTTAGAGTGTTTTAGTGAATTCAATTAGTCTAATTTGTTCAAGTTTGCATTTTTCCGGTAATAGACGGAAAAAATGACTGTGCAAGCTCCGAATTGAATTTTATTAAGTTTTGGAGATTCTTTCTTATCTGTTATAGTAAATTTGAATTCCTTAGGTATTAATAAGTCTAAATTTCAATGTTTAATATCTTGTTTCTTGGTGTAAGTATGAACTGTTCATTTTTAATAAAATGTAAATTGCCAGAATGAAGTTTTAAATCAGTGAACTGTTTCTTTTAAGTTTGCATGCCAATTTATCATTTAAAAGTGTGTATAGTTTCTAATTGGTCTCATATATTTGCTTATTAATCTTCTATTCAATTATAAGTTAGATTTCAGTTCATATTTCAATTCAAATATGCATTTTGCAAAGAATACAACATTGTCTTTCATTTCCACACATTCTTTCTTTTCCAAGCAGAGATCAAACTTCAATAATAATCCAAATCTAATATGCAATACACTTTTGAGAAAGGAATGCAATATTTTAATGATCAATAATTACATCCTTTCAACTTATCAATTTCCATTTGTTTTCAAATATAGTACATAAAGTATACAACATTGTTTCTTATTCCTTTCTAAAACAGAAATCTCATTCTTTTGACATAAATTTGAAATCTAGTATACATTAAAATTTCGAAAACTAATTCCATCCTTTATTCATATTTCAATAACAGTTTTACAACTTATCACTCTTCCAATTTGATTACAAAATACAAAATACAATGCTTATAATATCCTTTACATTTCATTTCCAAAAACAGAGAACAAGCATAATTCTTCTTTACATTTCTCAATTCAAATTCAACTTCCATCTACAATGCATTAACTTCACATTACAATTACTATACATCTCATCGACTCAAGGTGGGGAAGCTTACATTGAATTTGCTCAAAAGAAAGGGACTGTCAAACTACAAATTTCTTCTTTCTCCAAACAACAACATGCTAGTTTCTCCATCTTTTCTTTTTTTATTATCACAACAAGGAAGGGGGAAAGGCAACGCTCTCCACCCAACCAAGACATCCAATGAGAAGGGAGAAGCTATCCTTCCTCATTGGCCCCCGAGCCCCAACCATATTGAAATAGAGAATGAGAGACAACTCATGGCAACAAAGGCTTCCACAACAAACATACAACATTCTTCACATTGCATTTAACAATAAGGAAATACAGTCCAAACAAGAACAAAAGTTCACAACTACATTTGAAATCATTCACACAACACATAGGCTTGATCAAGCAAGCCAACAAGAGAAAGAACTATGGGGAACTCCTTATGCCTCCCAATTTGGAATTGGGCATCCGCATCCACTAAAATCATTCCACCATTAAACACATCAAATCCCATAAACCTTATATCTTCCAACCCCTCCTTATGCCCCCCTAAAGTGTATCCCTTATGCCCCCCCCAAAAGTAATAAATGCAAGAATTTTCTTTTCCAAGGTGGATCCCAAACCAAAACTCACTCCACAATAAAATAGTGCCATTGGAAATCCCTTATGCCCCCCATATGAAATCCCCATATCCTTCTCATACACCATGCCTTAAGCAATCTACCCAACTAGCCAAGAAGACAAACACAAATACCATTTAAACATGCATGCAAGAGAAGGAAAACATTTAAAACACAACTCAAGATGCCTACCTCTCCATAATGGAGTTTTTTCCAAGCTCACAAGGTTTCCACAATGTCAAAGTGCAGTCCAAAACCATCAAAGTATAAGCATGCAAAAATACTCCAAGCTTCCTCCATAACAAGCTCCAAAACCGCAACAAAAAAATCCGCCCTAAGAGTAAATGGACAAAGTTTCAACAACCTCCAAATGAGCAAGAAGCTTTGAATTTAAAGGAGAGGGAAGAGGAGAGGATGATGTGAATCCATGTAAGATGCCACGTCATTCTTCCTTAACCCCAAGAGGAAGTCAACATCATTCACCAAATCACAATAAATAAAAATGACAATATCACTTACACACTCCAAAAGGACTGAATTAAAAATATGTAAGGGAAGTGCAATTAAAACTTACAAATTTTCACTTCAAAATGCATTATAATGCCTAAATTTAACCTCCAAACCATAGGCATGGTTTGTGGATCATTTTGAGAGGTGTGGGACAAGTTTAACTTGTCCCACAAGCCTCCAAATTTGGTCTCCAATGACAAATTCGAATTCCTAAGGAGATGAAGTGTTTATCACTCCAAAATATTTCTTACATTTACTTACAACATCAACTTACACACTCTTCCCACATTAATATTTAAAATCAACAACTTTATTCATTACATTTCATATCCCAATTTAATTTATATAAATTTTAACTATATGATATCTCACCTTAATCTACCACATTTAAATTAATTGCAAGAAGGAACACATTACTAATAAAATACATACAACAATAATTAAAAGGAACACATAATTAAAACACATATCCCATGGTCACATATAATGGAAATCCCCCCATGGTAATTCCTAGCATAACACAACACACAAACACACACAACGCAGTTGCCATGGTGACCTTGTTGAATTCACCCAGAATTTCAATATGGTTAGTCTCCAGTCCCCTAACATTGTTGTGATTTTTAACCTGTAAAATGCAAATACCTCCTTCGGCCTTGTGGCCGTATCAAAACATCCAAAATGATATAACAACATCTCAAGATCATATAAGCATATGAATCACAACAACATCATGAATTCAACATTACCATTTTAAATTAAATAAATCAACTATATCATCATCAATACTATTCCATACTAGATCTACTCAAATATCCAATGTCATAAGTCCAAATCAACATCCATATTATGTCTATGTCAAATAGTATATCATCATCCACATCCAAGAAATGTCTTTAGTAATCATTAAGCATAATAACTTAATCTAGATCAATAATAATCTATGATCTAACATCTAACCATCATACCAAAAGAAAACATAATAGTGTCCATAATACGATGAATAGTATCAAAATTAGTATCTAAAAGTGTCAAAGGGAAGTGGGCACTACAAAATGACGCAGAAGCTGTGGAGGTGGCCATTAATAAGGGATAACCTATGGCCACCCAAAGGGTGGAAAAGATATAAAACTAAAGGGACAATAATTAAATCAAAGAGGTACCCTCCTACAAAGATATGCGAAAATATTTGTAGAATGATATTATGGTAGTGGCATAAATCGTAATATCTTTACTTCTCTATAACCCTCGATGACTCATTTTTGATATTTTATCTAGGGAAGATAAATATATGAATACTTAATTAGAATTTTAATACACAACTTCTATAAGAGATCATAATATTTTCACACTCCATAAGATTCGAGTAAATAATTTTAAAATAAAATTGTGTAATATATTTTTAGCTCAATATTTTATTTTATCATAAATGATAATAAAATTGAGTATAGATTGGACATTTAATTCTCATTTAAAATATAAAACATTTAAGAATGATAATGATGGGGTACATGATACAATTGTGCACAAGTTACACACTTAAGCCTAATTTAAATGATAAAAACAATTAAGAACCATGATGTTAGATAGACGAGAGAGGGAATTACAAATGAATCTTATCGAAGAGTCATATTATTTAAGGATAGGTTTTTTGGAATAAAACTTGAAATAAGTTTTCAGATTTAATGTTTTTTTAAAAAATTGGGATCATATAAGTTTCCTACTTTTTTTAGTTGCACGTCACCATTCTTAAATGTTGTTATTCTTTAAAAGAGATCTAAATTTTTCACTGCAATTTTATCCTCCATCCAGTGATGGATCATGGAGTATGCTATAAATTATTATCCTATAAAATCTTACATAGTTTTATCTAGAAACTACTACCAAAAACCCAATTGATAATATTAAATAAAAAATAATAGTTGAAACATTTTACCAAAATAACGCATCAATTATTTTCCAGTATTAAATATGTAACACTTGTCAATAATTTCATAATCTATTATTGATTGGACTCCAAGTATGGCTCAAGTTCAAGCCATGACACAAAATTTTGTTATCCATAAATATCCTCTATGAAAATTCTCAATTGATGATGATATGCGAATGGAAATAAAGTTATTTAATAATAAAGAAGTTGAAATTTAGGGATTTAGATTTCAATTACACACACGCACACGTGCGCGCACACGCCCACACACACACACACGCGCGCGCGCGCGCGCACATACATACATAAGATGATGGGATTCTTTTGATGATTTAGATATTTTTCATAACTCTCTTGCATAAAAATAGTTATGAATGGTTTAATATTTTGTAATGAGAGTAGAATATATAGTATGCACATTTAATATGTTATTAAAGAGATCATACATTAAACAATGATTTAAGTAGTAAGGAAGTCAAAATACAAGGTATTATATAAATTTGAAGGCTCAAGGATCACAAGTGAAATAGGCTTGTGTATATTGTTCCACTTTAAAAGGATACATATATATTCATAAAATTTGCTTTGTCTTTATCTAACTTCTTTAAGCTCTCATAAGATCCAATAGAAGGATCACTACCCACCACTAAATGTTTGCAACCCAAAAAATAACAAACTTAAAATATTTCAATTATTTTTCATTTGTTAAGATATGTAATAAAATCTAATTTTTTTTAGATATTACATTTATAAATTAAAAATATAAAACTTTGTTACAACCTTTTATAATATTTTATAAACACTTAAAATAATAATTGAATAGAGAGGAATTCTTAGAATTGAATTCCATGCTTATACATGGGAAATGAAAAATAGATTTTAAAATAAAACAATGGTTAAAAACTAATTTTCCATTTTCCAAAATTTCAAAATGTAATATATTCTAATAAAAAAAATGAAAATTCATCAAAGTTATTGTGTAATTATTTTGAAAAATATAACGATCTTATATGAGGTATTTAATAGTATTGTATTAAAAAATAAAAACATTGTGTGGAATTTCACTCCAACTTTGTCAATTTTCGACATGCTCTTTGTTGAGGTGATTTCATCTTTTTATGGTTCTTATATGTTAATACCCTTCGTCTTACCCTTATCTTTCAATTATTAATGTAATACATGTTATAAACGTGTATGCTTTGTAATTCATTTTATGATCTATTGAGTATTATCCAACATGCATGGGTAGTATTATTTTATAGAATAGAACTAGTATATTAGGGAGTGCTTAGGAAAATAAATACATCCATGAATATTATTGTATTGATATTTCTCAAAGGAGGTTTCCCCCTCAAAGTGTCTTGTAATCTGGTAATGCAATTTCTATCTTTTTCGTTTAATAAACTAATTTGCATTGCATTGCATTATTCATCTTAATCAATCACAAAAGGTTAATTACATCTTGTATCAAACATATTTATAAGAAAATTTTAAATACACCCTAGGAATTGAGGTACATGTGTGGCATAGTTCATATTTTCTTTTGAAATCTTGAAAACCCGACCCATTATCCTACCCTGTTTTCTTGACCTGTTTCTCCATCCTATTTCCCTAACCTATTTCATTGACTTGTTTCCCTGATATGTTCCCTCATTTTTTTCCTGACTTGCAAACCTGACTTGAAAAACTTTTTTGTTTTACCAACTTTCCAACATGACTTGAAAACTCTACTTGATCTCCTGACTTGCACACCCAAATTGAAAACCTAACCTTTTTCTCGATTTGTGATCTCTACTTGCTTTTTCGAATTAAAAAAAAAAAATCTTCCTTGAATTGAAAACCCAACTATAGTAAAAAATAAAATTAATTTCCACCAAGTTTCAACACCCCTACCATTATGAGTTTAAGGACGTGGTGATCATTCTAACACCAACGTGTTTTTTCCAATTCCCATACTAATTACTATTTTTAGCCCCCCGGACTTAACCTTTAAAAACATTTTTTGGAGTCCACAAACCAATTATACTAGTGAAATCATGTTGTTGAGCCAATAAATCTAACATATAACATGGAGAAATAAATCACTACTTTGAAGGCACAAATGTATGAGCTCACACAATTGACTAATATACAAGAAAAAACTATTCTTCAGCCTCCAAAATACCTACTATGTAAAAATGTTCCCCATCACTTATTTTCACTTGGTAAACGAAGCCCTATAATGGTACCATTAGTATTTAAAAGCTCATGATGAACGAAAATGGATGTGGTTCATATCTCTCATTCTCGAGTAGTTTTTCCTGAGTGCTTATGATCACTTCTTAGGAATGCTCACTAAAATATGACATGACTACCAAGTGGAATTCGAGAGGTTTTCAGATCACGCGAAAGTCTTGTCAGATGAATTTTTCAAGAGTTGATTCATCAATGGCCTCAATGAGGCAATACAATCAGAGGTAAAAAAATTTAAATCTAATTCCATGATGGAAGCATTAGGCTTGGCCAAATTAGCTAAGGACAAAATCACAACACATCACTGACCTTTTGGTCTCACTTTATTCAAAAACCAAGTCACTTATCATGATCCCATAGTGTCTCCTTGAAAGTAATCCCTAATCAAGGGTAAGTGCACAAAGATGGGGGGCCAAAAGGGGGTAAAAAAGGGACACCTTTTTCTTGAAATCAGTGAAACCTAAACTTCATCGAATAATTCGGCATGCCTATGTTCAAAATGTGACATAGTGATATGAATAAGTACCATAGATCTCATAATATAGTTTCTAAAATACATTTTTTTTAAATGGTTGAGATTAAGAGGCTCAAATGTAGTGCGCACACAAAGTATGCTTATTTTTGAATAAAAAAGATAAGAACCTATTGTGTGCACCCCCCTCCTCCCCCCCCCCCCCCCCCCCCCCCCATTTTTTGAGTTGTATAAATTTTTTTCTAATCCCTTTGGTAGAAACTTATTTAAGACTATGTATGAGGTCCCACTAAATTTTCATAAATTTTGGATGAATATACAATTTTTATTGAATTTCAAAGTGCACATATCCCAAA
This sequence comes from Taxus chinensis, assembly GCA_019776745.2. Lineage (NCBI taxonomy): Eukaryota > Viridiplantae > Streptophyta > Pinopsida > Cupressales > Taxaceae > Taxus > Taxus chinensis. The sequence continues at coordinate 466,294,061 of CM034155.1, read as the reverse complement.
AATAAAATATTTGTGTGTGCACCCCCATAACTTTGAGAAAAAAAAATTAGTACATGCAAAATGGAGTTTATAAAAAACAAATCTTTTTTTTAATTTGGATGAAAAAAATTGTAAATTGTGCACCAAAATGTATGCATAGGTTTTTGCAAGAAAACAATGCACTAGTAATAGAAATTATGGATGAAATCCTTAAACTAATCAGTTTTTAAAAAGAATTATATCGTCATCAAGGTAAAAACGAGCTTGACATTGTAATATAATTTATTTTTAAATATTATGTTTTAATACATGAGATATTAGGGTGCACACATGAAATTTTGATGTTTTTATGTCAAACATAGTTTTAATCACGCAATACACAATCCAAACCTCTAGTTTGGAAATCCAAGCCTTTGGATTGGTCATTCCAAACCCCAAAAAGATTAAATGTGAGTGCATTATAAATTTTTAGTGTTATAACGAACTCGCGTTCCTGTTTACAATGCGGAATATATCCATTTGGGAGGGATAAAGTGGAAAATAACATAGAAAACCATAACGCAAGCGCATTTCAGCTTGGCAGACCCAAGCCATAACGTGACCTAGATTTTCCCTTTTCATATTATAGCACAACCGAGCCATAATGCGAGTGTATTATGGCCAAAATGGCCAAAAAATGGACTTGTGTCCGCTTTTTGGCTCCCTATCTTTGTGCATACACCCTCAAACGTCTAACTTAAGTAGAAATGTAGTAGTGCAAAGAGAAATTCCTATGCTATATTTTTAATGATAATTTCACTAAGGGGAATCAATGCATAGAACAAAAATTGTAGCTCCATAATGTTGATTCACCTCATGAATCAGAAAACTACGAATATTCCCAGAAAGTATAATAAGAAGATTTGTCATTGGATAAATCCAATCCTCAAGATTCTCAACCTAAGATCTTGGTTCAAACCCTAGAAGGGGACACCACCCATCAAACTATGAGAGTAACATTTTATTTCAAAAATATTTCTCTCACCATATTAATTGATTCATGTAGCACACATAACGTTATTGATCCATGACTAGCCAAACAAGTAGAATAATTTGTTCATCTTTATTATATCTTTGAATTTATGATTGCTAATGGTGGTACATTTTCTTGTAAGGGAAATTGTTGTAATGTTTTCATTGTGAGGGGAGATTATAATATTTTATCTGGCATGTTTGTCTTACCCTTGGGTGGATTTGATTTTTTTTGGGATCTCAATGGTTGCGAACAATTGGACCCATCTTATGGGATCTATCTAAACTATGGATGTAGTTCTTTGACAATGGGAGAAAACACACCTTAAAAGGTTTTTCTCCAGGATCTACTAGTAGTATTAGCTCCTATTGTATGTAAAATATTTTAAAGAAGGATCACATGGGGTCATTTCTCAGTTATTTTCTATACAAGTGAACCCACCTACGTCTTCTCACACCACTACATATTTACAAGCCATTTTAGACAAACATGATCTTGTAATTGTCAAGCCCAAGGGATTTCCACCTTCATAGAAAAAATATCATCCTATCTAGCTCCTTGTAGGAGATTCTAAGTTCCCAAAATTTGGCCCTAAAAGTATCCATTTTTCGAAAAGATTGAAATTGAAAAGATTATTCAAGAGCTTCTCAATGGGAGATTCATTCACCCTATCACTAGCCCATATTCTTCTCCAATTTTACCTTTCAACAAAAATGAAGGCTCATGCAATATTTGCATCAATATTTTAGAGAACTAAAAAAGATTGCTATCAAGGAAAAGTTCCTTATTCTAGTTATTTATAATATTCTCAATGAACTTCATGGCACTCAGTTTCATTATAATTAGATCTTTGTTCGAGATACTACTAGATTTTCCTTCATGAGGAAGATATTCCGAAGAAATATTTTCACATTCATGATGGTCACTATGAATTTTTATTTATTCCCTTTGGGCTTACAAACTCCTCATCTATATTCCAAGGCTTGATGAATAAGGTTTTTCATCCCTTCCTTTTTCACTTCATCCTGATATTGTTTAATGACATCTTGATCTAAAGTAAAACATGGGTTGTACATCTACAATACATTGACATGGAATTACAACTTCTCAAAGACAATCGATTGTGCGCTAAGAACTCCGAGCGATCCTTTGGCCAAAAATAAGTTGAATATCTTAGACATATTGTCTCTGCGAAGGGTGTTTACATGGACCTAAATAAAATTAGTGCCATGGAAAATTGGCCACTTCCCAAAACACTCTAAAGCCTTCACAGACTCATGGCTTGTGAGGACTAGAGATGCTTTGATTTTTTCTTTATAGATATGTTTAATATTGCAAAACATTTGGATAGAGATTATACTTCTTCAATAATTTATACCCAATGAATTACTTATTTTATTCAATATATTGCTTCTTCAAGATTTGGTAGGATATAATTTACTAACAAAGTTATGGATAGAGTGAGATTAGTGAGGCATCGAAATACATGACATATTTTCTTTGTTACTTATTTTTTTACTGTATTATAAATGATGAGAAAATACATTTAAACAAAATTCTAATCATAGCCACTAAGTAGGGTAACATTTCAGACCATACATATGTTTCATATTTTAGATTGAAATGGAAGCCACACTACTACAAGGGGGGTCATTTGAGACAATATCAGCTATGATAATTAACCAAATTGTCTCAAATCTAAATAATAAAAAAGTTGTATATTGTCTCAAAGTGGGTGTCTCTAACTATTGTTTGTAATTATTTTCTCTCTAGAGACAATATGGATTAATACATATGTTGTCTCTTGAGAGACAATATCATTTTTTTTCTCTAAAGACATTATGAATTATAATTTTATCTCTCTAGAGACATTACAATTTTTAATTATTTGTCTCTTTAGAGACATTACTAATTTTAATTTATTTTTCTCTAGAGACAAGACAAATTTAATGAATAAAAATATGAATTTCAATATTAAAAAATAACTAATTAATTTCTTCTAGTGCTATCAATAGATACATATCTTCAATGTCACTATAACAACCCGATGATCAATATTATAAATAAAAAAACAATGTTTGTTGAATCTTGTGCCCATGAATGGGTCCAAAAACATTTTATTAATTTCAAAAGGAGAAAATAAAAAAGGGTTACTAAATGATGTTAACCATTGAGATAGAATGGTACACCTATTTATTGATTTAAAATTATAATTTGACACCTCCTCCAAACATGCTGCCATAGATGTTTTAGCTAACGTTTTCTAGCTAGTTTTAGAAAAAACTGTGAAACATCCTCCGAACATGCTACCATAGATTCTTTAGCCAATTCTTTCTAACTGATTTTACAAGATAGTATACAACTCTCTTTGAGAGGATTTTCAAAACAATATCCATACAATCATTTTTTGACATCATTGTAAACAAGAAGAATCACCATCGTTTTCATTACAATATTAAGTACTATAATAAGACATCATATGGTGAGCTCTAAGAACAATGGAAGTAATTTTAGTTATTAAAATTACTTACACGAGTAATAGATTTATGGATCTTGTGACTCCCGATCTTGCATAATAGTCCATTCTCTTGAAGGAAAGGTATGAATAATCCTCTATTAAAACAAGATCAAAATGGCTTCTTGGATGTTATAGTAGTTTTCATGCTAGTTGTCCATTTGGAAGTTCAACAAGAACTAAAAAAAACGTAAAACCCCTGAGTTAATATTAAAATAGGAACATCCTACTAAAGAAATTCTCATACCAATAATTATTTGAAGCATAATACAACTAATATTATGAACTATGAGAAAACTAAAATCAGAACATAAGCTTCATAGAGAAACATGTTGTTAGAAGATAGAATAAGGCATGCTTTGCTAATAACTAAGATATAAAACATGGTACAAAGAGTTGAGTGCAAGAAGTAATATCAAATATACTAAAAAAATACTAAAAAATATGGATACATTTTTTCCATCTTCATATCATCTCTATCAGCTATCAAAGAACACACCATAGCTTCAGAAGTATACAAATGTTTACAAATCTTGTTAAAAAATAATACGTATAAATTCTATACACATAAAAAATATTGCATGTATGTCAAGTGTGAAAGCTTGATAGATTCATGTATAGTGTTTGAGAAGATGAAATAATGAAACAAATTCCCATGGAATAAAATTATCACAACATACAAAATATGGGTTTCTTTATGAGGCAATCATGCTATTTTACCATATGTAACTAACAGGTCTCTAGCGAGATCAATTTACATTTTCCAACGTACTCCCGACCTATGCCAAAATAGGAGCTTTGGAATACGGTATGGACATTCATAAAAGCTTAAAGGATAGTGGAATTTTGTTAGACATTGTAGTTGTAACTTCCCTAGTAGACATGTATACAAAATTTGGAGACATGAACAAGGAATGTAAACTCTTCGACATATGTATTAAAGAGATGTGTTCTCATGGAAATTGTTGATTGCAGACTATGCAAAAAAAGGATTTGTAGAAATTATTTATAAAACATTCAAGAAAATTCAATTGGTAGGTTTAACGCCAAAGTTAATAAAATTTTCCAACATCCTACCTGCATGTGCCAAAATGGGGTCTTTAGAGAAGATATAAACATCCATTAAACCATAAAGGATAGAGGAAACATGTCATATGGATTTGTAACCACCCTGGTAGAAATCTATGTAAAATGTGGAAGCATGGACAAACCAAGTGAAATGTTTGAAAAATCCTCAAATACCTGTGTTCTCATGGATGTAGTTGGATTGAAGGCCAAAATATGGTACATAAGTTTTGGGTAGGAAACAAATCACATCCAAAATGACATGATATCTATGAAGAGTTTCAAGAAATGAGGTTCATGGTGTGTGATGTTAGCTAGGCATGAACAACATGACATTGTTGAAAAGGCCCTAGATTTTTTTGAAATAACAATATTTGAAATCAGTGTAAACGAAAACAATTAGTTTAACTTATAAATAATTATGAAGAATGAAAGAAAATAACTAAACCAAAATTTTGAAAAGGAACATCCAGATGTAATGGATATTTATAAAGAGATATTATAGATACTAACTTTATACATATTTACAATATAATATTTAATTTCTTAAATGTTGCAACATCCTTGCATGCTTAAACATTTTTTGCACTCAAACGTCTATTCCATCTCAAACTTGCAGACTATCAAATCAGTGTAAAACAAAAAAATTAGTTTAACTATAAATACTTTTGGAAGACATGGAAAAAATAGAAAATCTAGATGTGAAAATCAACAATGGACAAGATAGATGTAATAGATATTTAGAAAGAGAGGTTGTAGTTACTCATTATAATTATTTTCAATACAAAATTTAGGAGCTTTGATTTTTCAACATCTTTGCATATTGTAGTAATTATTTTTCTCTAAGATGTAGATTTGAGCTCAAACTACAATTAGTTTAAATTTAAAAACTTTCCATACACCTGGACAAAATAGAAACACCAGTATCCAGTAAAAGAACAACACGATGTAAGGGATATTTAAAAAGAGATATTTTAGTTACTTGTTATACTTGTTTATAATATTTGATTGATTTCTCCTACCCACGGTGCATAGAGAACTATGATCTTGTTATGAGTGAGAAACAAAATTTCCATCCCCTTCTATTTTATCCTTTAAAATATTTAAAGACTTCGAAACTAAAATAGATAGAAATACATAGTTTAAAACATGAGCATACAAATTTGAGACAAGTGACTAATACAAAAGGAAAAAGTTTAAAAATTGCATTTAGGAATAATACTCAACATATATAGAGAGATCTCAATGTGGTCACTAGGAAGAACTTCCCCCAAATTTTCAGTAGTGTTCACAAATAAATTAATATTCGAAATCATAGACAAGGAAATGTGTCAGATGAAGTTGTAACCACCCTGGTAGACATGTATGAAAAATGCATAAGAATACAAAAGGCATGTGGGATGCTATGATAGAAGAATATGCAAAAAATGGATTTTTTAAAAAGGCTTTTGAAATTTTCAATCAAATTCGATTGGAAGGTGTAAATCAAAATCCCACAAACTTTGTTTTTGTTATAATTTGATTCGGTATGGGTACAAGATGTTGGAGCTCGAATAATCTTGCCCCTTTTATTTGATTAGTGCCTATAATCTTCGCATGTCCAATTATTTCACTTTAAAAATATGTTGATGGGAAATTTCATGACTCGAACCATGTGGGACCCTATATCTATTTTTGTAAAAATCCCCTTTTTAGGTTGTGGGTCATAAAGGTAATAGAAATTTTAAATAAAATTGGTGGAGGGATTAAGGAAAAATTTTGGGAACCACTAAAAGGGAAACCCCCTCGAAAGATGATAAGGATGTCCACATGTTTCCTGGTGCACCTTTAAAAAGGAATAACACGTCAGGCCTCCCCCAAGTTGCAAGAATTCACCATGTGGCTTATGCATGGCAAGGTAGTTCCAACAAGTTTAAAAGTCAGAGAGAGGGGTAGGATGTGGATGTTACCACGTGTCACCCAGACACAATTTGAAGAAAGGAAAGGCCCGCGGAGGGAAGGAAATCACCGCGAAGTGATGTTTCGAGCCGCACAACTCATAGTGTTGTGAACTAAAAAGACAGTGTGAGGAGGATTACAAATCACCATGAGATGAATCGTCTATTCCAGATGAGTTGCATCAGGTTTGAGATGATCTAATACATTAATAGGTTGAGGAAAAGTGCATAATCGTGAACCATTAAAAACACAGTAATAGTTTCTTTTCATTACTGGTGCAAATACTAAGCTAAGGAGTTTGTAATGTGGAAACATAAAATAATTGCATATCAGAAAGTGAAAATATAAATGTGACATTTTTTGAAAGTTGTCTCACATATAATTCAAAATGGGGATTCTATAGGGGCTCCAAGCCATGGTAAAAGGGTCCATTTACATAATTGAAAAAATGGCATAAGAGACAAACATAATGCTTAGAGATCTCTCACTCCTTCACAAGCTCTCCCTCCCAGAAGAGCCAATTTGTTCAAAAGATTTTTCTTCCTCAGTGCAAATTCATAACAACCCTGTGCTTTCTTGATAAACATGATAGACCCTACTAAATCTCGCAAAATCCCCATATCCATTAAAGACTCAAGATTCATTCAGGGTTCATGCATTATCTTCTCCAGCTCAATCTAATTTTGGTAGTAAAGCAGCCAATCTAGAAGATCCAGGCCACTTGTGAAAAATGATGTCTTCCCCTTCCCTTTTTGAAGGGTATACTTGATTAGAATAGACTGAGGGGGAATGACTTGAGTCGTTGGAATACCAAGGACTACATCATAGGGGACAGAAGGAATAAGAGATAGATTCACATTTCCATCTCCTTAAAAAGGGCGAGTGCTCTCTTGGAGAAGGGATTGGTTGAGGACCTAAGAGGCCATGCCCTTGATGAAGGAGCATAGTTTCATGATCAAGTGGAAAACCAAACTGAAAACGAACCTTTGTTATCCCGATCAGAGGAGATTTCTTCTCTTGAACAAAAAACATATAAGAAAAACTCCTCTTCTCCATCTGAAATAATGATTGGGGGATGAGAGCATGATTAACCTTTTCTCTTTCCCGAAGATGGTCCTAAAATTGAAATTTTTTGTGAGGGTTTGGGTCTCATCTACCCCTTCTCAAGAAAGGAAATCATGTGCTCCAATTCATCCACCTTGTGAGAAATGGCAGGTACAATGTCAATGGAATATTTCTCGTATAAAACATAAGATTCCTTGGGAATCTCCTTTAATACAAATTCTTCATCACATAGGAATGAACACTGAAAATAAATTTTCCCAGACACTCGGGGCCTCCTCTCAATCCATAATTTCTTCAATTTTTCAGGAGGCTTCAGATGTTCCCATCGAAAGAGATTAAAATACATGAATTGGAAGGTTGCGAAGATAGAACTGATCCTAATTATCCTTGTGAGAAGTGCAAGCCAGAATTGATGACAATTCAAGGACCCTCTGGTGTCTCCTACACATTCTATGTCAAAGAGGGCCCTAAGAAAAGCTTCATCAGAACCACACAGGTCAAACATTTGATTCAAATCTTCTGACAAAATTTCCTTCAAAATATTTTCCACGGGTACTCTCACCATGTTTCTGGTGGAAGGTTGTTAAAATTTTCCTTGCTTACATGATAAGAAAATTAATGCATCCTGGTGATGGGATAAAGCTGGGTTTTATAGTAGAATTAGCACATATTGATTGAATTGAAAGAAATCATTTTCACTTGATGAGGGATGATCCTGCTCAATTTTCACGAGAAGAATTTAAAGGTTGAAGTGAATTCGAAATTAGCATGGTTGATGATTAAACTAGATTTGACAAGAACCATGGGGGATTGTTAAACCAACCAAATGTGAGAAGGAATGCACAATACCTAAGGTGTATTTTTAGATAGTAGATAAAAACACATTTGTCACCTCAGGTCACCTCAGAGTGCTCAAAGGATATCAAAACCAAATATCCAATCTATAGGTGGAGGGAATCATGAAAACATTAATCACAAGCAATGACATGGTATTCTAATCATATATGATAAGATTAAAATGAAGAAGGCACATACTCTTTACACTTGGAAGAACCAGATAAAGTATTTTCATAAAAAATTTCATTGATACACCTGGAATTTTGGGAAAACAGAATATAATTGTGAAATATCCACTATTTTGGGGGAACAATTAAAAGTAAAATGGGAATGTAATTGTATAAAGGTGATGAGAACAATCTCGCAAAGGGGGGTTAATATTTCCAAGAATTGAAAGAGAGAAGAGGTTAAGACAATCCATTGTTCCAAATACTTGTCTAAGAAACTTGTAAATTTTTGGAGCCTTCAAAATGAATCAGGTCAAGATGGTTGTAAGTGTACAGCCATTGACAAGCATTTAGAGTGTAAATGAAACTTTCCCTTTCTCATAAATTTGATGAGCCCTAAGTTAATTGTGTTGATCATGAGCATTGTTGTGTCTACTTTCAATTTGAGATGTATCAAGTAGTTATTCATGTTCTTGTTGCAATATTATGTTAGGAGTCCCTATGAATCACACAAGATCTTATCCTTGTGGTAGTATTGTGGCATTTTCAATTGCGATATGAGAAGAAATTTCATTTCAACATGCAATAAACAATTTAAATTCAATTTAGTTCCTTTTTTCCATCACAGATTGTTTATTAGTCTATGAGTGTATCTTAGGTGTGATAGTTTTGATGTTTAATTGAGTCTTTGACATGAGATTTTGTGTTAAATTATCAAAGAATGTGTGAAACCGTGCATCTTTTGGCTTCCATAGGTGCACATATTCTGGTTGAAGGTTCGTCATTGACTATTTGAATTGTTTTCATCATCTTGCGTGGTAAACTACCCAGCCTTTGTTAAACGTTCCCAGGAATATGGTATAATAAAATTTATCCTGCTTGATTTCCTAACAAAATCCATGTATAAATGATAAAATCCTACAAGAACTACCATGTTTTCACTGTTTGTCCATAAATTCTAAGGATATTTTTTGAATTTACCCATCGTTTATTTGAAACATGCAGGAGCAATCAGGTCTTATTGTTGTCTTTAGTAACCTGAACCTTGTTTAGGAGACATCTTCATACTCTAGAGTGACAACTTGTGAGAGTTAGATTATGTTGCGTTGACCATGTCTTCTCAAGGTTTTCTTTCAATATCATGAAACAAGAGTTAAATGTTGTTCATGCATTTATAAATCTTACAAATATAGGCTACAAAACGGGTCCTCTCACTCTGATTAAAGGAATAACCTAAAGTAGGAGGTTAGGTCATACCCTCATCACGATGCTATCCAATTTCTCCAAGATCGAGTGACAAAGAGTCAGCTAAATCTATCCCCGACTACAAAATGACTCAAATCTTTATCTATCTATCTCTAAGCATCCTGCTCTGTCTATTGATGTTGTTTGGATTTTCAAAGGGAGAACCATTTTGGGTACCAACACCGATTTGGCACCATTTCTGGGGACTAATTATGCAAATACTTACACATATTGATCTCTGGTAATGTATTTTATGTGTTTACATGCAAATACATTGTTTAAACATCATCCCTTGTTAAGCTTTAAAAATATTGAGCAAGATCAGAGGTTCATTGTGTAATATTTCTTGGTTTTAGCAAAAGATGCACTAGATTTGTATCGTTAGTGGTAAATATTGATAAAGGATGATCAAATCTATTAGAATTTGTACACGTTAAGCATTGATAAATTATTAACAAGTTACTTGCAGTGCTTTGGCACATTTAAGGTGAAAATACTTGGTGGCGATTCCATTTTGGTTTGAAATATTTGGTAAATACCAGTGTCTTAACCTTCATAAATTAAGGATTTTTGTTAAGATTTGCAAAATATGAAGGAAGGAGGTATTTCTTTGACGAGGAACCTACTAGAAAATTATTTCCAGAGATTGGGAAAACAAATCCAGAAAGGAGAGAAGTCTAGAAGGTATTGTGGGATCAAGAGTCAAGAGAAACAACAATACCAGTTGTGGAAAGTGATTAACCTATAGTTGACGATTATCCTACACCTTCAAATATTTATGAATAAAATATCCCTCAGGAGAATCTAAATACTCCAACTGGTGAGGGGTCATCATTTGTATCTAGAATAAGTGCCCCTCATTTATTTCCTTCATCACTCAAGACTATAAGGTTTTTTGTGAAAATGAGTCACTATATGTTATTTACTTTGAAAATCATACACATGTATCCCAAATACCCTTGGTCCCACATTGTCTTAATCCTCCTGTAGTATCACCTCCTCAAAATAACATGGTTTGGCCTCCACCTAGACCTCCTTTTGTTTTCAAAATGTTTGGACCAATAAATTTTGGAGGTATGATTGGATATCCTCTTGTTGTACCATAAGATGCAATAAATAGGTTGCCTAAATTTCAGGGAAACAATTCCATCACTGGTGATCAACATTTGATACCTTTTGTTAATATGATGGAGGGTTTCAAAATAGAACATGAAGACGTATATACAAATCTATTCATTCATACTCTTGAATAAGATGCGCATGATTGGTATAAATCTTTGCCAGATAACTCAATAGATTCATGGACTGAGATGAAGAATGCTTTCATATTACAATATGGGGATAAAAAAACCCAAGGTTCCTCTTTTCTGAATTTTTGAATATAAAGAAGAATCCTAATGATTATGTCTATGATTTCAATACCAATTTCAATAAGACTTTAAATAGACTACCTATAATTTTGAGGCCTAGTAATGAATATTGCTTAATTAATTACTTTGATGCTTTTGACAAGAAATATTCTTATTATTTGAGAGATAAGAACCCTAGAACTTTAAGGTAGGATTTTACAAGGGCCTTGAATATAAAAAATAATATTAAGGCAGTTGTGTTGGTCCAAAAATCTGTCGCTTGGGCAGATCTATGGATAGACGAGCCAACAGTGTGCAGGGCATAGCCCCTCTTTGAGTCAGCAAAGCGAAACTGGTTTATTGCTATTCTACCAGCAGGAATCTTGTGCAAATCTCACAGTATTCTGCCTTCGGGGGTTGGGATCTCATCCCAGTAGGTTTATTTCCGGATGCAAAGAGAAAGGAATGAAAGAGGAGATGAAGAAAAGTCAGATCCAAAGGAAGAAAAGAAATGAATTCCAAAGCAGAAAGGTCGGAAGGTTTATGTTTTGGGATTGGTAGTAAACAGAGCCAAACTTACTCACATAAATGAACAAAGCAATACTGATGAGAAAATGAAAGAAAAGTAGATATGAATCTAACAGAATAAACACATACAGATCTAACATAAGAAAGGTCTGATGCACAACACAGGTATTCAGCACAAAGTCTCAATATTTGTATTACTGTTTTCTTCTGTTACAAGAAAGCTCAAAGTCTTTCTCTCCTCACTTCTATTTTCATCTAAAAAATGTTCATCCCCGAATACAACAAGTATTCCAGTATTTATAGAAGAAGAGAAGGAAAGAAGGTAAAAAGGAGCCAACCACTTATTTACAAAGATATTTACACAATATCTAAAAGTCATGTTGACTTTTGACAACTTGATGGATGACATCATCCCATGGTGCAACATGGATGATGTCATCATTTATTCCAACATTCTTTAGATATTCCAAAAAGAAAGTCGAAGAAGAGAGAGAGAGAAGAAGAAGGAAGAAGAAGTGCTATTCGTCGTTGTCATCCCGCGGCCGAAAGGGGGTAGCCTGCTTCTGTTGCTGCTCGGGTGACGAGATGTGGAATAGAGAGCGGTATTCCATGAACTTGTTGATCATCGGCCCTAGTTGATCCTGGGAAGGATCCTTGTGCCACTCGCTGATCGCCTCACAAGTCTCCCGCTCGTCTATGAGCTTCTCCGAGAGTTTGGAAAAGTATTTCTCCGCTTCAATGAGGAACCCAATGAAGTCCCTACAGGCCAGCAGGTTGTTGATAGACTCTGCGTCAAAAGTGACCTCTGGCCCCATCCCCTGTAGAATGATCTCTTTGAAGATCCGGGTGGTTTCATCAACTGATCTTATGGCGAAGGAAGGAGTGAGCAACCCTGGAGACATGTTGAGAATAATTCGTTCCATTTGATGCATTGCATCCAGGGCCTCTTCCTTCACCTTTTCAATCTTTTCTAGGACAAATTCCAACTGATCCACCCAGTAGTCCAGAGTGGACATGACTTTATTGAGGGCCCTGGGATGGCCGAAGACGCCGAACTTGACCAGATATTTGACTGAACAGTCGAACATTTGTTGAAAGGTCTCGTGCTGCAGTCTAGCATGTTCCAACTCTTTCGATATGGGTCCCGCCAACGCTTGGAGCTCTTTATTCACCTTATTGATGCTTAGATACAAATCAATAAACGTGGCGATCACTCTTTCACTGTCTTTGGGGATCTGGCTCCTCCAAGTAGAAACGGCCATACCCTGCTCGCCGATCTTTGCATACTCATTAATTTTCTCCTGGCTCAGAAGTCTCGGTGGCAGTTGTGGGGGGCGCACTGCCCATCTTCTGTAAGGCTTGGAGCAGATATTTATTTTTCTCTTTCAATTGCCTTTTCCCTTCCTTTGATTCTTGAAGCTTCTTACAGAGGGCACCAATTGCAGAAAGGGCCTCTCCCTAAAGGCTCTCAGAAGATGTCCCCATTGTGACTTGGGTCACTGTATAATCTGTCGGAGACAAATCCTTTTTATCCTTGAGAGGATCGGGGTACGCGATCTCCATAACCCTCTCTCCTGCAGCACTTTGAGAGAAGCGTGTGACGGGCTTCTGCTTCTTTGCCCCCTTAGATGGGATTACAGAAAAGTCCATCGGAGTGATGGGAACTTTCCTCTTTTGCTGACTTAGCTGCTGGGAGATCCAAGCTAGACCTATGGTAGAAGGACCATAAATAGAGAAGGGGGCAGCTGCAGTAGTGGAGGGGAAAAACGTGGAGACACGTGGAGGCGGCATGGAGAGAATAGCTGAAGAAGTGTCCACGGGAGGAAGGGATGGGCCTATTGGAACATCCTCTGTTATTTCTTCCTCCAGAGTTATAACTTGTTCCGGTGCCGTGGAAGGAGGACTCTCAGGAAATTCTTCTTGAACGGTGCTGGATTCACCCTCTATGCCTTTGCCTTTTCCTTTAGGCTACTGTTTGGATCGAGGAGGTGCGTTACCCAATGGGGAGGTTGTGAAATCAACCCCAAGGTAGATTAACCCGTTCATCTGGCACCAATGCTCTGTCCTGTGCAGAGTCTCCTTGACCCTCTCCTCAATTGTCTGAGGTGCCTTAGTTCTATCAATGGTCGGAAAGGGCCAACTGTCCCCATCTATGTTAGTATATACTTGGTCAACTTCGTCCTCAGTGGTTTGGAAGCCCTTGGGGATAATGGCTACCCCGTATTGGATGATTTCTGCCAAGGCTAAGCGAGAATGATCCTTCCTCCTCAGCTCAACCTCATGAATGACATCAATGTAGATGTCCTCGATCTGTGGGATGTGGATTGGATCGAGTTTCTCCCTTGGCAGACAATTCCTTGGGTCGAAGGTAGGCCTGGCTGGGAAATCATGTTTCAAATTAAGCAGCTCTAGCTCTACGAACATGTCCTTTGCCTTGTGATGGGTAAGGCATGTATATCTGCCCACCGTGAAGGGGAAAGGAGTTCCACCCTTCTTTCTTTTGAGGCACTTATCGTGATATGTGATCAGCTGCCTTGACAACTCTAGCAGGATCAGCTTGGGTCCAGCATACCTCAGCAGTCTGGTTGGTTCTCCCAAGAAGTTAGCACCCCGTAGATAGGTGAACGTGGGAAACTAGGTGAACAGGGCCCCCCATTTCTCAGTGACTGCTACTATGCTTTTGGTCGTGCGACCGTAAGTCATATTTGGCCTCAATAGGCAGATGACGTGGTAGAAAAATGCATCGTTGATCTTTGTAAATTGAGGGATGCTATTCTCCAGTCTCAATTATGGATAGTACTCATATATTTTGACCTGAGGCCAAACCCCACTCCGCGTCAGCCCTGGGTAGTCCCTCTCTGATGCTGCAGCGTAGACCACGTAGGAGTTCATGTGGAATCTCCCCGTTGTGTTGAATTGTTGTAGCTGCTCAGAGATTGTGCTGCTTATAATTTCAGCCCATTCAAAGCGCTAATAAGGCATATTCTTGTTCATGGTCTCTAAGTACCGCAGCATCCATTTATGGAAATAGTGGGCGTCAGAAAGCCCAAAGACCCTGCTCAGGAATGTGATGGTAGTTTGGTGGATGTAATCTGGAAAACAAAACAACAACATAACACAAGAATACCATCGACTATGATAAGACGGAATGATGAAAATCTGAAATATCAAAGTAAATTATAATATTAACATGAAATTGTTACAATCTCACCTATGAGGTACTTCAAGTGTTATTGACTTCACTTGCCTTTCACCAAGACTATGGGAGAAACTTTACAATTACACCTCTTGATGGCTTCTTCAACACACCTTTAAACTGATGGCTTCCTTTACACACTTCCTACAATATTTCTCACTACTTCCTTCTATGCTAAATGAGGGGGGTGGCCTCTCTATTTATAGAACTTCCAGGCTTATCCATCTTATCTCTAAGATAGGATAAGAAATCCACTCTGACGAATCATATTCCATACCTTAACTCTTATCTGTACATGTAAGCTTATCTTTTAAGATAAGATAAACCTTATCATTTTACATGGGTTCCACATTTTTAGACTTTTTACAAATAAAATACACAAAATATTTATGACCTCACTCCTTGTCCTTATTACCAATATAATATTTCTAATTCCTAATCATGTAGACCCTACTTCTCTAATTACCCAAACTTTGACATTTTAACATTACCGGACCACTTACGACAAATATTTACTTTTTACAACATTCCTATTGTACTTTGACTGTTACCGTACTCCACATTATTGGCGGCACCGTACTGACGGCGCCGTTATCTTCTATCAGAGACGCTACTACTAATTATACTTAACAACATCCTATTCCTAATACATACATTAATGAAATAGAAATTACGGAGGAAAATTTTAGTGTCGACATCTTCCCCCTTCCTAGCTTCTACTCCTCCTCCGAGAGTAGACTATTCTGGTGCTTGGAAAAATTCAAACTTGTCGTGGTTGACCCATTTCGTAATGGGAGTGCCATCCAATTCCTCCAGTCGGTACGTACCATTTTCATGCACAGCTGCTATTTTGTAGGGCCCCATCCATTTTGGAAGAAATTTTCTCTGTCTTCTTTTTTTTTGTATCTGGAATCATATACTAGAACCAAGTCATTCACATGAAATGGAGACCACGGATCTTTTGATCAAAGTATTCCTTCTGCTTCATTTTTTCTTCTTATGGCTTGTATCCTTTGCTATTTTTCTCATTTCCTCTAGCAAATGAAGATGTACCAACCTTTCTTTTACTGAATCACTTTCATCCATCCTTTCATTTTTCATAACTCTCACAGTGGGAATATCAAACTCAATAGGAAGAACTGGATCAATGCCATAGGCCAACTGAAATGGGGAGTATCCTGTTGCTGACTTTGATGTTGCCCTATATGCCCCCACAATGCTGCATGAAATCCTTTTATCCCCATTTATGTACCTGCAAGGCTGCATCTTTTGCTAGAATTTGACACAACACAAAATTTGTTCGTTCCACCTGTCCATTTGTGCTTGGCTTGTATGTTGTTGCCTTCCTGTGCTTAATAGAACTTATTGACTAGGGCTTCTACCACCTCATTAATGAAGTGGCTTCCTTGATCTGTTACAATTTCTAATGGACAACCAAATCTGGTGACAATGCGTTCATATGAACCTTGCCACTTCACTTCATCCATGGAAGTTGTTTTCAATGGCCTAGCTTCAACCCACTTGGTTAAATAATCTGTGGCAACTACAATATACTTATTTTGGCGTGGGTAGTTGGAAGTGGACCTACAATGTCTATTCCCCACTTTTCAAGGGACCAAGTGGAAGAATAGGACATAATGGAGCTGATGAAGTCTTACGGTTACCATGTGTTTGACAAATATCACATGTCTTACAATAATTATAACAATCTTTAAAAAGAGTGGCCAGTGATAACCTGCATCCAAGATCCTTCTTGCTGTAAGTTGTCCAGAGAAGTGCCCTCCACATGTACCATTGTGGAATTCTTCTAGCAGTTCCTTCCCTTGATCACGTCCAACTACCCTCTTGTACTGTCCATCAGGTCCTATTCGAAATATACTCCATGCAGAATAGAATATGGACGACTGGCTTGAGTAATCTTTCTCTTAGTCTTTGCATTGGCACCATCAGGAAACTTGAATTCATTCAGATAATTCCAAATATCTATGTATTCACTAGGGATTGTGTCAAGGGATAACAATGCTGCATCGGGGAAAAATCATCATCATCACAAGATGATCCTAAACCATCATAGGCTCGAGAGAGTGCATCTGCATTGACATGCTTCTTTCCTGGCCTATCTATAATATCAAATTCAAATTCTTGTAGCAAAATTATCCATCTTGCTATCCTCCCTGATGGGTTAGGCTTATTTACAATATATTTTAGAGCCTGATGATCTGTTACTGTTACAAAGAAATTTTTTTGCCCTAGCAAGTAATTTCTAAACTTCTTTACAGCAAAAAATGATAGCCAGAGCCTCTTTTTCAGTTACAGTATAATTTACCTCAGCACTGCTCATTTGTCTGCTCCCAAAGTAAATTGGATGTTCATTCCCATTTTCATCCTTTTGGCTCAAAGTACTTCCTAGTGCTGCATCTGAGGCATCAGTGTACACAATGAATGGCTTGCTCCAATCTGGATTCTTCAAAACAGGTGAAGACACCAGGGCTTCCTTCAGTTGTCAAAAAGCTTCATGCGCCTTATTTCCTGGTTCATAAGTAACATCCTTCTTCAAGAACTGGGTTAGTGGCTGTGCAATCTTTGAGAAATTCTTGATGAACTTTCTATAGTAACCCACATGGCCTAAAAATGATCTCAACTTACTTCTATTCATAGGAAATGGTAAATCTTTGATTTTTGAAACTTTATCAGGATCAGTACCAATACCATCTCTGGATACAACATGCCCTAACAAAACGCCTTTAGAACATCCAAAGACACACTTTGTAGGGTTTAGTGAGGCTTGTGCTTCATCTAACCTTTGAAATGTTGTCTCCATCTGTGTGCAGGTGGTCCAACTTGCTCCCATAGATGCAAAAATCATCCAGAAAATACTCTGATGAAGGTCCCAATGTAGGGTTCGAACACCCTATTCATCAAACGCTGGAATGTTGCTGGAGCATTACACAACCCAAAAGGCATAACTCTATATAAGCAAACGTTCCCCAAGGAGTGGTGAACGTGGTCTTCAGCTGATCTTTCTCTACTATACGAACTTGGTTGTAGCGCTATATCCATCAGTAAAACTATAGCACTCCTGGCCAGCTACTTCGTCCAAGATCTGATCTGAAAATGGAAGAGGGTAATGATCCTTCTTTGTTGCCTTATTGAGCTTCCTGTAATCAACACAAATGCGTAGCTTCCCATTTTTTTTTTATTGAGATCACAATGGGAGAAACCCATCTGAATTCTCCACAGCAAATATGAATCCTGCATCAAGCAACTTATCTATTTCTTCTTTTACAGTCTTGGAAAAATTAGGATTCATTATATGGCATTTGCTTTATGGGCTTAGCACCATCTACCAGCTCAATAGAATGTTCTACCCAACTTACTTGACGGAGTTCCTTGTAATCAAAAGTGAATAGGTGTATGTACCTTCGAAAGAGCTGGAGGTAGGATTCCTTCTCACTCTCCATCACACAGCATCACCAATCTTTATTTGTTGGAGACGATCATCAACTTCTTCTTCAGATAATTTTATGGGTCATGAGTTGGTGTGACTGGAAGGATATCCATGACTGAAACATCAACCTCACTTTCTTTCATCTTCAGTGTCCACTTCACTGGTACTAGAGTAATCAGAGGATGTCCAATCATCAGTTTCATCACTTGAATCCACAGGTTTCTGCCTTATGATGTCGAGGGATCACATCACGTTTATCTTCACCCCCTCTCTCTACCACGTCCAAGTGTCATGAAACCTTCATTCCAGTAGTTTTTCTTGCATGAACTCTCCTTAGCCATGGTCTTCCCAGCAGCATTGGGTACGCAACAGTACCATTTTTCATCACCTGAAAGTCTACCACACATACACACCCATAACAGATATTGCCACATTTGAAACTACACCTTCTGGTTTAGTTTTTCCCTTATTTAATGACCTTAACTTAACATAAGTGTTGAAGGGCGATCAATTTTTTTAAACCCAACATATTCATTACAGACTCGGTACATTACATTAACTGCAGCACCTCCATCAACTAAGACATCATGAATTGAAATACCATTACATAATACCTCAGCTTGTGGAGCATAGGGATCTGCCTCTGCCTCCAAAACAGGGACCTCAACCTCCTTCCTTCTTCGAGCATTGAGTCCACCTCGCAACTCCCGCCTCTTCTCAGAAGACATAGCCAAGAGTTGACCATATTTGCAGGCCTTTTGGACAGATCTTCCAAGATGGAGTATGGTCCTGCCCCTGTGAAATCAGAAAATCCTGCACACCCAACTTTTTCTTCTCCTATGTTTCTTACTAGTTTTTCTTCTTTCATCTTCTTAGGATCATTTCCATCTTGATTATCTTTTTCTTTTTTTCTTTCTTTTTGTTACAAACACATCTACTTCATTATTTCTGCTCTTATCTACTACATCAAAAGAATTCACAGGTGCTTTTTCCTTTATCATTATCTCCTTTATCAGAT
Organism: Taxus chinensis; assembly: GCA_019776745.2. Taxonomy (NCBI): domain Eukaryota; kingdom Viridiplantae; phylum Streptophyta; class Pinopsida; order Cupressales; family Taxaceae; genus Taxus; species Taxus chinensis. The sequence goes on along the minus strand of CM034155.1, from coordinate 466,274,699 downwards.
GTAGAAGCTCTATCTGGACAATTATACTTATAATGACCCTTTTTATAACAACCATAACATACGACTTCAGAAATATTTCTTTTTGGACCTCTATCTCCTCCTGAGAACTAAATTCTTTCCTTGAAGAAGATTAATAGTTAACTGACCCATCTTTTTGAGCAGATCTTCATACTCAGTAGATGTACTAGGAGAAATATTTGTGCTCACCGGGAGTGGTTGTGGATCTGGACCAAAGGTGCTGGTGTAGGCTCTACTTAGCAACAATTTCTTTGGGCTCCTCTCCTCTTCCATGCTTTCTTCTTGCCTTCTTGCAATCTCCTTTGCTTGTTCAATGGTAGCTGGGCGGTCATACTTCACTCGTTGTCTGATCTCTGGCTTCATCCCAAGAATGAAGTGCTTACAGAGGAGATTATCCACGCCATTCATCAACCCATCCGCTAATCCTTCCTTCCGGATCTGGGCATCGAGCTTCCTCCTTAGCTCTAGAACACGAGCATGATAATCCCTTATCTTCTCCTTCTCTCCTTGGGATAGCTTTGTGATCTCGATCATGAGATCTGCATATTTCTGTTGTTCACCAAATTCTTCAAGAAAACTTTCAGTTAATACAAATAATTTGAAATCCATAGCATACCACGGTAAAACTATGGTAACTTGACTTACTTGCGGTAAAAACTGATTTTACTGTGGTAAACACTATTCACGGTAAAAAGTGAAGTACTAACTGCGGTAAATATTATTCACGGTAAAAAGTGACTTTACTGCGGTAAATACTATTCCAGCAAAAGTGACTTTACTGTAGTAAATACTATTCCAGCAAAAGTGACTTACCATGGTAACTACTATGCACAGTAAAACAAGGTTACCCTCTAATTGATTTTTGACTAAGTGGGAATATCTCTCCAGAAAATCCCACCAACGAGGAATGGTCCCGGCAACGGAACCAAAATGTCATCACCATCCGGCACTATGATAATTCTTCACCAGGAACTCCTCGTGCTATGATTATTTACTAATGCACAGCCTTTTGTTTGGTGGATGTAATCTGGAAACAGAACAACAACATAACACAAGAATACCATCGACTATGATAAGACGGAATGATGACAAATCAGAAATATCAAAGGAAATAATAATATTAACATGAAATTGTTACAATCTCACCCATGAGGTACTTCAACAAGACTATGGGAGAAACTTTACAATTACGCCTCTTGATGGCTTCTTTCAACACACCTTTAACTGATGGCTTCCTTCGCACACTTCCTACAATATTTCTCACTACTTCTTCCTATGCTAAATGAGGGGGTTAGCCTCTCTATTTATAGAACTTCCAGGCTTATCCATCTATCTCTAAGATAGGATAAGAAATCCACTCTGACGAATCATATTCCATACCTTAACTCTTATCTGTACATGTAAGCTTATCTTCTAAGATAAGATAAACCTTATCATTTTACATGGTTTCCACATTTTTAGACTTTTTACAAATAAAATACACAAAATATTTATGACCTCACTCCTTGTCCTTATTACCAATATAATATTTCTAATTCCTAATCACGTAGACCCTACTTCTCTAATTACCCAAACTTTGACATGTTAACATTACCCGGACCACTTACGACAAATATTTACTTTTTACAACATTCCTATTGTACTTTGACTGTTACCGTACTCCACATTATTGGCGGCACCATACTGCGGCGCCGTTATCTTCTATCAGATGCTACTACTAATTATACTTAACAACATCATACATTAATGAAATAGAAATTACGGAGGAAAATTTTAGTGTCGACAGTTCATCAGTTGCATACATTGATCTTCATTATCATCCCAGGCTTTGATACAGTCTGCTTGGCTGACGGCCATAAAGTGTCGGTGGTGAGGGATGCCGAGTATTATTTCAAAGTGGCAGGCGGTGAGGTTAATGACTACCTCACCCTTGTCATTTACAACACACCTTGTGTCCTTGTTGTAGCACCGGGTGACCACCATCATGAACTCATTGTTGGTGGCGCTGACCGGGATTCCTCCAACAAAGTGCAGAGCACTGTCTATCAGCTTGTCCATCCATGGACTCCTTATTACCTTCTGAGTCCTGGCCCAGAATTCCTCCATATCAATGTGACCCAATTCTAAGTCCCTGATATCTAGGTCGCATTCGGCCTGGGAGTCCGGCATTCTGACTCTCTGGTACTTATACTTCATCTCTTCTTCTATAAGTTTGGCCTTGCCTTTAGATCTGGTAGGTCTCTTGCTTGATGTTGACATATATTCTTATGAGTTTATTTGCTGATCTGCACGGAGAAGAAGCGAGACCCAATGCAAAAAGGTTGTATCAGTCATTTGATTTTCCATTGAAGTGTTAACAGAAGAAAGAGTTAGTGATTTTTGAGGCTCAGGGCGCAGGGTGCATGAAAGCTGCAGCTTACAGGGCTAAATAGGTAAGGCGCACAGGAAAAGGGTGTTGCAAGGGTTAAATCGGTGCCAAAGGTGCATGGCGCATAGGTACTGCATGGTACATTTTGTAAAGGGGTGCATGAAAACATCATGCTACATAGGGACAGGATGCGCCAAAGGCACCTAGATTTTTCATGTTGCATGGAGATTTGATGCGCCGAAGGCACATGTATGGTTTGTGCAACATGATCATTTTGTGCGCCAAAGATACTTGGCACGGCGCACGGAGGATCTACACAACATGATGTTGCTGTAATGAGGAATGCGCCTGCACCTTCAAAGCTTTGCACTTGGCGCAGATTAAGCTGATGTTGCACAGATTCTGGGTGCGCCAAGGAGGTGCATGGAAAGTGCTTGCAGCAGGTAAGGGAATTGTGCCATAAGGGCGCAACTTTTCAAGATGTAACAGGGGTGATAGGTGCGCCATTGGCACAACTATTCTTCATGTTGCAGGGTGTGCCAATGCGCCAAAGGTGAAAACAGTTTTCTTTAAAGCCATTACTCCTTTACTAAGGGATTTTGCATGTGTTTGAGTTCCTTATGCAAGGCCATTAGGGTCATGAAGAAGCTTTTACACAAAGGGTTTCATTCTTTTATCTCGGGATAGAGTTTTCCTCTACCAGCAGATCTGGAAAGAGGGGGGGGGTGAAAAACATGAGGAAGAATGGAAGAGAAAGCAACAAACTAACAACCCAATCCATACTACCAAGCAGCAAAGAACCAAAATGCAAAATACACAAAAAAGACAAGGACCCCTTACCAGGATAAATAGCCGAAGAAACGAGCAAACGGGTCCACAAAACGATCGATAACAACAAGGCAGGCACGCTGACAGGCCAGAGAAAACACTAAAAATAATCACGTGATGTGCATGGGTGAAAATGACAGCGCGGACGCGCCCATATATAGGTGAAGAAGCAATAAATGAGCCACCAACTTTTCAAGTGGCGCATAGAAAACACTGTCGACATTGGAAAGCATGCACCTTTGGCGCACCAAAGCACCTGGCAACACAAAGTTATGTGCGCCTTTGGCGCACCGGAAGAGATGTCAACATGAAAATACGTGCACTTTTGGCGCACCGAAATTAGTGTTGACACAAGAATATGTGTGCCTTTGGCGCACTGAAATTAGGCGCAACAAATGTATTGTTGACAGAAAGGTGCATGTGCCTTGGCGCACGCAGGGAAGCCTCAACATAGAGAGGCACATCAAAAAGCCTGTTGACACAAGATAGCATGCGCCAAAGGTGTTAAAGGGGGTGCATCAAAAGGTGATGTTACATGATCATTCCATGTGCCCAACAAAAAAAGACCAAAAAAGACTGAGTTTGGAAAACCATATTTCCCGGAAAGAGATTTTGCAGTGTTCCGAACGCAAGAGATCCCCGACGAGGGATCGGAACAAAATTTTTTGTATGGTTATCAGTAAAATTGCCCTTGTCAATTTTACGGGATAACAGCTGGCTCTTTCTGGGGACTATCCCTGAGAAAATTCGGGGGTAGAGAATCCCAGATCTCATGTGCCTATCCATTGGGTAACAGAGTCAAAAACAAGGGCGACCGGAGGGAGAACAAAGGGAACACACAACAAACTGAAAGCAAACACATGACGAAAAAAAACACACAACTAAAGCAAACTGTACAAAGAAGAGAGCAAGCTCTACTTCTTGAAGATTTTCAGATGTTGCCCGCTATAAGGAAGCGGGAGCTCGGTTCCATCCAGATATGAGAGATAGAAACTATTCTCTCCGTTGAGCTGCTTGATCTTGAAGGGCCCTCTCCACAGGGAATCAAACTTTCCGTGCATGCCCTTTGGCTCTCTTCGCTTGTCCCACAAAAGGACGAGATCTCCCACTTGAAAATCCCTCTACTTGGCCTTCTTATCGAATAGTCTCTTAACTTGATTCTGATGTTCGGTGATCCTGTCGACCACCCTTACTCTCTTTTCTTCAAGTTCTGTTAGATACATGATCCTCTTTTCTTGAGAATTCTGGAAAGTTTCATCTTCAATAGCTCGGGACAAGTGCAGAGCAGGGAGTTCAATAGAAATGGGAAGCTCGGCATCAGTTTCATATAACACTTGAAAAGGTGACATACCAAGAGACCTCTTGGGAGTAATGAGGTCTGCCCACAAAGCGTCGTATAAGGACTTGTGCCACATTCGTTGATTTGCCTCCACCATTTTTCGTATGATGGTCACCAAGTTCTTGTTGCTGGATTCTGCCTAACCATTTCTCTAAGGGTAATAATCTGAGGCATGAGCCAAAGTTATCCCATATTCATAGCAAAAACCAATAACTTCTCGCGAGGATAAGTTAGCAGCATTATCAGCAACAATCTTGTTGGGAACGCCGAACCTAACGATAATATTTTATTTAATGAAATTGCACACAACCTCAGAAGTGGCATGTTTGACAGGTATGGCCTCCACCCATTTGGTGAAATAATCCATTTCCGTAAGGACATAACAATGTCTGGCACTTGATTGGGGATTGAGTGCACCAATAAAATCAATTCCCCACTGCCTAAATGGTTCGTTGACAATAACCGGCCTGAGGGGAAAAGCGGCCAACCTGGGCTTGCTGACGAACTGTTGGCAAGGTTCACACTTTGCTACCCAGGTGGCTGCATCTTGGAAAAGCGTTGGCCAATAGTACCTGGCTCGAATGATCTTATGTGCTGTTACGGAGGAAGAGAAATGGCCTCCACAGGCTGAATTATGAAAACTTTCAAGTAGCTTTACCTGTTGTGGTTTGTCAACACATCGCAAGAAGACACCATCTATCCCACATTTGTATAAACCATCCTCCCAGATGACATACTTAGCTGCTCTGAGCTTTATAGTGCACTTCTCCTTTATAGTTAGATGAGTTGGACACTCACCGTAGGTGAGGAAGAAAGCAATATCAGAATACCACTCATCGCTGGTTGCAATAAATAGGACCAGAGGGAGGGAATGGGATTTTTCCAGAGGGCTTTGCGCTTCATTGGTACAGTCATCCTTTTCCTCGGGGATTTCTAAATCCTTTTCAGCCATAAGCTGACATAGGCCCTTGCCTCTTACCAGCTTGGTTGGTTTTATATCCAGGTCGTACTCCTGGACCTTCGCAATCCAATTTCCTCGCAAGCTTCCTAAATCCTGTTGAGTTAGGATTGACTTCACTGCCGTGTCAGGGACTAGTACTAATGTATGATAATTTAAAATATAGTACCTGAAATTCTTAACCGCTTTGACAATGGTGAAGGCATGCTTTTCCAATTGAGTCATTTTTAGTTCGTGAGGCTTGAGAGGAGAGCTCATAAACGCAATCAGAGATTCAACATCCTCCGAATTATTTTGTATTAAGATTGCAGACATAGTATGCTCAGATGCATAACTATACATGATAAAATCTTTGGAGAAATCGGGACATACCAGGACTGGTGCATGAGCAACAGAAGCTTTTATTTCTTCAAACGACCTTTTCCCTTCCTCGCTCCATCTAAAAGTTGGTGACCCCTTCATCATGTTCAATATGTGACGAGTCTTCTCAGCAAAGTCGGGAATAAAACGCCTAAGAAAGTTCACCTTTCCGAAAAAAGAATGAACGCCAGTCTTGCTTGTAGGCAGAGTAAGGCCCTGAATAGCCTTAACTCTTTCGGTATCTATCCTCGTTCCTTCTTTTCTAACGACATGCCCCAGCAGCTTTCCTTCTGTGACTCCAAAAACAGAATTTTTCGGGTTCAGGGAAATCCCAAGCTCTCGGCATCTGGGAAATACTTGCTCCAAATGATCACAATGATCACTTCGTTGTTTAGAGAACACAGTTAAGTCATCTAGATAAACCACAATGACCTTTCCCATCATACCTTTGAATGCCAGGTCCATGGCCCGTTGAAAAGTGGCGCCAGCATTGGTTAAGCCAAAAGGCATCCTGCTGTAAGCGAATGTACCCCAGGGAGTAGTGAATGCTGTTTTAAATTAATCTTCAGGTGAGACTTCAATCTGATTGTAGCCTGAAAAACCATCTAGCATGGACAGCATCTCTGACCAAGTTACTGCTTGCAGAACTTGATCCATTATAGGAAGTGGGTAGTTGTCTTTTAAGGAAGCCTGATTCAAATTTCGAAAATCTACGCATATGCATATTTCACCGTTCTTCTTGCGCACTGGCACAATATTCGCTACCCAAGTACTGTGATGGATAGGAAAGATGATTCTTGCATCCAGCATTTTCTGAATTTCAGCCTAGATAGTACCTGATATCTTAGGATTATAGCGCCTCTGCTTCTGGCGAAAGGCTTTAACGTCTTCTTTCAAAGGGATGTCGTGCTGAACGTCCTTTGGCTTGAAGGACTTTAAATCAGCATAGGACCATGCCAATACGTCCATGTATTTCTTCAACAACTTGACAAATTTTCGTTTCTCCTCAGGTGTGCAACATTTTCCAATGTTTATGAATTGCGGATGTTCTACCGAACCTATATTGACCGGTTCGGTTTCTGGAGATGAGTTAGGATCATCTCGTTTTTTCTTTTTTACAAAACGGTCATGCCTATCAAACAACCGTTCCAGAGAAACCAGGCCTTTCGGAATTTTATTCCCTTTGAGCTGACATATGCCGTCGTTCTCTTTTGATTCATCATTTTGACCGGTGACTGATTCACGGCATGTAGAAGTGGATCCTTCAAAATGAAGTTCGCTAAAATTTTTCTCCTTTTCTAGGAAGGAAATGAGTTGATTGTCATCGTTGAATACTTGCCAATGCTGAGAATTGTCCGGCACGCTTGGGCGAAAAACCACCTCAATGGTGTATTTGTCTATTTTCAAACCTGGGTGTGGGAGCGTGAGGGACGCTGAAACGGCCAATGAATCGGCCATGTCATTTTGAGCCCTCGGAATGGATTCTATTGAAAAAGCATCAAATTCCTCGATGCTGTCCCATACTGCATTACGGTAATGCCTGAGCCTCTCATTTTTTACTTGATATATCCTCTTGACTTGGTTTACAACTAGCTCTGCATCACCTTGTACCTTCAAATTCTTGATTCCTCTTTCCCTAGCGGCTTGCATGCCGAGCAGCAGAGATTCATACTCAGCAGTATTATTGGTGTTGAAAAACTGCAATTTGAAAGAGAGAGGGATAACTTCCTCTTCGAGAGATATTAGCATGGCTCTGGCACCACATCCACTAGTTGCGCAGCTACCATCGAACTATAAAATCCAGATCTTATTAAGATTTTCTTCCCGAATGAGAGCACTCGCTTTGTCCGTCTCGGTAGACAAGAAATAGTTCCCCATCCCTGATGATTCGAAAAGGATTTGACCTTTGGGGTCTTCAGAGCTAGTAACCAAGTACTTCTTTTGTGATTCCGGATCTAATGTCTGCATTACACCTTTGACGGGAATTTTAGCTTTAGACCAGTCCATATGAATTTCTCTGCCAACTTCACTACAAAAACTTCTTCCCAGCAAAATCCCGTAGGATGCTGGGATGTCGGCAACAAGGACGGTCATCTTTACCCTTTTCTCTGGGAACGCCGCAAATGCAAATTACGCGTCTTTGATTTGACCAATCAACGGAACATGCTTGGTCTCCAAAGAATAACATCTGCCAAAAGGCTTGGTAAGGGTGAGGCCCAAAGCATGGGCGACTTTTGCCGGCATGACATTATCTGAAGCTTCGGAATCAATTATACAGTTACTCAATTTGTGACCATTGATTAGGAGGGAGAGATATAAAGGCTCTATCTTGCCTGATGCTGATGTTGAAGCAACATTTACGCATGATTCAGGAGGAGTGGAAAGGATTCCTTTTGGAGAAACATGTTTAGATATAACAGCTTGACTTTGAATATACTTGGTCAATCTTACAAGCTGTTCGGGATTTGACTGAAGGTACTCAGCTTCAGACATTTGGATCTTGGTTTTTTTAGCATGATCTATGATATCAAATGTGGCCAAGGGTTGCGTTGGTGAAGGAATGAGTCCCTCACTTCACGATGGTAGAGTAGGATTACTGGTCTTGACAGGAACATGAGAGGGCTGATTTGGAGGAGAGATGGGGGGAAAAGATTTCCTTGTAAAAGATTTAACAGGGAGATGAGTAGGAAAAGGATTACCTCTTTTAGCAATGGTCAGAGGCATGTTTGACACGGCCTTCTCCTTCTGCACATGGGCAGCAACCTCCGCTTCTTTTCCTTGCGAGCGGGTAAAAACAACATATGATTGTCCACTTGCATATCCTTGGGTACCCTCCTCTTCGTCGGATTCTTCCTCGTCAAATTCCATATATCCAATAGTAGAGTCGCCAGTCGGTTCACCAACATCTTGATCATCTTCACCTTGAAACGAAGGTTCTTCATAATCTTGCTCTTCTTCTTCAATTTTGGCCAGAGCATTGACCGGAGGACCCTCAAGCGCCAGCCGCGGAGCGTTTGCAGGTAAACGCGGCCTTTGTGAAACATTGTTGGGAACGAAACTCGTTCGTGGAACATCCCGGTACAAGGAACTAGAAGCCTGGGCCAACTGCTTCTTCAATGCGAGCAAGTCGTTCGCCATCTTTTGGAATGCTGGATCAGACGAAGTAGTAGGCAAAGGGTCGGAAGACTTAGGCTTGGATGATTCTTTTTTCAATTCACCAGATATTATCAAATTATCTTCTATCCGAATGGCAGCGGCCTGGGCGAGAGTCAAGGTAGCCACTCGCTCTTGAAGGGGCAAGAAACTAACCTTCGAGCTCATAGCGTTCATGAAGAAACACTTCTGATTTTCTGGTGTTAGAAGCATAGCAACAGGGACACGGTTGATTAGTGCATCGAACCTGGCGATAAAATCACGCATGGTCTCATTGGCCTCCTTCTTCAGGTGGGTGATTCGTGATAATAATGCAAATGCATCTTCTGAAGGCTTGTACCTGTCTTCAAAAGCATCCCGCAAGGTGGCCCAACTAGTAATAGATCCGGCTGGTAAATGTTGAAACCATTTGGCCGCAGGTCCTTGTAGGGTTTCCAGAAAAAGGCGAACCGACACATCCTCATGATTTACATCCAGGATACTGCACGACATGATAAATGCAGATATGTGGGAATCTGTGCTTTGATTTCCGCTCCCGTCGAATTTGGGAAAATTCTTTCGGTTTCCGTGAGGGAGCGCGTGAACTGGATGTGGCAGTGCGAGAGGGCCCATAGCATTTCCCCATGGTACCGCCATTTGAAAGGCCGGAAAAAGGACACGGACTGGAAGGGTGGTTCCACTTAGCAACAAGGCACTACAAAGGGATGTGGATGCCCCTTGCGAAAGATTCTTCCTTCGTGGAGGTGAGACGCTCCTGGATGACTGGTCAGCTGAGTTTAGTGTTGAAAAACATGCCGGTGTTATGCTGAAATTGTGCCTTTGAAGCAGATCAAAAGTAGGATCAGTTTCTCCACGGGCTCTCCTGCTACGCGTAAAGGGTTCACCTGCCAGCGTGTCTTCCCGATCTGCGATATTGTAGCGCAGATTTAAAATTTATTTTTGGTTGAACTTGCTGATTTTCTGGTTTTTCTGTCAAAAACCAGCAGCATGCACTTTTCTAAATATTTAAAAACTATCCTCTTCAGAAAACTGATTGTGGTTAATGACAAATAATAGCGAGGATAAAAGATAGAAAAGATTAGCAAGCTGATTTTTGGATCTAAATTTGACTTTTTCAAAGAGTTCCAAACTTTGGTAAACAGTCAAAAACTCAGATCTACGGAAAAATATTGATTTTTGTAAAAAACTCAGTGATCTATGGATCTTAGAAGAAAATTTTTGATTTGGAGCGTTTTTGCAAAATTTTGGATTTTTTACAAAAAGTTAAAGTTTGCAAACAGATAGTGATTTTTCTAATTTTTTCTAATTTTCTATCCTTCCAGCATCATAGATCCGATAGATCTGTTCGATCCCTAGCGGAGTCGCCAAAAACTGTTGGTCCGAAAATATGTTGCTTGGGCAGATCTATGGACAGACGAGCCAACAGTGTGCAGGGCATAGCCCCTCTTTGAGTCAGCAAAGCGAAACTGGTTTATTGCTATTCTACCAGTAGGAATCTTGTGCAAATCTCACAGTATTCTGCCTTCGGGGGTTGGGATCTCATCCCAGTAGGTTTATTTTCGGCTGCGAAGAGAAAGGAATGAAAGAGGAGATGAAGAAAAGTCAGATCTGAAGGAAGAAAAGAAATGAATTCCAAAGTAGAAAGGTCGGAAGGTTTATGTTTCGGGATTGGTAGTAAACAGAGCCAAACTTACTCGCATAAACGAACAAAGCAATACTGATGAGAAAATGACAGAAAAGTAGATATGAATCTAATAGAATAAACACATACAGATCTAACATAAGAAAGGTCTGATGCACAACACAGGTATTCAGCACAAAGTCTCAATATGTGTATTACTGTTTTCTTCTGTTACAAGAAATCTCAAAGTCTTTCTCTCCTCATTTCTATTTTCATCTAAAAAATGTCCATCCCCGAATACAACAAGTATTCCAGTATTTATAGAAGAAGAGAAGGAAAGAAGGCAAAAAGGATCCAACCACTTATTTACAAAGATATTTACAAAATATCTAAAATTCATGTTGACTTTTGACAACTTGATGGATGACATCATCCCATGGTGCAACATGGATGATGTCATCATTTATGCCAACATTCTTTAGATATTCCAAAAAGAAAGTCGAAGAAGAGAGAGAGAGAAGAAGAAGGAAGAAGAAGTGCTATTCATCGTCGTCATCCCACGGCCGAAAGGGGGTAGCCTGCTTCTGTTGCTGCTCGGGTGACGAGATGTGGAATAGAGAGCGGTATTCCATGAACTTGTTGATCATCGGCCCTAGTTGATCCTGGGAAGGATCCTTGTGCCGCTCGCTGATCACCTCACAAGTCTCCCGCTCGTCTATGAGCTTCTCCGGGAGTTTGGAAAAGTATTTCTCCGCTTCAATGAGGAACCCAATGAAGTCCCTATAGGCTAGCAGGTTGTTGATAGACTCTGCATCAAAAGTGACCTCTGGCCCCGTCCCCTGTAGAATGATCTCTTTGAAGATCCGGGTGGTTTCATCAACTGATCTTATGGCAAAGGAAGGAGTGAGCAACCCTAGAGACATGTTGAGAATAATTCATTCCATTTGATGCATTGCATCCAGGGCCTCTTCCTTCACCTTGTCAATATTTTCTAGGACAAATTCCAACTGATCCACCCGGTAGTCCAGAGTGGACATGACTTTATTGAGTGCCCTGGGATGGCCGAAGACGCCAAACTTGACCAGATCTTCGACTGAAACGTCGAACATTTCTTGAAAGGTCTCGTGCTACAGTCTAGCATGTTCCAACTCTTCCGATATGGGTCCCACCAATGCTTAGAGCTCTTTATTCACCTTATTGATGCTTAGATACAAATCAATAAACGTGGCGATCACTCTTTCACTGTCTTTGAGGATCTGGCTCGTCCAAGCGGAAACGGCCATACCCTGCTCGCCGATCTTTGCATAATCATTAATTTTCTCCTGGCTCAGAAGCTATGAAGTCTCAGCGGCAGTTGTGGGGGGCGCACTGCCCATCTTCTGTAAGGCTTGGAGCAGATATTTATTTTGCTCTTTCAATTGCCTTTTCTCTTCCTTTGATTCTTGAAGCTTCTTGCAGAGGGCGCCAACTACAGAAAGGGCATCTCCCTGAAGGCTCTCGGAAGACGTCCCCATTGTGACTTGGGTAACTGTATAATCTGTCGGAGACAGATCCTTTTTATCCTTGAGAGGATCGGGGTACGCGATCTCCATAACCCTCTCTCCTGCAACACTTTGAGAGAAGCGTGTGACGGGATTCTGCTTCTTTGTCCCCTTAGATGGGATTACAGAAAAGTCCATAAGAGTGATGGGAACTTTCCTCTTTTGCTGACTTAGCTGCTGGGAGATCCAGGCTGGACCTATGGTAGAAGGACCAGAAACAGAGAAGGGGGCAGCTGCAGTAGTGGAGGGGAAAAACATGGAGACACGTAGAGGCGGCATGGAGAGAATAGCCGAAGAAGTTTCCACGGGAGGAAGGGATACTGCAGCTGAGGAAGACATAGGAAGGGAAGGGAGATAAGATGAGGGAAGAAATGGAGGGGGACAGATCCGCGAGGGAAGAGAAGATGGACGAAGAAGCGGGGGAAACAGTAGAAGAAGAGGAAGAGGACACGACCAAAGGGATGGTCGCTTGAGTCACTCGAGGGGGGTAAGGAAGAGAAGAAGAAGGGATAGAAGGGACCTCGGTTGATGTAGCTGTGCTGACATCCTGAGTGGATGGGCCTATTGGAACATCCTCTGCTATTTCTTCCTCCAGAGTTATAACTTGTTCCGGTGCCGTGGAAGGAGGACTCTCAGGAACTTCTTCTTGAACGGTGCTGGATTCACCCTCTATGCCTTTGCCTTTGCCTTTAGGCTTCTGTTTGGATCGAGGAGGTGCGTTACCCAATGGGGAGGTTGTGAAATCAACCCCAAGGTAGATTAACCCGTTCATCCGGCACCAATGCTCTATCCTGCACAGAGTCTCCTTGACCCTCTCCTCAATTGTCTGAGGTGCCTTAGTTCTATCAATGGTCGGAAAGGGCCAATTGTCCCCATCTGTGTTAGTATATACTTGGTCAACTTCGTCCTCAGTGGTTTGGAAGCCCTTGGGGACAATGGCTACCCCGTATTGGATGATTTCTGCCAAGGCTAAGTGAGAATGATCCTTCCTCCTGAGCTCAACCTCATGAATGACATCAATGTAGATGTCCTCGATCTGTGGGATGTGGATTGGATCGAGTTTCACCCTTGGCAGACAATTCCTTGGGTCGAAGGTAGGCCTGGCCGGGAAATCATGTTTCAAATTAAGCAGCTCCAGCTCTGCGAACATGTCCTTTGCCTTGTGATGGGTAAGGCATGTATATCTGCCCACCGTGAGGGGGAAAGGAGTTCCACCCTTCTTTCTTTTAAGGCACTTCTCGTGATATGTGATCAGCTGCCTTGACAACTCTAGCAGGATCAGCTTGGGTCCAGCATACCTCGGCAATCTGGTTGGTTCTCCCAAGAATTTAGCAGCCCGTAGATAGGTGAACATGGGAAACTGGGTGAACAGGGTCCCCCATTTCTTGGTGACTTCTACTATGCTTTTGGTCGTGCGACCGTAAGTCATATTTGGCCTCAATAGGCAGATGACGTGGTAGAAAAATGCATCATTGATCTTTGTAAATTGAGGGATGCTATTCTCCAGTCTCAATTATGGATAGTACTCATATATTTTGACCTGAGGCCAAACCCCACTCCGCGTCAGCCCTGGTTAGTCCCTCTCTGATGCTGCAGCGTAGACCACGTAGGAGTTCATGTGGAATCTCCCCGTTGTGTTGAATTGTTGTAGCTGCTCAGAGATTGTGCTGCTTATAATTTCAGCCCATTCAAAGCGCTGATAAGGCATATTCTTGTTCATGGTCTCTAAGTACCGCAACATCCATTTATGGAAATAGTGGGTGTCAGAAATCCCAAATACCCTGCTCAGGAATGTGATGGTGTCGCTGAGCTCCTCTGAGAAGTCGCTGCGGTGGATGATTTGAGGCCATCGGGTCACTACCTTTTTGTTTTTCAAATAGACCTCGTTCATCAGTTGCATACACTGATCTTCATTATCATCCCAGGCTTTGATACAATCTACTTGGCTGACGGCCACAAAGTGCCGGTGGTGAGGGATGCCGAGTATTATTTCAAAGTGGCGGGCGGTGAGGTTAATGACTACCTCGCCCTTGTCGTTTACGACACACCTTGTGTCCTTGTTGTAGCACCGAGCGACCACCATCATGAACTCATTGTTGACGGCGCTAACTGGGATTCCTCCAGCAAAGTGCAGAGCACTTCCTATCAGCTTGTCCATCCATGGACTCCTTGTTACCTTCTGAGTCCTGGCCCAGAATTCCTCCATATCAATGTGACCCAATTCTAAGTCCCTGATATCTAGGTCGCATTCGGCCTGGGATTCCGGCATTCTGACTCTCTGGTACTTATACTTCATCTCTTCTTCTGTAAGTTTGGCCTTGCCTTTGGATCTGGTAGGTCTCTTGCTTGATGTTGACATATGTTCTTCTGAGTTTATTTGCTGATCTGCACGGAGAAGAAGCGAGACCCAACGCAAAAAGGTTGTATCAGTCATTTGATTTTCCATTGAAGTGTTAACAGAAGAAAGAGTTAGTGATTTTTGAGGCTCAGGGCGCAGGGCGCATGAAAGTTGCAGCTTACAGGGCTAAATAGGTAAGGCACACAGGAAAAGGGTGTTGTAAGGGTTAAATCGGCGCCAAAGGCGCATGGCGCATAGGTACTGCAGGGTACATTTTGTAAAGGGGCGCATGAAAACATCATGCTACATAGGGACAGGATGCGCCAAAGGCGCCTAGATTTTTCATGTTGCATGAAGATTTGGTGCACCAAAGGCGCATGTATGGTTTGTGCAACATGATCATTTCGTGCGCCAAAGATACTTGGTGCGGCGCACGGAGGATCTACACAACATGATGTTGCTGTAATGAGGAATGCGCCTGCGCCTTCAAAGCTTTGCACTTGGCACAGATTAAGCTGATGTTGCACAGATGTTGGGTGTGCCAAGGAGGCGCATGGAAAGCGCTTGCAGTAGGTAAGGGAAGTGCGCCATAAGGGCACAACTTTTCAAGATGTAACAGGGGTGATAGGTGCGCCATTGGCGCAACTGTTCTTCATGTTGCAGGGTGTGCCAAAGCGCCAAAGGTGAAAACGGTTTTCTTTAAAGCCATTACTCCTTTACTGAGGGATTTTGCATGTGTTTGAGTTCCTTATGCAAGGCCATTAGGGTCATGAAGAAGCTTTTACACAAAGGGTTTCATTCTTTTATCTCGGGATAGAGTTTTCCTCTACCAGCAGATCTGGAAAGAGGGGGGGGGGAAACATGAGGAAGAATGGAAGAGAAAGCAACAAACTAACAACCCAATCCATACTACCAAGAAGTAAAGAACCAAAACGCAAAATACACAAAAAATACAAGGACCCCTTACCAGGACGAATAGCCGAAGAAACGGGTCCACAAAACGATCGATAACGACAAGGCAGGCACACTGACAGGCCAGAGAAAACACTAAAAATAATCACGTGATGTGCATGGGTGAAAATGACAGTGCGGACGTGCCCATATATAGGCGAAGAAGCAATAAATGCGCCACCAAATTTTCAAGTGGCGCATAGAAAACACTGTCGACATTGGAAAGCATGCGCCTTTGGCGCACCAAAGCACCTGGCAACACAAATTTATGTGCGCCTTTGGCGCACCGGAAGAGATGTCAACATGAAAATACGTGCACTTTTGGCACACCAAAATTAGTGTTGACACAAGAATATGTGCGCCTTTAGCGCACCGAAATTAGGCGCAACAAATGTATTGTTGACAGAAAGGCGCATGCGCCTTGGCGCATGCAGGGAAGCCTCAACATAGAGAGGCACATCAAAAAGCCTATTGACACAAGAAAGCATGCGCCAAAGGTGTTAAAGGGGGCGCATCAAAAGGTGATGTTACATGATCATTCCATGTGCCCAACCAAAAAAGACCAAAAAAGATTGAGTTCGGAAAACCAGATTTCCCGGAAAGGGATTTTACAATGTTCTGAACGCAAGGGATCCCCGACGAGGGATCAAAACAAAAATTTCGGTATGGTTATCAATAAAATTGCCCTTGTCAATTTTACGGGATAACAAGTTGGAAAACCACTTAAGAGGGAGGGTACCAAATTGATTAATCATGATATACCTTAGTCAAACAAGGTAGTGGATCTGGAGGAGGTTGTGAAAAATTTGGTGAGAGAAATTAAATAATTATCTTATAATATTTCCAGAGAAGAAAAAGGAATAGTACATAGTTCTCAAGGTTAGCACAAACCATAGGGCCAAGATAGATTTGGACTTCATCTTAGGAGTGATCAAAGAATAGATGAAAGAGGAAAAGGACCCATGGGGTTAGGAAATAAACAACATATTAGAGGGAATAAACAAGTCGCTGATCCTTTGACTACTAGAGTTACTGTGATGGAAGAAGATCATGTTATTGAATGGTGTGATAGGTTTTTTTTGCCACATTATCCTTATGAACCTATCAAGAAGATTGAAGATACAAATGATGATGAAACTTATGACGATGTATGTATGATGGAAATCCCTGAAAATCCACAGCAAAGAGCCACCTCACCTGAGGTGATAAGTGCCAGGGCTATAGAAAATTTTTGGGATTGCATTATTTGGTTATCACCATTTCCTCCTAATGATGATGTTGAATTTGATATGGTGCAAGTTTTTTATTTGCCTAATCATTTATTTTAATATCTGATGGATTTAATGATTAAGAAATATGATAGGGGAATTCCTTCTGAGGAAGATAGGAAATTACTCATGAGTTCATCTGTTCCTCGGGAAAAGGAATATAATCTTAAAAATCAAGTTATTAAAAGAGGAGGACTACAACCCAAGCCCAAGACTCCGCTTCTAACCAATATCCCAAATAATTCTCCTAGAAAGGATACGCTAACTAAAGGTCTAGTTATCCCAAATAGAACTTGTATCCCAGTTCATGCCCAAACCTTGAAAGGTCTTGTACCGGCAGAAGGAGATGCTACCCTTCCTCCTAACACAGTCTTATCCAAATATGTCCAATGTGATGTTACCCATATTTTGATTCAGATGAAATTCATGGTTCCTATTGTTGAATTAATTTGAATCCTAAACATAGAAAAAGAGCATTTGAGTACTTGGGATTCAAAGAGGATACATTTCCCCCATGTAAAAATATGAATCATGTGGATACTCCCCCTATCATTGCAAAATTGAAAGTACCTCAAGTATTAGAATATTTGGGAGAAATTCCTAAGGTATATTTGGGAACTTCTCTTGTTGAATCCCAGCTTGATGTTGACCCTTTTTATACTACTTTGATCATAAAATATAGGTTAGTGCACAACTGCATGTTTGACATAGGGGCCTCTTATAATGTGATGCCCCTTGAGGTTATGAAAGATTTGAATATCAAAGCAATAACAACTTTTGGATGTGCACTGCTGTGGATTCACGAGAAGTGTCAGTGATTTGGTATGTCAAAGGTTTGGTTGTACAATTGGCATATTATTCGGGTAAGTTTTTAACGCTGAATGTGGTCATTGTGGATTGTCCTGCTAAATGGGGAATGTTGATGTCAGGGAAATGGGTTTCTAGTGTTAGAGGAAGTGTGAAGATGGATTTTTCATATGCAATCATACCAATAAACAGAATCCTTGTTAAACAGTGTGGATCAAAAATAATGTTGCATCTCATCGAGGATCCTAAGAACACATCCTATGAGGTATTGTACACTAATGTGGATGTTGATAATTTTGTGGGTTATGCAGATTTTAAAGATCATAACATGGATGAATGTAAGTATCCTAGGCAACTGGGTGACCCTTGGAATTTAATGTTTGATGGATCTTGTTCCAATTCAGGGAATGGTTCTGAAGTTGTCCTTATGTCCCCAAATCATGAAACTTTTAAGTTTTCCTTTAAACTTAAGTTTAAATGTACAAACAATATTGTAGATTATGAAGAACTACTTTTTGGATTAAGGATTGCTTGGAGGTATGATATCAAATATGTGATTGTCAAAGGAGATTCAGATATGGTGGTTAAACAAGTCAATAAGCTCTATGCAACTAAGAATCAAAGGATGAAACAATATAAGCATGCAGTATGGGACATTATTGAGTTGTTTGATTCCTTCAACATATTATATTACAAGAGAGATCAAAATGATGCTGCAAACAAGTTGACAGTATTAGGATCCATATTTGACAATTTTACAATGTCCCCTTACTGTGAGTATGATATAGAAGTGTTGGAAAGACCATCTGTCCTTGAAAAATGTCAAACACTGGATTTTTTTTGAAGATGATGCCTAGATTCAGAGGTTTCTACAAAATAAAGGAGAATTTACAAATCAAAATATGGACTCAGAACCGATGGTTTCTATATGTGATGGTAAGGAAGCTCTTTTCAGAAAAGAGGCGATTCAATTAAAAAACTTACAATTCTAAGAGGATTAGTTTCTCTGGAATCAAATTTTGAAAAATTTGATAGGATAATTCACAAACACGTTCATGTTTCAAGAGATGTAGAATAACAAAACTTGGGGAATGATAATAAACCTAGAAAAATTTGGCTGGGCAGTAATTTGAGTAAAGAAGAAAAATAATCATATATCTAGTTGTCAAAAAGATACCAAGATTGCTTGGTGTGGTCCTATTTATAATGGAAGGCATATAGGGAGGACCTTTTCCAACATGAAATACCTGTAGAACCCAATGCAAAGCCATTCAGAGAAAATCAGAGGCCAATTAACCCTCTCTTATCCCTGAAAATTCAAGAAGAACTCAAGAAACTAAGGGATGGAGGTATTATACAACCTACAAGGTATACATATTGGGTGGAAAATTTAGTAACATTCAGAAAGAAGAATGGGGATATAAGACTCTGTGTAGATTTTAGACATATGAATAAGGCCTCAATGAAAGATAATTATCAATTGCCTAACATGGATAATATGTTGCAATTTATCACTGGGTCAGAGTTCTTGTCTATGTTAGATGGATTTTTGGGATATAACCAAGGGGTTGTGAAGCAATCAGAATGAATCAAAGCTTCTTTCACTACTCCTTGGGGTACTTATGTATACGTGATAATTTCATTTGGTTTGATGAATTCCGGTGCCACCGTTTAA
Source organism: Taxus chinensis (assembly GCA_019776745.2). Taxonomy (NCBI): domain Eukaryota; kingdom Viridiplantae; phylum Streptophyta; class Pinopsida; order Cupressales; family Taxaceae; genus Taxus; species Taxus chinensis. Next base: position 466,255,474 of record CM034155.1, on the reverse strand, counting down.
AGATATATGGATGTCGCATTCGCTGGATAAATAAGTGATTTTATAGATATATACCAAGATGATGTGACAGTATTTTGAAGAAAAATGGGTGATCATTTGCAAAATTTGGAAAAGATGTTACAGAGGTGAAGGGAATACAGTATCTAGTTGAATCATATAAAATGTCATTTTGAGGTTCATAAAGCCAAGTTGTTGGGGTATATCGTATCAAATTAAGGGGTCATGATTGATCCCGAGAGAGTGGAAGCTATTGGGAAAGTTTCTATCCCAATGAACAAAAAGGGTATCCAGTCGTTTCTCGGCCAAATAAGTTTTATAAGAAGATTCATTTATAATTTCATAGAGATGACTATCCCCATCATGAAGATGTTGAAGAAGGATCAAATTATGAAATGGGAAGATGAATCCATCTAGGATTTTATCGGGATCAAAGAGGCAATATAAAATGCTCCTGTCCTAGCAGCCCTTGATTATAAAAAGACTTTTCAATTTTTTTCTTTTGCATCTGAAAACACCATCACATCTGTATTATTGAAAAAAGAGAGGTAGGAAATGAAAGACCCATTGCATTTTTTAGTAAAGCATTACAGGGAGTTGAGTTGAATTATACCATTATGGATAAATAGGATTTTTCGTTGGTCAAAGAGATAAAAGCTTTCAGGTCATATATTCTAAGTTCAAAGGTGATGCAACCTAGAATTTACCAGATAACACCCTAGCGCGTTGACACATCACTCAGCCTAGACTGAGCGCTGACCTGAAGCATGCAAAGGTACCAGGTCCCTCTTTAGGGTTGTTGTAACAGGATGTTACGTGTTGAAGGAAGAAACATATATATTCATAACTAATCCATCATTCTATAGTTAACTGAAGTGTCAATCCTATTCTTAGCTCGTCTCCATGAAAAATAATTTGATCTGATCCTCCAAAGATATACAATGCATGGCACGCATGTCTCTGCATCTTTGGTTTGTTTCACACACCATCTTCTAAAAATAGGTCATCAAGCTCAAAATCGGATAATTCCTAAATGTTGAACTTACCTTCCACGTGTAGGTCCTTCCTATCCTTCCGTGTCCTTGATCATGGCCTTCTCTCCCGTGTGGACTCCTTGTGTGCTCTCTAACAAGTATTCTCTGATCAACATTACCCCACTCTAATCTCATTGTCATCCCGACAATGGGTATTCTCCAAAAATTGAAGTAAAGAATAGAATAATGGAAATAATAAGAATGAAAGAATGTAGACAAATAAAGAATTTTTATGAGACAGCCTCCTCTGTATCAGTTTTAAGTATCAATTTTGGATACTCCTCCTTTATTTCAGCCTCCAAAACTTGCCATTCAGTGAGTTCTTGTTCTAATTTTTCTAGGTTGTCCACAACAATGGATTCCAATCACAATATCTCCCTTTTCATTCTGTAGAACCAACACATCACTAGAAATTGATGTCATTCTTCCTTCTAAAATATCCATCTTCTACGCAATTAGCTTCCCAAGATCTTCCAGCCGAGTCTTGTGTGGCTCTTGTGCTGCTTCCAGGGCCTCGCGCTTCTGCTTAACTATTAACAATCTTTCTACCTGGCCCAATTTCTCATACTTAATTTTTGTCTAGACCTAATTGTTTTCCTCTAGAGTCTTTATATTGATAAACGCCTCTGGAGCTATGCAGATATTTAAAGCCTGGTCTTCTTTCTTCAATACTTCTTGTAACGCTTGCACCAACCCTTCATAAAATGTAATATTTTGCATCAATGATGCTTTCTCTCTTTCTGCATCTTGCTCTGACTTCCTGTCTAGGTTGATCACTCAGGCATCCAGTGTGATTGCACAACATGGAAACCTCTCTCCAAGCGTGGGACTTGTAAAACCAAGAGAAGAATCTTCAGAGAAGGCTGGTTCCTGCTCCTAAACTACCTGCCACAAGCTATTCCAGTGCAGGCAAGCTAATCTAATCCTAATCTAACCATGCCAAGGAGACAGAGAGAGAGAGAAAAGGGAAAAACAACAAAAGCCTACACTAAAACGGTGATACACCAGAGAAGGAGAATGTTGGACATCTATCAAAACTGCCATGGGACAAAGAGAGGTGAGCAATGGGAAGGACGGACAGACGCATCACAGGCCCAAGGATAGATTTCACATAGAAAATGTCCCAAAACTCCATGAACACAGCTCCAAACCTGCAATGAACATTCAAACATGCACAAATACCTGCAATGAAGAGAGGCAAGAAGAGAACAAGCAAAAACGAGGAAGGATGGACAGATGCATCACAAAACACGTTTTGTTGCTCCAGAAGTTTGCACAGAACATCATTCCATTAATAAGAGGCAAAAACACCATTACAGAGCAAGGGAGGAGGCTCGAACTCCATTTTCAACCCTAGAGAAGAAAAGAAGGGAGGGCCGAGCAGAAAGAATGAACAACCTCTTTTTAAAATGAGCCAAATCTGGCTTTTACATTGCATGGGTCGAGCCCAGGGGACAGAAACGTAGGAAAACATGCAAGCCCATTCCTCATGACTGCAGGTGCATTAAATCGGCATGGGGGACCTTACAAACCCATACCCTGTTACCTTGACCGGATTACAGGAGAATGCGACCCATTCTGCATTAAATCGCTGGAATGTCATTTCTGGCCATGAACACGCATCAGAGCCGTTTCTCGATTTTCTCTCTTCAGACTGCACCAAAACTCAAGATTGATCCCAGAATCGTGTAGAGAATTTCACCAGCTTTCCGTTGATATAAAGAACGTGCAAATCCAAGCTCTGGATCGAAAGTTATGGCGATCTGAAGAATTAGGGCACGAAACAGGTGAAAACGGATTTTGAAATATTTTCCGCACTCTGCCACCTGGATGACACGTGGCAGGCTCTGATTGGACGAGCAATTCTCTCTCCTCCATCTTTCGCGGGCTTTCCTTTGAAATTTCCTTGTGGGGCCCTTTACTGGGACACGTGGCACTATCCCATTGGTTCGGGCTGACCCTTTAAAACTTGCCCTTTGACTTTTGACTTTTCTCCTTGAGACACGTGGCATGATCTGGTTGGTTCTCGGCCCTGCCGGCTCTTTCGTGCCCTTCGCGTCTTTTCATCCCGGATGTCCCAAATGCTTAGTGCTCCTTGTGCTGATTTCACGCGAACCGGCCGGTTCGCGTCCATTTGTCCCAAATGTCCCACTTTGCTTTGGACTGCCTCGACCTTTTTCGCCCGGTTCGGCCGGTTCGCGTACTTTTTTTGGCCCACTTGTCCCATTGTGTTTCGGACTGTTTGTGCTGATTTCACCCGGTTCGGCTGGTTCGCGCCTTTTTGTCCCAGATGTCCCAAACTGTCCCTCTCAGCAGTTAGTCGATTTTCTCTCGGTCGAACCGGCATTTCGCGCCCGCCGCGTACTTTTGTCCCAGATGTCCCTGTTGCTATTTGGGCCGCTTGGAGGATTTTCGGCCGATCCGCGCCTTTTTGTCCCAGATGTCCCAATTGCTCCTAGGACTAGGACTTAGCCGATTTTCACCATTTTTTCTGGATCAACCTTCTTGCCTTCTGCAACCTTTTCCCGCATTTTCTCAGAGCTTGCTCCTAACTACCTGGACAGGAGAGTTAGAAAAATATCTGAGAGAACCTCAGAAACATGATGTTTGCTCTGAATCAATCAATGTGCCTGGGACTTGAATATTCTGATGCATGTTATCAAAATTTTACCCAGGGGGGGTGAAATTTTGACAACAGTTTGGCGACTCAGTGGGGTCATCTGCCTGCTAGATGAAAAGACCAGTAGCCTGAAGCAATCCATTAGGCATGGAGTCACAAGTAATAGCCTGAAAACTGATTTGAACTTGAAAATCTCCCCTCTGAGCCACTTGGAAACCCACCGGGCATGGAGTTGTTCTCACCAAAAATGCCACTGAAATGAACTATGCCAGAGCAAAACCAGCAACACCAAAACTATGTACAGAACTGAAAATCATACATGCCCCAAATGGAACATGCAGAGTGTGCACGAGCACTTCTTCTACTGAAAGCAAATCTACCTACTCTACTCTAGCTGGAAGCAAAGGCAAGCTAAACAAACCCTGCAACTGGTTGTGAGAAATAGCTTCCTTTCTTCAAAATTGGCAGCCATGCAATTGATTTGGCACTGATCATGGCTGTTTGGATGGATGGAAAATCAACAAGAAGCTGGTCTTCTATCCAAATCATCAAGGTATCAACTGAAAAATCCAATACCTCTTTTAGTTTCTCTGCATTTGGATTGGAGAGGTATGGCAGCTGATCCTTGGTACTTTGTAGCTCATCCTCATGCTCAGAAGCAAGCATGACTGGTTGTGGCTTCTCCTTTGGCTCCAATGAAGCCAAATACCTGATTGGGCAAGGTATGGTCCTTTGAGTATGCCCATTGCTGTGATTTTCAACTCCAAGAATGGAGTCTTCTTGTAGACCCTCTTGAATGGATGATGTGGAAGAAATGGTGAAATTCTTCTGTCCTTTCTCTTCCTCTAATGAAGAACAGGGAAGATTAGAATCTTCCAATTTTGATTCCAAAGGGCTGCTATAAGATGCAGGCTGCTGCAAATGAAAGTTATCCTTCATGGCAGCAGGCTCTTGTGTTTGGAATGTGGATGATGAAAGAGAGAATGGTGAAAGCTCAACCGGCTCTTCTCCATCAAAACAGTCCTCCAAATCTGACAGGTAAACTGCCTCATTGCTGTCCTGCTGCTCGTTTTCAACTTCCTCCATGGTGTCCTCTTGATCTGCAACTTGACCACCATGGTTTCCTTCACTCTCCAATATTGAGTTTGAGAGATCAAACTCCTCTTCAGTACTAGAACTTGAGAGAGATGAAGTGGAAAGAAGAACTGAAGGTTCTCCTGTAGCCTGCTTTGTGCTCAAAGCCCTTGGATCTGCACTTTTCTCCTCCACAGCTAGAATGTGCTCCTCTTCTTTTGGATTTGGAGCAGCTTCTCCTTCCTCCAATGTTTGAAGAGAATCTTGCTCTTGATTGAACTCCTCCTCCAGCATGAAGTTTGTCAAGTCAAACTCTTCAATTTGTTGCTCTAGAGGACAAGTTGGGACTGCAAGATCTTCTTCTTTAACAAAATCAGTCCTCACCACCATTTGTTCAACCTTAGCCTCTTCTGTAGGCTTAACCATCAAGGGGATCTTTGTCATCCCAAATCTAAGAGCCCAACTCTTCAGACTGTCTGTCACTTCTTTTCTTTTTGGCTCTTCCTCTTGTTGTCCTTGATGACTGATTTTTTCAATTTCTTCTTCTCCCACATGGAATTGGGGATGCAAGAGGAGGGATAGGTTGAAACTCAACTGATTTGACAATTTTGTGTGGTGGTGGAGGTGGTGAAACCTCTTGTTTCTTTGGAGGAGGGGGTATTTCTGTTAGCTCTTGTGGAGGGGATGACTGTTTGGAAGGGAAAAGGAAAGAAGAATCGAGATGGGGTGGAAGACTAGGGGATGGAGGGATGGATTCAACACATGGGACAGCAGATGGGGAGTTTAAATGAGATGGTGCTGCTTGAGTAATGGAAAGAGAAAAACCAGATGATGGTGTAGAACTTACCCATTGACAAGGTTGTTCAACAACAAGTCTGTAGGCCTCTATCTCTGCTGTCCATTGTGCAAGTTGGGGCAGCATCTTTATCATGAAGTCCAGCTTCTCCTGAGGGCTGTAGTGCCTTGGAAAAGGTCCCACCCATGGACAGGGTGCTCCATAACCGATTCCAAAAGCTTTCATTTGTGCTTGAGCCCTGGACTGCACCATCCCCACCTCCATCTTTTGGATTTTCTCCAACAGACCAGCATCTTGGATCTGATGGTCTTCATTGTATGCATACTCTTGCTCTTGGGAAGCTTCATTGCCAAACTGACTTTGACACTGCTGTTCATATGAGTATGCATGCTGATCTGGAGGATTTGTAAAATATGTTGGAGGTGTGATAATACTGCTGTTGTTGTAAATGTGAGTTCCATGATGGAAATGAAGTCATGGTTGCACAACTTCATGGAATGGAAAAGAATGAAAGGGATGGAAAGAAGGATGAATGAAAAATGGATGGAAATGAATGGAAAGGAAGGTCTGCAACTTCAGAGATGGTTGTTGACCAGATGGAGTCGCAAGATGTGTTTGCAAGTGCCTCCAAAGGCTGAAATCTTCACAGGAACACATCAACCTGCAAAAGATGAAGTGAAAGACCTCTAAGGTCCCACCGGGCGTGCCAAAACTGTTAGTGCAAAATCACAGCACCCCTGGATGCAGATCAGGCTTCTAGGTTGATCACTCAGGCATCCAGTGTGATTGCACAACATGGAAACCTCTCTCCAAGCGTGGGACTTGTAAAACCGAGAGAGGAATCTCCAGAGAAGGCTGGTTCCTGCTCCTAAACTACCTGCCACAAGCTATTCCAGTGCAGGCAAGCTAATCTAATCCTAATCTAACCATGCCAAGGAGACAGAGAGAGAGAGAGAAGGGAAAAACAACAAAAGCCTACACTAAAACGGTGATACACCAGAGAAGGAGAATGTTGGACATCTATCAAAACTGCCATGGGACAAAGAGAGGTGAGCAATGGGAAGGATGGACAGATGCATCACAGGCCCAAGGATAGATTTCACACAGAAAATGTCCCAAAACTCCATGAACACAGCTCCAAACCTACAATGAACATTCAAACATGCACAAATACCTGCAATGAAGAGAGGCAAGAAGAGAACAAGCAAAAACGAGAAAGGATGGACAGATGCATCACAAAACACGTTTTGTTGCTCCAGAAGTTTGCACAGAACATCATTCCATTAATAAGAGGCAAAAACACCATTACAGAGCAAGGGAGGAGGTTCGAACTCCATTTTCAACCCTAGAGAAGAAAAGAAGGGAGGCCGAGCAGAAAGAATGAACAACCCCTTTTCAAAAAATGAGCCAAATCTGGCTTTTACATTACATGGGTCGAGCCCAGGGGACAGAAAACGTAGGAAAACATGTAAGCCCATTCCTCATAACTGCAGGTGCATTAAATCAGCATGGGGGACCTTACAAACCCATACCCTGTTACCTTGACCGGATTACAGGAGAATGCGACCCATTCTGCATTAAATCTGGTCGCTGGAATGTCATTTCTGGCCATGAACACGCGTCAGAGCCGTTTCTCGATTTTCTCTCTTCATACTGCACCAAAACTCGAGATTGATCCCAGAATCGTGTAGATAATTTCACCAGCTTTCCGTTGATATAAAGAACGTGCAAATCCGAGCTCTGGATCGAAAGTTATGGTGATCTGAAGAATTAGGGCACAAAACAGGCGAAAACGGATTTTGAAATATTTTCCGCGCTCTGCCACCTGGATGACACGTGGCAGGCTCTGATTGGACGAGCAATTCTCTCTCCTCCATCTTTCGCGGGCTTTCCTTTGAAATTTCCTTGTGGGGCCCTTTACTGGGACACGTGGCACTATCCCATTGGTTCGGGCTGACCCTTTAAAACTTGCCCTTTGACTTTTGACTTTTCTCCTTGAGACACGTGGCGTGATCTGGTTGGTTCTCGGCCCTGCCGGCTCTTTCACGCCCTTCACGTCTTTTCATCCCGGATGTCCCAAATGCTTAGTGCTCCTTGTGCTGATTTCGCGCGAACCGGCCGGTTCGCGTCCATTTGTCCCAAATGTCCCACTTTGCTTTGGACTGCCTCGACCTTTTTCGCCCGGTTCGGCCGGTTCGCGTTTTTGTACTCGCGGCCCGAACTTGTCCCATTGTGTTTCAGACTGTTTGTGCCTGATTTCACCCGGTTCGGCCGATTCGCGCCTTTTTGTCCCACTTGTCCCGAACTGTCCCTCTCAGCAGTTAGTCGATTTTCTCTCGGTCGAACCGGCATTTCGCGCCCACCGCGTACTTTTGTCCCAGATGTCCCTGTTGCTATTTGGGCCGCTTGGAGGCTTTTCGGCCGATCCGCGCCTTTTTGTCCCAGATGTCCCAATTGCTCCTAGGACTAGGACTTAGCCGATTTTCACCATTTTTTCTGGATCAACCTTCTTGCCTTCTGCAACCTTTTCCCGCATTTTCTCAGAGCTTGCTCCTAACTACCTGGACAGGAGAGTTAGAAAAATATCTGAGAGAACCTCAGAAACATGATGTTTGCTCTGAATCAATCAATGTGCCTGGGACTTGAATATTCTGATGCATGTTATCAAAATTATCCAGGGGGGGTGAAATTTTGACAACACTTCCTTGGCACTGTCATCTGCAGAGGTTCATCTTCAAGTACCAAGTCCACCAACTTTCCCACATAGTTTATCATTGAAGGAAACATATGTGGTTTTTTTTGCCTCTAAGTATGGACTTGCTCTGATGACATTGTCCCCAATCTCCTCTGTGATGCTGATAAATACTTCGTTCTTCTTCTGTGTGAAGTCCCTCTCTTGTGTTATGCACGCTATCTCTGCCTCCTTTTTCTTTAGCTCCTCGCACAGTGCTCTGATTGTTACAGCTTTGTCCATATTTCTTCTAGCCACTTCAATAGAAACCTTCACTAATTTGTTGCTGACCTACTCATCTGACATGATAGTAGGATTTATTGTCATATGTCTAGCTTGGGGTGCCTTCTTCAACCGTCTCGAAAAGCATGATTCTTCGCATATATCAAAGTCAAGCTCATCCATGTGGGTATACATTGACCATGATAGTTTCTTTCGAGTGCACACAGTTGCCATATCCTCATCCATTAGCTCCCAACTAAATAAATCCTTCTGTGTTATCGTGCTTTGGAAGAAGGCACGGATAATTTTACATGTGTCTTTTGCATACCCCATGGCTGGTGGAATGTGCTCTTCACTTATTATTCTACACCATTGCTACTTAAGGAGTTTAGCTTCCAAATTTGGCACTTATGTCTCCATGTCCTAAACATTCTCAGTAGTTATCTCCTCTGGTTCCTTCTTGTCCTCTTCTATTCCCTTTGATTCCTCACCCTGTTCTTCTATTTCCTCCTTTTGTGTAGAGAGTTTGGGTGATCTGCGCACTGTGGTTAGAGTAGCATGTTAGGTCCTTGTTCTCCTGAAAACCCTCTTAAATTTGTGCTCCCCTTGGACTACATTCAATTCCTCATCATCCCTCTCTTATGGTTGAGGTGGTGTAGTGGCGCGCTCAACTTCACCCTTATTCGTAGGATGTCTCCTACCTCTATGCTCCAAAACACCACTATCTTTGTGATCCTCCTCATCCTCCACTTCAATTGGTTTTGTGGGCTTAAAAGCTGGGATGTTATCCATTGTATGCTTTCCCTTTGGTGGTGTTGGAAGTGTGAACTCACCTTCCACATACTTTTTATCCTCCATCTTTGGATTTAGCTGAAGATATACCAATGCTGCCCCTACATCTGCTATAACCATACTTATTGGCTCAATATTCAACACCTCTGAAATGATCCTCTCATTGTAGGCACTTATTTTGGGATACACATACTTCTTTCTCAATGTGTGGTATTCACAGTCTACCTTATCTGTATTGAATACCAGTCAACACGTGTCTATAAATCTTTGAATAGTTGCTTAGAAATACCTTATAGTGAATGCGTAAGGAAATTTTCACCAAAGTCTCTAGACTCCATCTTTTATTGGGAAGCACATGATGCAGAAATGTTAATGTACAACAAATTGGACTTGTTTCCCTACTACTAATGGTAGGTCCTTTGGGATGCGCCACTCTTCTGCAAATGCCATGCAGAGCCTATCATACCATTTCTCCACCCTTTTCTTAACGTTGTCTGTCATGGCCCTTGTACGTAGATACTTGCTAAACCTTTCAGCTAGTGACTTATTCTCCATGGGGTATTCCTATACTTTTTCCTTTATCCCGTCTGGTACTCCAATCTCCATGAATACTAGTGATAGTAGAACATCCCAAAATCTAATCTTCCCTCCTGTGCGCACTTCCTTGACTATTTTTTCTACAATATATCCTGTAATATTATAGATTTCTCCTTTTGACATCTTACGCACAATGTGTAACCGCATAGTAGTTACCTGTGACCACAGCTCCTAATCATTTAACTTTATAACGAGGTGTGTTGTTGCTTACTCAACTGGACAATTCTTCAATTTGTCTATATCCATACCACGTGGACCCTTCCGGTACCCCAACTCCTGTCTAGTCTTTAATATCATAGCTTTATCTGTGAGATCATTCTTTATGTCCTCTCTTGTGGCCTTCAAACCTGTAACTGATGAGATAAGTGCATATGAGATTCTAACACTATGTCTTGCAAAGTAGAAAAATTCCTCGTGCACTCTGCTCATGAGCCAATGATACAAGGACTCATACTTCTCAAAATATGCAAGCTCATATAATTGGTAGACCCCAATTCTCTTCAAAAGGTTCTCACCTGCCTCATCATAAACTGGCATGTCATCCATTGTACGCTTGTTCATCCTAGCAGTGAGCAAGGAATCAAGCTTCTTCTTTTTCTCTGCGGTTCTATGATTATATTCGCTCACTTTTCTCTTTCTGATGGGTGAATGCCACTCCTGGCCAATGATTACTCCTGGATATTGCATTTCTAAAAAATGGATTTTGGGTACCATCTCTTCTTCCCCAATGACCACCTTATTCTTTCCTTTTGTTACTACTAGAACTACCTTCTATGGTGCCATTTTTACCTTGCAATCATCTCCTCTATAACTCTGCAACTTGTGAATCAAACCCTAGCTCGATTTAATCATGCCCTAGGTGGAAACTTTGTGCCCTAACTCCTCTCTACCTCCTTGCTTCACTCAAACCCTTCACCACTGAGGACGCAGGATTCTTTTCACACATATCTGTTTATCACTCTTGGTTTCGAACCCTTTGCACCTTAACTCGATCACTCGGATCCTTGCAATTGGCTCTTTCCTCAAATTCTCTTAGTCGCAACGGTAAAAATGAATCTGTATCCCATCCTTATATAATTTTTTTCAAATTTTGATGCATTTGTTTCTCCTTCACCTACCAAATATCCAAATTTATTGACCAAATTCATTCATTCCACATGGTACATCTTTGCACCACAGCTATAACCTTCTAGTACTCCTCCCTACCCTCTAGTCACAAACTTCTCTTTAGCACGTAACCTTGCACTTGAGTACCTTGTCACTGTACCTTCTCCTAGTAGTTATCATGGCCTCCACTTCCCTCATGTCATACTGTCCTTTCATCCATCTCCATCCTTGGTCACTTTTGAGAAACAATCTTCTTCTGACTTAAAGCACACCCATAGCAGCTTATTCCTTTCACCTTTCAACTCCCACGGTATTTTACTTAGTAACTACAACCACTCCACACTAAAGGTATGTGCAGTCCTCTACGCATGAACATTCTTCACATAGTAATTAGTTTCCTAGGCGCAAGCGTGCTTATTACACAAGAACAAAAAATAAATTGACAAAGTAAAGAGACAATGAAATAAATACATTAAGGAAATACAAAAGGGAAACCTAATCTAAATGGAAATACTGCCTTATTACAAACAACTAGAAGTCTTATTTATAGTAGGGCTTCAACCTACTTCCGTTGAAGTAACCGGGTAGCCATGTTCCATCAAGTTCTTCTAACTGGCAAGCACCTAATTCAAGTATGTAAGTGATTACATACGTCCCCAACCAATGTACTTTGAGCTTTCTTAGATGGCGCAAGAACTTAGAGTTATAAAGAAGTACCATTTTTCCAATCTCAAACTTCTTATCCCTTATGTTTCTATCATGCCATGCCTTTTGCCTGGCTTTTTTTTGCATCTGACTCCATCGTGCTATGGCTCATTGTTCATCTAGTTGAATCATCTTCTCGATACACTCTTCTAAATCCTGTTCATCAGCTAGACCTCCAATGCGCGTAATGCACAAAGAAGGTAACACAAATTCTATAGGGAGAATGGTTTCCATGCTAAAACATAGCTGAAATGGTGTGGCTTTGTTCAATCTTTTGTAAGTTGTTCTATATGCCCAAAGAACAACTGGCACTTTGTAAAACCAATCCTTTCTTCCAACATTAATTTTTTTTGTCAAAGTATGGCTCAAAATCTTTTGAAAGCCTCAACATCTCCATTTTCCTGAGGATGGTAGGGTATAGTTTTATGGTGTGTAACCATAAACTCATCTAATAGGATCCTGATTGTCTCATTCAATAAGTGTGTACCCCTATCACTCTTCAAGCTTAAAGGACATGCATATATTGTAAGAACATTCTCTCATAGAAACCTAGCCATTGTAGTTGCTATACAATACTTTGTAGGTGATACTTCTGCCCATTGTGTGAGATAATCTGTGCAAGTAATGATATAGCATGATCCATTCATGTGCACGGCTGGCGAAATAGGTCCTATAAAGTTAATTTCCCATTTCTCAAACAGTTCGGCACTAGGAATTGGTCTCAAAGGCATCTCATCTCTTTTTATTGGTTTTCCTAGGCACTGAAAATGATCACACACCTTACAATAATCTTTAAAATATTCATACAATGTCTCCCACCATAATCCAACAAGTAAGATCTTTCGGGCAGTCGCATCACCTTCATAATGGCGTCCTACAATACCACCATGAGATTCTTCCATAGCATCCTTGTGCTCATGCTCTAATACACAATGGCGTAATACTTCATCTCTGCCTAACTTGTAGAGGTCACCACTGATTAACATAAATGATGTCATGCATATAGCAAGATGTTTCTTTTCTAATGCCTTCATTCCTTCTGGTGCTACACCAGTTCGTAGAAAGACAACAATGTATTCTAATTCCATGGGCATGCATTTTAACCTATTTAACTATGCATCTGGCATGGTCTCTTTAATTGTCTGTGCTTCTTCTCCTGAGTTGATTCTAGATAAATGGTCTAGTCCAAAATTGCTTTTCCTTGGCTTCACCACAACTGTGAAATCAAACTCTTGAAATAGGAGTACCCATCTGCATATGTACCCCTGTAAGATGGGATTATTGACCAAGTACTTTAATGCCATGTGATATATATAAAATAAAAATGGTGTTGCTAACAAGTATTGTCGAAACTTTTGCAATGCATAGATCATGGACAAAGCTTCGCGCTATGTAGTTGTATAATTCTATTTAGCAGGAGTCAACTTCCTACTAGCAAAACAAATTGGATGATCGAAAATACCTTCTCCAAGTTGAGCTAACACAGCGCCAATGGCCATGCCAGAGGCATCCACATGCACATGAAATGGTTTATCCCATGAGGGAAATCGTAGAATGGGCACGGTAGTAAGTTTATCCTTTAATATCATAAACGCACATTTCTATGGTTATTCTCAATAAAATTTACCTTTCCCCTTTAGTAACTCTTCCAAGGGTGCAGCAATTTTGACATGCCCTTTGATGAATTTTCTTTAATATCCTATATGACCTAAACATCTGCGCACCTCGCTTTGACTGTTAGGCGCTTTCGGGCCAAAAATGACTGCAACCTTAGCTAGATCAACGAGCAAACCTTCCTTATAGATTATATGTCCTAATAGTATTCCAAATCATGTAGCAAAAATGCACTTCTTGATGTTCAAAGAGACACTCAATTATCTGCAATGTTCAAACATTAAGTACAGATTGTCACAGTGATCTTTTAGAAGCCCATATACTGTCCAATTATCTAGGTAGACCTATAAGAAGTTGTGAATAATTTTTTTGAATGCCTAAAAAACTATGCACAAGAATACAACAGGTGCATTTTTCAATCCAAAAGGCATCACAATATAGGAAAAACTACCCCATTCAGTAGTAAATGTTGTCTTTTCTTGATCCTTGTAAGTAATCCTAACTCGATGATACCTGGAAAACCCATCTATGAAGGAATATATTTCGTGCCCTACCATGCCTTCCAATATTTCGTGAGTGAATGGTATGGGGAATGGATCTGTTACACATGCAGCATTCAAATCCTTGTAGTCCACACATATTGTAATTTGTCCATCCTTCTTAATACTAATCACCATTGGGCTAACACATTATGACTCATCAAGTGGTTTGATAATTCTAGATTTCAACATTTTATCAATTTCTTCTTTTACCTTTTCACGCAAATTAGGATTCATTCTATAAGGCCTCTTTCTAACTGGGCGTGCACCGTCTTTAAGCTTTATCTTCATTTCCCCAAGTGATTTATGCACACCTTTAAGTTCATGATACCCTCAAGGGAATAAGTCCTGATAATCCCTAAGTAACTCAATTATCTTTGCTACCTCTGAGTCTGACCAGTAGTCTCCAATTATGGCCTACTTAGGCTCAACCTCTGAACCTATATTCACCTTCTTTGTCTACATGGGTTCGTGATAGGCATGCATATCCTTGTCTGCACTGTCTAAGACCTCGTACACCCCTTCTGAATGTTCAATATCTAGGTTATCAACTTATTCATCATCCCCGATGTAAACCATCTTTCCCTTCTTTTTCTTAAGGCAAGCGCATTCAAGTAGTAAGGAGTCCATTTCTTCTTCCTTTTCAAAATGAGCTCCAGACTTTGTCTCACCAAATAATTCTTGAATATGCTCTTCTACTTTTGCACTATCTCCCATAGTTAAGCACTTGATAAATTTTAATGCCTCTTCTATTGGAGGTTGAGAAGAAAAGTAGTCAAAGGTCTGGATCATCCCTGCAGTCAATTTTTGCTAGTTTCTAGTCTCTTGATGTAGTTTTGCATATACATACCAGGCACGTACACATCCTCATAGCATATAATATAATCTATGCACCTAAAGTGAAGGTGGTAATGCTTCATGTCCTGTTGTCTAAAATCTCTCACACTACTGAATGTGATGTTGAACAAGATGATCACTGTGATAAGTGTAGATCTGCGTAGGTGCATTATTCCTTACAAACCTAATAAATAGGGTGATTCTAATCTCTTCCCGTTCTATAAGACTATCTCTGTGGAATACCCACCAGCATGTTGTTGTCCCATGAAAGGTATATACTAACACAAATCTTCTCTTAATTTGATCTATCCACTATGTTTCCATGGATTTTAAAAATGTAGGAATATCTTCTGCTCCTATATACCAAGGTACTGTCCTACCTATATGTTAGACTGAACGAAGTCCATTCTTGTGCAGAACCGTAGTTTTTACCTTGCGCCCTACTAATTCATATGTATAATGAGCCCAATTTTCACAATCAATACTCGTAGTATCACTAATAGAATGAGATTCCTCCCACTAATAGAATAGTGTGTACATACATTCAATTTAAGTCCTCCTCAGTTAGAGGCTCAACATATGGTGTAGACTTCCCATCTGTCAAAGGTATCACAAATCTTTCCTCCTTGTTATCAAATCTAATATACCCCTTATTGAATCTCAAGTCAACATTATTCGCATAACACCAAGGGCATCTAAGAAAGGCAGGAAAATTATCTGCTTTTGTAAGTGCTAATACCTCAAAGTCCCCAGTGAACTTGACCCCTTGTATAGTTATAGATGCATCTTTCAAAAATCCTATGGGAGTGGCCTTAGTCCAGTTTTCCATAAACAACACATTAGATGATGGCTATAATGGAGGAATCCCCATTTATACCTATGCATCTAAACTTCCACACCTGTATCAATCAATATGTTTCTCAACATCCACCCATCCACAACAACATCAAAGTAATTTCCTTATCATAATCAATGCTATTAGGGGGAAGATTTACATGCAGGATCTATTGTCTGGTTTCAAGACTTGCGTGCAGAGTGTTTCCCTTTAACCAATTTCCTAATAGTGGGATAATGTTCTCTTGGCGCAACATTTTGCACACTTATCGCAGATCATTGATATAAATTTGGATTGTCTCTAATGATTTATTCTACTCCTTTAAGTATTTTTTCTCACCCTAAAGATTCCTTAACACTTCCATGATATCCTGGTAAACCTCCTTCTGATGAGAAGGATCTAGGTACCTTACATGCAAAATCTCCTCCTTGGTGATCGTAGGCCTCTTGTGCAATGCTTCTTGTGCGCGTGCTGCTTCAGCGCATGTAGTAATATTCATTGTTAATGCCTCAAGTCCTTCCAGTATCTTGGGAATTCACTGATTTTCTACTGCGTGCTGGATTCTAACCATCCCAGTGCCTTTGTTTTCTTTCTTATGTTGCTTACTCAAATGCTCATATAATTCAAGGAACTCTTCATAGCTATGGTTCTTCCCGTAGAAAGAACATGCAATATTCTAAGGACATTCATGCCTACAGTGGTCAGGAGATCCATACGTATAAAATGTTTCATGAGGGAACTCACTGCTTCCTCCACCACGGTCTCATCCTCCATATCCACCATGATATCCACGTCCCCTTCAAAGACCTCCTTTAAAATGCCCCTCGTTCCTATCATAGCGCATTTGCTTATGATCCTGATCCTGGTGCTCATTCCTACCCTTAGAATTATTTATTACACTTATCTGTCGGACCCCAATGTCTATAGCATCCTAGATCTAACCAATGATCCGATAATCCTCAGTATCATGGGTCATGGACCTGTAAATATTGAAAAAGACAGATAGATTCTTCCTTATCACACACTGTAACAAAGGACAGTGACTAACATCATGATTCAAATGACAGATCTTGTAATCTAATAATAATGAGCATACAGATCTGCAAGGACAACTATCCTTGGTGCGACCTTCCATTTCACAATTTATACACCAAATTCTTGAGTGCGTTTCATGGGATGAATTTACTGATATCTAATTATTTTTCCATAGTTTCAATCTGTGCCTCTAATAATGGACTAACGCCAGTGTTAATGCTCCAAACTACCTCAGCACATAAAGATCCTTCCAGTTCTTTACGTGGATCAATGTATGTCTTATGTGACAGCGCCCTTCTAAATGGTGTAATCAATCCTCCAATGAACCATTGTGCATGCTAGCTAGCATGAATATCATAAGATAGCTTAAATATAAGTGTCTTAAAACAAGCATTATACTCATGTAAACTCTCAGTAGTGCCTTGCTTGATATCCTTGAGCGCACTAATACTCTTCTTCTTAAACTCAAGGATATGGAACTATTTCAAGAAAGCATCCTTCAATGCTGCATAATCTACACAATTTTGATTGGGGTTAAACTTCCAATACTAGCTGTGTGAACGTCCTTATAATGTAGTAGCAAATTTACTTTCCTTGCACTCAGCAGTTGTGAGCCCTTTAGCGTGCCACAAGATTTCGCACATATTCACATGTTTGGTAGCATCCTCTACACCTCTATACTATGGAAGACAAAAATACATCTCCATATAAATATTCTATGGTTGTTACGGACCTTGACCACCTGATCCATAACCTCATGTGTTCCCTCTACCTCTAGAACCACCTATACCTCCTGATCCTCCACCTGTAGTGGGAATAGGACATGTAGATGTAATCCCATGTGCTCTGATAGTAGTACTATATTGGACCCCTATAGTCTATGAGGTAGTTCCACTGCCAGAGGTGAATCAAACATTCTGCGTGCTCACGTTTTGTGTGGATGATGTGCCTAAGAATGTTGCTCCAAATATCATTGAATCCATCTGTCCTGCCATTGTTGTACTTTCTCCCTAACTTACTCCAACTATCCTACTTCCCAAGTTAGCTTGCTAGTTTCTTTTCGTACTTAATACTGGAAAACCAAGTGCAAGGGCTAGGTTGTCAGGTGGATTAAGATGTGTGCCTGTGGTCCAGGTAGTCTCTGCTGGCACACTTCTGTGTGAGGTTGAGGGGGGATCTCTGTCATGTTTTTCAAGATGGGGGAGTTCTTGATGCTTTGGCTCCATGATTTCTACATGAGCTGTAAATCCGTCACGAGTCATCTCTCTCCTCAATGCCATACTTTCTGCAATGGAACACTACTTCTCTATCTCCCTCTCACGTGCCTCATTATACTCAAGCTTCCTTTCCTCTCTTTGCATCTTTGCCACTAGGTCTACATATTTCACCAAACCTGTTCCTACCCTCACGTGTGGTGAATTTTAGTTAGCCATCAGTTTACTCTCCAGGTTCAAAGTTACCATCAAGATCTTGATCGCCAATGGAATACCTCGCAAATATGCTCCTCTTGGATACCATAAAAACTGGAATTCAGCTACCTCTAGGTAAGAGTACGTTGAAATTGAATATTCCAAAATATAATTGTTTAGAACACCACAAAACCACATATCCATAGCACGTGTCTAGATCAAATCAGCATCATAAAGGGCTTGAAATTCTTCCTGTGTCTAGAAAAGTGCACGATACCTCCAATTTCACTGAGATGCATAAGCAGTAAGCCAATTGTATAGTTCTACTAGAAGGATGGAGAAAAATCTCTCATATAAGCTATCATATAGATTTTGTTCTACCCAAGTGTGTGCGTTAAACTCAGATCCACTATTGAACCATCGTGCATATTATTCCTCTATATCATGTATCCATTCCTCAATACTTGCTAGACTTAAACGACATGTTTTCATCGTGAACCATCTAGAAAACTACTAAAAAAAGGTCCTGACAACAGAACCAATGATGCAACCTAGAATTTACCAGATAACACCCTAGATGCACTGGCACATCACTCATCCTAGACTGAGTGCTCACCCGAAGCACGCAAAGGTACCAAGTCCCTCTTTAGGGTTCCTGTAGGAGGATGTTACGTGATGAAGGAAGAAACATATAGATTCATAACTAATCCATCATTCTACAATGCATACTACATTCAGATCTATGAAAGAACAAGGTTTAAATAGTAATCATGATTGAATCAATAACATACACTAATCAATTACACACAGGAATGACACTTAGATTCAGCTAATATCTTCCATTTATTAATAAACATAGAAGCTCCTTACAATAATGTCAATCTATACCAATGCGCATATGGATCTGATACATTAATTCAGTCATATGCATATATCTCTATACCTTCATACATCCATCACACTCATTCCTTTTTTCTACTATGCACCTCACATCATATATATAGGGCGGGGACTTGCCCTTCACCACTTTATCTATTCCAGAAATAGGCTGCATGATATTAATAGCCATGCGCTATTCACAGGAATAGCCACACATGCAAGTGTGCTATCTATAGGCCTCTTATAGTTAACCGAAGTGTCAATCCTATTCTTAGCTCGTCTCCATGTAAAATTCTTTGATCCGATCCTCCAAAGATAGCAATGCATGGCATGCACGTCTCTGCATCGTTGGTGTGTTTCGCATGCCATCTTCTAAAAATAGGTCATCATGCTCAAAAATTGGCTAAGTCCTGAATGCTAAACTTGCCTTCCACATGTGGGTCCTTCCTGTCCTTCCGCACCCTTGATCTTGGCCTTCTCTCCCGTATGGACTCATTGTGTGTTCTCTAACAAGTATTCTCTAATCAAAAAAGGTCATAGCTTATGTTCCTCATACAATGGTCAAAGACATTTTATCAAAGATGAAGGTTTCCAGCAAGAGATGGTGATGTGTGAATAAATTGCAGGAATATGATATGGATATTGAGACCACTAAACTAGTTAGAGGTCTGGGCTTAGAAAAGTTGATGACAGAAAGAAAATTACAGGAGATGGAAGTAAATGAGGTAGAAGTAAAATATGTGGAGGTACATGAGAAGTTAATAAATTCTATATGGTATAGAAATATCATATTCTACCTCAAAAATTTGGAATGTCCAAGGCATTTGGATAAAAATCAAAGAAGGACACTTAAGTTGGATTCCCCAAAATATGTCATCACTGGTTATGGGTTGGCCTAGAAAACTCTTGAAGGGGTCCTTCTCAAATGTGTAATGAAGGATAAATCCCCTGGGTTAATTTCAAACTTTCATGAGGGAGTGTGTGGGGGGAATTTTGCCGGAAGGGTAACTGCCCATAAGATACTGAGGGCAAGTTATTGGTGGTGCACACTCTTCAAGGATACAAACTTGTTGGTAAGAAAATGTGAAAGTTATCAGATATTTTTAGGAAAAATGAAGGCTTCTAGTGCTCTCCCTCTGCAACTAGTATCAATTGAGGCTCGTTTCAAGCAGTGGGGCATGGATTTTATAGGATAACTATCACAACCTTCCAATGTAGGCCATAGATGGATATTAGTAGCTACTGATTATTTCACCAAATGGGTTGAGGCTATCCCCACCAAGAAGGAAAATTATTATGTTGTTATTGATTTCATCTTGAATCATATAATTTGTAGGTTTGGTGTACTTGTAAAGATAGTTGCTGAAAATTCCATGAGTTTCCGAGCCAAACCATTAGTTGTTATGTGCGAAGAATATTGTATAAAATTAATACATGCATTTAATTATAACCCACAGGGCAATGGACAGGCTGAATCAGAAACAAAAATTTACTAAAGATAATTAGAAGGACATTGGAAATCAATAAAAGAAAGTGTGGAGAGTAGTTGAAGTTTTTTGTTTGGGAAGATAGGATTACTGCTAAGAGAGACACTAGGAAAAGTCCATTCAGACTAGTTTATAGAGTCTAAGATCTACTTCCATAACACTTGCAATTACCTTCTTATCAGTTCATCCAACAACTTGAAGATGAGGAATTTG
Organism: Taxus chinensis; assembly: GCA_019776745.2. Taxonomy (NCBI): domain Eukaryota; kingdom Viridiplantae; phylum Streptophyta; class Pinopsida; order Cupressales; family Taxaceae; genus Taxus; species Taxus chinensis. The sequence goes on along the minus strand of CM034155.1, from coordinate 466,234,951 downwards.
GCTCCTATAGTGTGAGAATAAACCAAATCATTAAGTTGTATGAGGAAAGATGAGAGTCCCACCAAAGACATTTGAAGTTTAGGGAAAAGCTCAAAAAATTATTTGAGAAAAAGGTGACTCCCACAATATTCAACATTGGCGATCTTGTATTGTTGTGGAACAACAGACATGAGGATAAGGGAAACATGAAAATTTCAATGCATTATGGATGGTCCCTTATTCCTTTGATATCAGGATTGGTGAACGTACTTTCTTCTTGAAGGACCTAGATGGGGAGTTATTCGAGTTTCCTGTCAATGGTAAGTACCTAAAGCATTTTCTTGATTAGCTTTCAGAGAATGGTATGAACAAATGTAAAGTGTTTAGTTTTCCATATTTTTTTTGTGTGCTTTTGTTTTCCTTTTCTGCCCCTGGTGATCTGTGACCAATTGCTTTGGTTTCTCAGTTTGGTTTTGGAGGATGGTTTGTTATCACTTGACCTAGTACATATGTTATTCGAATCCATAACCCAATGTATTTTTGGCACATGGTCTGCATTGAATAGTTCTTTTGGCATCTGTAAGAAGTACCCATCCCCGATTTGAAGGTCATTTTCTCCTTCCCCGTGTTGTGCCTGGTTAATCTTTGTGGCCATTTTTAATTGGTTCTTGGGTTGTAAATCACTTAAGAGTCTATATTTTGAGTCTCCCATTCTCTGTTCATCTAAAAACTTAGGTTCCCCCATGTTTTCTATTCTCCACGGTTGGGATTTGTCTTCCTTATCGTTTTTGCCCTAAGTACTTGAAGAAAATGAATGGATGTATCCCTGAAGAATGTATTTGAGCCTTGTAACATTTCTAAACTTTCTGTCCTTGAAGAAAATTTCATTCCCAGGCTCAAATGGTCATTTTTCTGTATTTTACGGTTTGACGGGCATTTCTCCTGGTCAAATTTGCATCCTTGTATCTACAGGGGACATGGCACCTTTTGGTTGGACACGGCTCAGCTGGGTACTTAGAAAAATTCATGAAAATCCTTAACTCAAAATGTGTCCACATGGAGGCACGATGCTCATTTGAAGATCTACTTTTTGGTTTTGCCTTGGAGTAGCACTCGGGAGGACACGTGGAGGCTTCCACTTGCTTGGCCCGGACTTAGACAATTTTCATGCAGTTGGAGTAGTTTGGTGGAACAGGACACGTGGTGAGCTCACACTCATTCAGGGTCTCCGCTTTGGGCACCATCTTGAAGTTGCGCCATGGAGACACGTGGAGGAACCGCGCATGTTCGGGGACCAACCCTTGAGTTTCATTTTAAAGAAGCGCCAGGCTGACACGTGGAGGCCTCCACTTGCTTTGCATTTTACTTAGAGTTTTCAATGGCCAAAAGGAGACTGCCTCGGAGCATGACACATGGCACCTTCCACTGAGCTTCAAGCATTCAGTCAAACCTTGCCGGAGCAGGACACGTGGCGAGCCCACACTCGTTCAAGGTATCAAATTTTTGGGACCACCTCAAGGTGCGCCATGGTGACACGTGGCAGTTTGAAAAGTCAAAAAGGTGGGGAGGTGACCATCAGAGGTAACTTGGATTTTTTGCTCCTTAAGGATTAAAATTTCAAAATGGCCCGCAAGCCCGATGAGGGAAAAGGTCAATGTTTTTCCCCGGTCAATGGTGGAGGTGCGGGCTCTCAGGGAAATTTGGAAAAATTTCCTTTTGAGAAAAAAGAGTCAAAGTAAAAAAGGAAGCATGGCACCACTCCAATCACATTTGGACACGTGTCAGGCTCATTTCTCAAGGGGCAGAGCTGTAGGGAAAATTTGGAAAATTTTCCTTTTTCCAAAAAGAGAGTAAAATGGTAGAATTTGAGCGCAGTTCCACTCCAATCATATTTGGACATGTGTCAGGCTCGTTTCCCGAGGGTGGAGGTGCGGAGAAAAATGTGAAATTTTTCCATTTTTTCAAAAAGTTGTAAAAATTCAAGGGAAGCCCCCGGGTCTTTTCTAAAGTTTGAAATCTGCCACATGGATGGCCCAAATTCAAAGTAAAGATCAACGACAGTTGTGAATCTAAATCTGATTTTCCCCCCTTTTTCTCTGAAACACATCTGGAAGTGCAAGTCTCCATGATTTCTTGGTCTTTTCTACATGCCAAGTAGAGAAGGAAGTTAATGTTGATATCTGAAGTTTGGTGGGAAGATCTGGAGGACATCTTTCACCATTAAAATGGTCTGACTTTCATGCCTGATCGGATTTTCCATTTTTCCTCTCCCGAGCACGCAAGGGGCCAGATTTGATAGATTAGGGGTGGAAGTGGTTGGAAAATTGAAGGAAGAGTGATCTACCAGAGCAAGGAGTTGAATGCGGGAGGCATTCATGAAATCTACCCCCTCGAGCACCTAGAGACTTTTGCAGATCTAATTCTGTGAATCACGAAAGAATCATGGCGAGAACTGGTGCATTAAACATTTTTATCTTTTGGGAGAGGAGGCTCTGTTGTAAATGTTATAAATGGCATGAATTTTTTCGTGCAAATGGTTGGAGTGTGAGGGGTCTGGACTGATTTTTCTAATCGAAAGCTTGATAGAGCCCATCCCTTTTGAGAAACCATTCAAGAAGCTTGTATATCTCTTTTGTATTAAAATTTGATCATGTCAAGGTGGTTGCAAGTGTACAGCCATTGACAAGCTCTGAGACTGTTCTAGAAACTTTCCCCTGCTGATAGATTTAATCAAATTCGAGTTATTTCTGTGTTGTCTTGAGAAAAATGTGTTGATTTTACTTTTGAATGTATGCAAATAGTTTTTCTTGTTTCTGTTGCAATCTTGTATTAAAATCTGATTCAATCACACAGGCCTCAATCCTTGTGATAGTTTAGTGGCATCTGCAATTCCATTTCTCAGAAGAGCTTTCATTTGGGATTGGAATAAATGATTTAAAATCACTTTTCTCTCATCTGTTGACAGAGATTGTCTGTAAGCCTTTGGGTGTACCTTAGGCATGATTTGGCTTAGACCTTGATGCTTTGTTGGGTTTTCTAACTCGAGCCTTCATGATAGAATCTCAGAGATTGTGTGAAAGAGTGCTAATCTGGGCCTCCATTGAAGCACATATTCTAGTTGAAGAAACATTTTAGCTATTTTGTGGCATTCTGTTGGTCTGACTTTCCATTTTGTAAGGTTCCTCAAGGATCTGGTGAATCTAGTTTCACCCTGCCCCACCTCCCACCAAAAATTCATTCAAAAACAACTAATCTTACCCATCCTACCCCTGTTTGTCATGTGTGTATGCCAATGCACAATCCTCATCACCTAAACATGCAGAAGCAAGCAGGGTCTCAAATGTCTTTAGTAACCTTTGCCTTGTTGTGAAATATCTCCATGATCTGGAAGTGACAACTCGTGAGAGTCAGATCTGGTGTGTTGATCATATTTTCCCAAGGTCTTCTCTATAAAATTTATGCAAAAGAAGGATTTATCATTGTTCTTCAATAACAGAGGTTACAAAATAGGTTCTCTTACCTTGGTTGAAAGGCACAACCTAAAATAGTGAGGATAGATCAAATCCTCTTGAAGGTGCTATCCATCTCTCCACAAATCCAAGTAACAAAGGGACAGTTAGATTTCTCCCCAGCTACAAAATGACATATATTTGTGATCTAGCTGCCTCTAAGCTCCCTGTTGAATCTGTGTTGCTGCTTGGCTTGAAAAGGAGAACAAATTTGGATACCAACACTTGTGGCACCGTTGTTGGGGATTTGTTAATCTAGAGTTTCATTGAGAGATTGATTTGCTGATTCATTTCCATTCCATATCTATTTAGCCCATCAACAACACCAACACTTGTGGCGCCATTGCCTGGGGATTTTTTAAATTCATTTTGTTATTGTTGATTTTCTGATTTATAGTCTAAAATCAAGAACCTGGTAAAACACTTCTTGTATGCTCCAAGTGCTTATGTGCAGTTCTTTTTCAGGCCTTTCACATTCCTAGTGCACTAAAGTGCTTTCTATTTGATAAATCTTGTGTTGGTAAAGAAAGTGTCATGAACTTTTCCATTTCAAATTTTGCAGTACTCTGATGCATTTGAAAGGAAGATCAGACTCTATTTGACAGAGCATACTCTAGTGCATTTGCACAACTAAGGTGGAAATCCTTAGTGGCGACTCCCTGATTGATTTGATTTTTTTAAGGACCAGTGTCTTAAACCTCTGTTAAGTAAGATTTGTTACTAATATTTGTAAATCTGGAAGGAGGAAGATCTTTCTTTGCTAGGATCCTGCTAGGACATTGTTTCCTGAGCTAGGAAAAGCAAAATTCAGAAGGAAGAAAATCTTGGAGAGTTGTTGGAGATCAATAGACAAGAAGAGGGATCTCCATTGATGAAAGTGATCGGCCTATCATTGAAGACTGCCATTCAAGTGACTCTGAATCAGGTAGCCTCTTTGTGGAATTGAACTCTCCAGCTGGAGAGGGGCCTTCATTTGATTTTGAAAGGTTTGCTTCACACTCTGCACCTGTCTTTTCTGAGGTTGATAGAGATTTCCAAGAAACAAGGCCTTTGGGGGGTATCCATTTTGAAAATTATACTCCTGTGTTCCAAGGACCCTCTGCCCCTCATCAATTTGTCACCCCTCCAGGATCACCTCCTCAAATCAACATGGCCCAACCTCCACCCAGCCTCCATTTTGTTGTAAACACCTTTGGACCTATAAATTTTGTGGGAATGGCTGGTTATCCAAATGCAGTGCCTCAAGATGTAAGGAACAGAATGCCAAAGTTCCAGGGAAACAATTCTATCACTGGTGATCAACATCTAAAGCTTTTCTCAATATGATGGAAGACTTTGAAATTGAGCATGAGGATGTATACATCAAATTGTTTGTCCACACTTTAGAAGAGGATGCTAGGGACTGGTATAAAGCATTTCCAGATAACTCTATTGATTCTTGGACTGAGATGAGTAATGCATTCAGATTGCAGTATGGTGATAGAACTGACCCTAGGTTTCTTTTGACAGAATTTGAAAACATCAAGAAGAACCCTAATGAGTCAGTACATGATTTCAACACAAGGTTTAATAAGACCTTGAGGAGATTTCCTGTTAGAATAAGGCCTTATGATGAGTCATGTTTGATCAAATATACTGATGCATTTGATAAAAAGGCTTGCATATTATTTAAGAGACAAAAACCCCACAAATTTGAGGTAGGCCTTCACCATGGCTCTGCAAATAGAGAACAATATCAAGGCAATTGGAAAGCCTCCAAAGAGGGAAGGTGTAAAGCTGGTTAACCTAGAAAAACCTCAAACAAGCAAGGCTGCTGATTTGGAAGAAGTTGTGAAGACTTTGGCAGGGGCTGTCAAGGAGATCTCCTACAAGCTAGCCCGAGCTGAGAAAGGAGTTGGGCAGAGTTCACAAGGTCAACACAAGAAAAAAGGCCAAGACAGATTCACAAATCATCAAAGAACTGATGATAGAGGCAAGGGACCTGTTGGATTTGGAAATAGACAGTCCCAAGGCAGAGAAAATAGAATGGTGCCTGATCCTTTGGCTGCCAGAGTTGTTGTGGTGGAGGAGACAGATGTCATTGATTGGTGTGACAAATGTTTCATGCCTCATGCTCCTTGTGAAGAAGATCAGCAAGAAGAAGAAGAACCTGATGATAATGATGATGATGTCTGCATGATGGGATGCTCCACCAGCTCACAACAAGGGGCAACCTCAACTGAGGTGATAAGTGCTAGAACTGCTGCCACCTTTTGGGACTGCATTTGTAGGGTACCTATTCTTCTTCTTTCTCATACTTTAGAAGTAGATAATGTACAAGATTTTGAATTTCCCAATAATGACTTTGAATATTTAAGGGCTTTAATGATAAAAAAGTATGATGGAGGAATCCCATCTGAGGAAGATAGACAGTTGTTGATGAATGTTGTTGTGGCTCAAGAGAAGGAATATAACACAAGAAGTAAGGTTGTCAAAGGAGTAGGACCTCAAGTCAACCCTAAAGCTCCCTTACTTTCAAACATTCCTAAAGAGGCTCCCAAGAAAGATACATCTGTCAAAAGCCCTGCAGTTCCAAACAAAAATCATACTCCTCCCCACGCCCAAATTGTCAAGAATCTTGTACCACCTAATGAGTGTGTTGGCTTTCCGTCTAATACTGACTTGCCAAGGAATGTCCCATATGATATTTCCCAAGTGTTGAGTCAAATCAAAGTCTCTGTCCCAATTGTTGAGTTGCTTAGGATCCCTGAGCACAAAAAGAGAGCATTTGAATACTTGGGGTTGAAAGAAGAGAAAACTGCCCTAGGCAGAAATGTAAACATTGTGGAGACTCCTCCAATCATTGAAGAACCAGAAGCACCACTAGCATCAGAAGAGCTAGATGAACCACCTGAGGTCTATTTGGGAACATCCTTGGTGGACTCTCAGATGAATGTGGATCCATTCTTCACCACTTTGATCATAAAGGATAGACTGTTGCACAACTGCATGTTTGACTCAGGGGCATCATGCAATGTCATGCCTTTGGAGGTCATGAATGAGCTGAATATTAAGGTAACAACATATGGGAAGTGCACTACCATGGACTCCAGAGAAGTGCCAGTAGTGGGATGTGTGAAGGGTTTGGTGGTGCAGCTTGCAGCTTACCCAGGTAAAAATTTAAAACTTGATGTTGTCATAGTTGATTGCCCAGCCAAGTGGGGCATGCTACTGTCAAGAAAATGGGCTGCAAGTGTTGGTGGGAGTGTCCAAATGGATATGTCTTATGCTACCATTCCAATTGAGGGCAGCCTTGTCAGGTTGTATGGAGAAAAGAAAATGTTGCATCTTATTGAGGATCCCAACAATGCATCCTATGAAGTATTGTACACAAATGTTGATGCTGACAACTTTGTGGGATTTGCTGATGGAAAGGAGCACAAGATTGAAGAATGCAAATGCCTTGAACAGATAGGCTCTCCCTGGACTCTATTGTTTGATGGAGCTTGCTCTAGGTTTGGGAATGGTGCTGGTGTTGTTTTACTTTCTCCAAGCCAGGAAAGATTTGTTTTCTCCTTCAAGCTGAACTTTGAATGCACTAACAACATTGCTGAGTATGAGGCATTGTTGCTAGGTTTAAGAATTTCTTGGAAATATGGTGTCAAGGACATTATTGTCAAGGGAGATTCAGAGTTAGTTGTCAAACAAGTCAGAAAACTGTATGCTACAAAGAATCAGCAAATGAAACAGTATAAACATGTAGTTTGGGATCTTATTGAGATGTTTGACTCCTTCAACATTGTGCATCATGATAAGAAATTCAATGACTTGGTAGACAAGCTTGCAGTATTGGGGTCTCACTTTGACAATTGTACAGTGTCCCCATATTGTGAATATGAGGTTGAGGTATTGACAAGACCCTCTGTCCCTGATAATATTAAACACTGGCAGGTTTTTGATGATGATGCTCAAATCAGAAGATTTCTGCAAAACAAGGGGGAGTTTGTTGATCAATACATTGATTGGGAACCAATGGTATGTGCAACAGAAGGAAAAGAAACCTTGTTTGGCAAGGGTATCATCCAGCTGAAGACCAACACTATTCCTAGAGGGCTAGTGGCTCTTGAATCCAATTTTGATAATGTTGATCACATTGTTAATAGATGTATGATAGCCTCAAGGGATATTGAGGAGCATGATCTTGGTACAAAGGAAAAGCCAAGGAAGATTTGGTTAGGCAGTAATCTCAGCAAGGAGGAGAAGCAGTCATACATCCAGCTGTTGAGGAAATACCAAGACTGCCTGGCTTGGACCTATTCTGAGCTCAAAGCATACAAAGAAGACTTGTTTCAACATGAGATTCCCTTGGAGCCCAATGCAAGACCATTCAGGAAGAAGCAGAGGCCAATCAATCCACTTCTATCTCTTAAAATGCAAGAGGAACTGAAGAAACTAAGAGATGGAGGGATTATCCAGCCCACAAGATATTCCTCTTGGGTGGCAAACCTAGTACCAGTCAGAAAGAAAAATGGTGACATCAGGTTGTGTGTGGACTTCAGGAATCTGAACAAAGCTTCAATGAAGGACAACTATCCTTTACCAAACATGGAGCACATGCTGCAGTTAGTGACTGGTTCTGAGTTGCTTTCCACCTTGGATGGCTTCTCTGGTTATAACCAAGTTGTGGTGAAAGAATCAGAAAGGATCAAGACAACCTTCACTACTCCTTGGGGGACCTATGTTTATGTCAGGATGCCCTTTGGTCTGATGAATGTTGGAGCCACCTTTCAAAGAGAAATGGATGTTGCTTTTGCTGGTTACATCAATGAGTTTATTGTTGTGTACCAAGATGATGTAACAATGTTTTCTAGGAAGAGAAGTGACCACTTGCTGCACTTGGAGAAGATGCTGATGAGATGTAGGGAATATGGCATCTCACTCAATCCAAAGAAATGCCATTTTGGAGTGCAGAAGGAAAAGTTTCTTGGTCACATTGTGTCACAAGAAGGAGTGATGATTGATCCAGAAAGAGTGGAGGCCATTAGCAAAGTCCCAATTCCAAGAACCAAGAAAGGAATCCAATCCTTCTTTGGGCAGATAAACTTCATTAGAAGATTTATATCAAACTTTGTTGAGTTGACCATCCCAATCACTTCCATGCTAAAGAAGGACCAGGTCATCAAATGGGAGGAGGCTTCCATCCAAGATTTTAATGGAATCAAAGAGGCATTGAAGCATGCCCCTATTTTGGCAGCCCCAGATTATAAGAAACCTTTCTAGCTATTTTCCTTTGCTTCAGAAAACACTATTGCTTTTGTCCTGTTGTAGAAAGATAATGAAGGGGCTGAGAGGCCAATTGCCTTTTTCAGTAAGGCATTGCAAGGGGTAGAACTAAAGTACACTATCATGGAAAAGTAGGCATTTTCCTTGGTAAAAGAAACAAAGGTTTTCAGACCTTATATTCTAAGTTCAAAGGTTGTTGCTTATGTTCCCCATACCATGGTAAAGGACATCTTATCAGAGATGGAAGTCTCAAGAAAAATATGTAGATGGGTGAACAAATTGCAAGAATATGATATGGACATCCAAACCACGAAGTTGGTGAGAGGTTTGGGCTTGGCTAAGCTTATGGCTGAGAGAAACTTGCAAATATTGAGGTAAATGAGGTAGAAGAAGAAAGGGTAGGTGTTTTTGAAAATTTGATGAATTCTGAGTGGTATAAGGATGTGATGTTTTATCTCAGACATTTGAACTGCCCTGAGCATTTAAGTAAGAACCAAAAAAGAGCCCTTAAGTTGGCTTCCCAGAAATATGTCATCACTGATTATGGGTTAGCTTGGAAGAACCCAGAGGGAGTCCTCTTAAGGTGCATTACTGAAGAAGAAGCCCCCAAGATAATTGCTGACCTCCATGGAGGAGTTTGTGGGGGGCACTTTGCTGTAAGAGTCACAACACATAAGATCCTGAGGGCTAGTTATTGGTGGCCAACTCTTTTCAAGGATACAACCTTGTTGGTTAGAAGATGTGAGAGTTGCCAACATTTCTCTGGAAGACTGAAAGCTTCAGGCTCCCTTCCTTTGCAGCCTGTATCAATTGAAGCTCCATTCAAGCAATGGGGAATGGATTTCATTGGTGAAATTTCAGACCCTTCAAGTGCTGGCCACAAATGGATTCTTGTAGCAACTGATTATTTTACTAAATGGGTGGAGGAAATCCCCACCAAGAAGGAAACACACCAAGTTGTCATGGACTTTGTGCTAAACAACATCATTTGCAAGTTTGGGGTACTAGTCAAGATTGTAGCTGATAATGCCATGAGCTTTAGAGCTAAACCTTTGATGGTAATGTGCAAGGAGTATGGATCAACTTGACATATGCCTCCAATTACAATCCCCAAGGAAATGGACAAGATGAGTCCAGTAATAAAAATTTGTTGAAGATCATCAGAAGAACATTGGAGCAGAACAAGAGAAAGTGGGGTGAACAGTTGAAGTTTTTGTTTGGGCAGATAGGATCACTGTCAAGAGGGTCACTGGAAAGAGTCCATTTGAGTTGGTGTATGGGACTCAGGCCCTACTGCCTCTTCATATGCAACTTATCTTCATATCAGTTTATCCAACAGCTAGAAGATCAAGAGGTAGGTCCTTATGATGCTCGCATTAACCAAATTGTTGAGCTTGATGAAGATAGGAGGGCATCCCACTAGAGGCATATAAAGTTCAAGAGAAACTGAAGAAGTTGTTTGACAAGAAGGTCACTCCCAGAGCCTTCAATGTTGGAGATCTTGTGCTGCTATGGGATAGCAGACATGAGGATAAGGGAAAGCATGGCAAGTTTGACTCATTATGGATGGGCCCTTACTCTATTGATATCAGAATTGGTGAGCATACCTTCTTCCTCAAGGACTTAGATGGTGAACTGCTCGAGTTTCCTGTTAATGGTAGGCATTTGAAGCATTTCTTGGATTGATGCCCTGATCAAGAGAATATTGTGTACAGTGTATAATTTGTTGTTTGTTTCCTGTTTTTGTGTTTTTGCTCATTCTGGTCCTTGGTGACCTTTTTTTTTTGGTTTCTCTATTCTATTTTTAAGATGGCTCTGTTTCTCTACTCTGCAAGATGAATCCATTTCCCAATGGATATTTTTGGCACTTGGTCTACTTTTTTCTTGTGGCACTCACAGGGAGTGCCCATCCCTGAGTCAGAGCCGATGTTGGTGCTCAAAATAGTCTCGCCCCAATTTTCCTTTGAAAATTTATTGATTTACGGCCTCTGTCATTTTCTCCTTCCCCGTGTTGTGCTTGGTTAATCTTTGTGGCCATTTTTAATTTTTTCCTGGGTTGTAAATCACTTAAGGGTCTGTATTTTGAGTCTCCCATGCTCTATTCCTTAAAAACTTAGGTTCCCCCATGTTTTCTGTTCTCCATGGTCAGGATTTGTCTTCCTTATCGTTTCTGCCCTAAGTACTTGAAGAAAATGAATGGATGTATCCCTGAAGAACGTATTTGAGCCTTGTAACATTTCTAAACTTTTTGTCCTTGAAGAAAATTTCATTCCCAGGCTCAAATGGTCATTTTTCTGTATTTTACGGTTTGACGGGCATTTCTCCCAGTCAAATTTGCATCCTTGTATCTACAGGGGAGGTGGCACCTTTTGGTTGGACGCAGCTCAGATGGGTACTTAGAAAAATTCATGAAAAGCCTCAACTCAAAATGTGTCCACGTGGAGGCACAATGCTCATTTGAAGATCTACTTTTGGGTTTTGCCTTGGAGTAGCACCAAGAGGACACGTGGAGGCTTCCGCTGCTTGGCCTAGACTTAGACAAATTTTTATGCAGTTGGAGTAGTTTGGTGGAACAGGACACGTGGCGAGCTCACGCTCATTCAGGGTCTCCACTTTGGGCACCATCTTGAAGTTGCACCATGGAGACACGTGGAGGAACCACACATGTTCGGGGACCATCCCTTGAGTTTCATTCTAAAGAAGTGCCAGGCTGACACGTGGAGGCCTCCGCTTGTTTTGCATTTTACTTAGAATTTTCAATGGCCAAAAGGAGACTGCCTCGGAGCATGACACGTGGCGCCTTCCACTGAGCTTCAAGCATTCAGTCAAACCTTTCCGGAGTAGGACATGTGGTGAGACCGCTCTCATTCAAGGTATCAAATTTTTGGGACCACCTCAAGGTGTGCCATGGTGACACGTGGCAGTTTTAAAAGTCAAAAAGGTAGGGAGGCAGACCATCGGAGGTAACTTGGATTTTTTCCTCCTTAAAGATTAAAATTTCAAAATGGCCCGCAAGCCCGATGAAGAAAAAAGGTCAATGTTTTTCCCTGGTCAACGGTGGAGGTGCGGGCTCTCGGGGGAAATTTGGAAAAATTTCCTTTTCGGAAAAAAAGGATTCAAAAGTAAAAAAGGAAGCGCGGCCCCACTCCAATCACATTTGGACACGTGTCAGGCTCATTCCCAAGGGCAGAGCTGTGGGGAAAATTTGGAAAATTTTCCCTTTTCCAAAAAGAGAGTAAAATGGAAGAATTTGAGCCATGGTTCCACTCCAATCATATTTGGACACGTGTCAGGTGCGTTTCCCGAGGGTGGAGGTGTGGAGAAAAATGGAAATTTTTTTCCATTTTTCCAAAAAAGTTGTAAAAAGTCAAGGGAAGCCCCCGGGTCTTTTCTAAAGTTTGAAATCTGCCACATGGACGGCCCAAATTCAAAGTAAAGATCAACGGTAGCTGTGAATCTAAATCTGATTTTCCCCCCTTTTCTCTGAAACACGTCTGGAAGTGCAAGTCTCCATGATTTCTTGGTCTTTTCTACACACCAAGCAGAGAAGGAAGTTAATGTTGATATCTGAAGTTTGGTGGGAAGATCTGGAGGACGTCTTTCACCATTAAAATGGTCTGACTTTTGTGCCCGATCAGATTTTCTATTTTTCCTCTCCCGAGCATGCAAGGGGCCAGATTTGACAGATTAGGGGTGGAAGTGGTTGGAAAATTGAAGGAAGAGTGATCTACTAGAGCAAGGAGTTGAATGCGGGAGGCATTCGATGAAATCTACCCCCTCGAGCACCTGGAGACTTTTGCAGATCTGATTCTACGAATCACGAAAGAATCATGGCGAGCACTGGTGCATTAAACATTTTTGTCTTTTGGGGAGAGGAGGCTCTTGTTGTAAATGCTATAAATGGCACAAATTTTTCATGCAAATGGTTGGAGTGTGAGGGGTCTGGACTGATTTTTCTAATCGAAAGCTTGATAGAGCCCATCCCTTTTGAGAAACCATTCAAGAAGCTTGTATATCTCTTTTGTATTAAAATTTGATCATGTCAAGGTGGTTGCAAGTGTACAACCATTGACAAGCTCTGAGACTGTTCTAGAAACTTTCCCCTGCTGATAGATTTAATCAAATTCGAGTTATTTCTGTGTTGTCTTGAGAAAAATGTGTTGATTTTACTTTTGAATGTATGCAAATAGTTTTTCTTGTTTCTGTTGCAATCTTGTATTAAAATCTGATTCAATCACACAGGCCTCAATCCTTGTGATAGTTTAGTGGCATCTGCAATTCCATTTCTCAGAAGAGCTTTCATTTGGGATTGGAATAAATGATTTAAAATCACTTTTCTCTCATCTGTTGATAGAGATTGTCTGTAAGCCTTTGGGTGTACCTTAGGCGTGATTTGGCTTAGACCTTGATGCTTTGTTGGGTTTTCTAACTCGAGCCTTCGTGATAGAATCTCAGAGATTGTGTGAAAGAGTGCTAATCTGGGCCTCCATTGAAGCACATATTCTAGTTGAAGAAACATTTTAGCTATTTTGTGGCATTCTGTTGGTCTGACTTTCCATTTTGTAAGGTTCCTCAAGGATCTGGTGAATCTAGTTTCACCCTGCCCCACCTCCCACCAAAAATTCATTCAAAAATAACTAATCTTACCCATCCTACCCCTGTTTGTCATGTGTGTATGCCAATGCACAATCCTCATCACCTAAACATGCAGAAGCAAGCAGGGTCTCAAATGTCTTTAGTAACCTTTGCCTTGTTATGAAATATCTCCATGATCTAGAAGTGACAACTCATGAGAGTTAGATCTGGTGTGTTGATCATATTTTCCCAAGGTCTTCTCTATAAAATTTATGCAAAAGAAAGGTATTGTATCTTGTTTTCATATAACAAAGGTTACAAAATAGGTTCTCTTACCTTGGTTGAAAGGCACAACCTAAAATAGTGAGGATAGATCAAATCCTCTTGAAGGTGCTATCCATCTCTCCACAAATCCAAGTAACAAAGGGACAGTTAGATTTCTCCCTAGCTACAAAATGACATATATTTGTGATATAGCTACCTTTAAGCTCCTTGTTGAATCTGTGTTTGCTGCTTGGCTTGAAAAGGAGAACAAATTTGGATACCAGTTCTAGATGTGTTGCAGTAGGCTCAAGATGATGCAATACATTAATAGGTTGAGGCAAAGTGCATAATCCTGAACTATTGAAAACACATTACTAGTTTCTTTTCATTACTGGTACTAGTACTAAGCTAAGGATTTTGTAATGTGGAAATAGAAAAGAATTACATATCAGAAGGTGAAAATATAAATGTGACATCATTTCAAAGTTGTCTCACATATGATTCAAAATGGAGATTCTATAGGTGCCCCAGCCCATGGTAAAAGGGTCCATTTACATAATTTAAAACAAAGGCATAAGAGATAGACATACTACTCAAAGACCTCTCACTCCTTCGCAAGCTCTCCCTCCAAAAAGAGGCAGTTTGTTCAGAAGCTTATTCTTCCTCAACACGAATTCATAAAATCCATGTGATGTCTAGATAAATATGATATACCCTCCTAAATCTTGCGATATTCTCATATCCATCAATGAATCAAGATTCATTCGGGGTTCATGCATGATCTTCTCCAAATCAATCTTCTTTTGGTAGGAAGACACTCGGTCTAGAAGATCATATCCACCTGTGAAGAATGATGTCTTCCCCTTCTCTTTGTGAAGGGTATACTTGTTGAGAATAGAATGATGGGGAACAGTTGGAGTGGTTGGAAGACCAATGAATACATCACGGGAGATAGAAGTAATAAGATACTTTGAGCTATATGTGGATTTCCATCTCCTTGAAAACGGTGTGTGCTCTCTTAGAGAAGAGATTGGCTGAGGACCTGAGAGAACATGCCCTAATGAAGGAGCATAGCACCCTAAGTGAGTGGACAAATGAAATTCAAACATACCCCTGTTATCTCGAGAAGAGGAGATTTCTTCTCTTAAATGAAAAACAAATAAGGAAAAATCCTATTCTCTATCTGAGATAGTGATTGGGGGCTGAGAGTTTGTTTCACCCTTTCTCTTGCCCGAAAATGGTGCTGACATTAAACTTGGTTGTGAGGGTTCAGGTCTCATCTACCCCTTCTCTAGAAAGGAAACTATGTGCTCCAATTCATCCACCTTGTGAGAAATGGCAGGCACAGTGTCAATGGAAGATTTGTCATATAACACATAAGATTCCTTGGGAATATCCTTTAATACAAATTCTTCATCACATAGGAATGGACACTAAAAATCAGTTTTCCTAGACACTTGGGGCTCCTCTCAATCTAGAATTTCGTCAGGTTTTCAGGATTCTTCAGATGTTCCCATTGAAAGAGATGAAAATACATGAATTGGAAGTTTAAGAAGATAGGATTGATCCTAATTAGCCTTGTGAGAATTGCAAGCCTAACTTACTGACAAGTCAAGGGCCCTCTGGTTTCTCCTACACATTCTATTCCAAACAAGTCCCTAAGAAAAGCTTCATCAGAACCACACATGTCAAATATTTGATTCAAATATTCTGACAAAATTTCCTTCAAAATATTTGCCATGGGTACTCTCAACCTGTTTCTGGTAGAAGGTTGTTAAAAGTTTCCTTGCTTACAGGATAAGAAACGTAATGCATCCTGGTGATGGGATAAAGTTGGGTTTTAAGTATAATTAGCACATATTGATTGAATTGAAAGAAATCATTTTCACCTGATAAGGGACGATCCTGATTAGTTTGCACAAGGAGAATTTAAAGGTTGAAGTGAATCCGAAATAAGCAAGGTTGATGAATTAACTAGATTTGACAAGAACCACGTGGGATAGTTGAACCAAGAAGATGTGAGAAGGAATGCACACAACCCAAGGTGTATTTTCAGATAGTAGATAAAAATGTATCTGTCACCTCAGGTCACCTCAAAGTGCTCAAAGGATATCAAAAGTAACTATCCAATCACCAAGTTGAGGGTATCATGAAATCATTAATCACAAACAATGACATGATATTCTAGTCATATATGATAAGAGTAAAATGAAGAAGGCCCGTAATATTCACACTTGACAGAGCCGAATAAAGTATTTTTATAAAAAATGTCATTCATACACCTAGAATTTTGGGAAAGCAAAATATACTTGTGAAATATCCACATTTTGGGGGCGAAAATTAAAAGAAAAATGGGAATAGAATTGTATAAAGGTGATGATAACACTCTTGCAAAGGGGGGTTAAGATTTTCAAGAATTGAAAGAGAAAAGAGATTGAGAAAATCCATTTTTCCAAAGACTTTTCTGAGAAACTTGTAAATTTTCAGATCCTTCAAAATGAATTAGGTCAAGATGGTTGCAAGTGTACAACCATTAACAAGCATTGAGAGTGTACATGAAACTTTCCCTTGCTGATAAATTTTCTGAGCCCTCAGTTAATTGTGTTGATCATGAGCATTGTTGTGTCTTCTTTCAATTTGAGATGTATCAAGTAGTTATTCATGTTACTGTTGTAATTTTATGTTTGGAGTCCCTCTGAATCACACAAGATCTTATCCTTGTAGTAGTATTGTGGCATTTGCAATTGTGTTGTGAGAAGAGATTTCATTTCATCACATAATAAACAATTTAAATTCACTTTACTTCCATTTTTTCGATACATTTTGGTTGTTATTTTATGAGTGTATCTTAGGCATGATGGATCAGAGATTTCTGATGTTTAATTGAGTCTTTGACAAGAGATTTTTTGTTAAATTATCAAAGAATGTGTGAAATCGTGCATCTTTGGTCTTCCATAGGTCCACATCTTCTGGTTGAAGGTTCATCGTTGAATATCTGAAGTGTTTTCATCATCTTGCATGACAAACTTCCCAACCTTTGGTAAAATTTCTCATGATTCTGGTATAATTAACTTTATTCTACTTGATTCCCCAACAAAATCCATCTATAAATGATAAAATTCTTTCAAGAACTACCCCTTCTTGCACTGTTTGTCCATAAATGCTGAGGGGATTTGTTGAATCTACCCATCCTTTATTTGAAACTTGTAGGATCAATCAAGTCTTATTGTTGTCTTTATTAACCTGAACCTTGTTTAGGAGACATCTTCATTCTCTAGAGTGACAACTAGTGAGAGTTAGATTATGTTGTGTTGACCATGTCTTCTAACGGTTTTCTTTCAATATCATGGAAGGAGAGTCAAATGTTGTTGATCCATTCATAACTCTTACAAATATAGCTTACAAAATGGGTCCTCTCACCCTGGTTGAAGGAACAACCTAAATTAGGAGGGTAGGTCATACCCTTATCATGGTGTTATCCAATTTCTCCAAGCCCGAGTGACAAAGATTTAGTTAAATCCATCCCCGGCTACAAAACAACTCAAATCCTGATCCATCTGTCTATAAGCATCCCACTCTACATGTTGATGTTGCTCAGCTTTTCAAAGGGAGAACCATTTTGGGTACAAACATAGGTATGGGTACTTATTTCTAAAAATGTTTCAAAAACTACTTTTTGTGCATATCCTTTTATCATGGCATGCCAGGACCACACATATCTTTGAGAATTTTTATCAAAGAGTTGTGGAATTTGGATTTAAATATGCCAATTACATTTTCTTGAATGTTTCTAAAGCCTTTTCAATGTTCATCCATTATTTATATAGTTGCAATAAATTTTCTAAATTCCATACCCATATGGTTTTATATATTTCCATACCCTATTCTAAATTCCCTATCTTGGCACATGAAGGTAGAATGCAAGAAACGATTGTGTGAGGATCTACTAATAGATCATATAAGAAATACCTAGGGGAGAATTTGTAGTATTTCCTAGTTGAGTTGTAATAGTTCCTCATTTCTCAACAAGCTTTTCTAGGAACTTCTTCTCATTTCCATACTCTTCAGCATATCTAACATGCATGCATTCTTAGTTGCATAAAATTCAAAGCTCTGCTGCAAGGAAAATTAGTCTGTGCCAACATCATTCTAACTAGATTCACCCTTAAAATTAATGTGGGCACCAATTTCATCACCTTGTAGTCTAAATATTGGAATTTAGAGTGGGCACCAATTTTATGTTTATCTTATTTATATGCATGTTCACCCTTAAAATAAAATAACTGAACATGACATAAGAGTGGATATAGTAAAGAGTCCTTTTGATTATGTTATGAAATGTAACAAGCATATATAAAACCAAATGAGTACACTTTTTCTTGTATTTTTCCAACCTGTGGAGGTTTGGCATCTCTCGAATGAGGTAATAAGGTTCATGAAGATATAATAAAAGGTTAGTTTGGTTTAGGTATTTATGTTATTAATGGTCTTGTTAATTTCTATGATAAATGTGGGAATAGAAAGGATTCATCCCACGTGTTTGATAAAATTCATAAACGAGAAAAAAATTCATGGAATGTAATGACAGTTGGGTATGTGTAGAATGGGTGTGTGAATAAAGCATTGGAATTGTTTGGAAAAATACCTGAATGGAATGTGTGTACGTGGATTACAATTATTTCAAGGTATGCCCATAATTGTTATATGGAAGATGCGTTAAATCTATTTGAGGAAATTTTAGAGAAAAATGTTGTGTCATGGACTGTAATTATTGTAAGACTTATTTGTAGTGAATTTTTTGGTGAGGCCTTAAAGTTGTTCATTGTTAGGATCAAAAAACAGATGAGAAATAAAACATAATTAAAACATAAATAATATAATCATGCAATCACAAGATAAACCCAAGATTTAACGTGGTTCACCCAATGTGGGCTACATCCACTAGAAAAAATCCATCCTTTTTCTTTATTCAGTCTAGAGGAATACAATACAATTCTCTCTTTTTCATATTCTAAAGAGTAAATCCATGCACACACACACACACAAACACACACACACACACACACACACACACACACACACACACACACACACACACACACACACACACACACACACACACACACACACACACACACACACATATAACTTGTGCACCTCTCTGAAAAAAATTTCTTTAACCACAAGCAACCTAAATATAGCATGCTTATAAATAAGACATGCATATAAATAAGATAAACATAAAAATAACAACTCCTGTCTATTAATAAGACAATGCTATTTTTATAAACATAAAAATAACAAATCCCATCTATTAATAAGATGATGCTATTTTTATAAACATAAAAATAAAAAATATGATCTATTAATAAGATAATGGTATTTTTATTCATGGCCATGCTTTCCTCCCAAAATCAAGGAAAGAACAAACTACCACTTCATCTTACAGTTAGACTCCACATCTCATATGATCTCCCACTTGGAGACTAACTATTGCAACCCACAATTACAGCTCATCCTCAGACTCTTCTCTAACTCATTTCTATTCTTCAAGATCAATCTTGAATACCTATCGAAGCCGAGAAACCTTCCAAATTCTCTTTTTTCACCGCCTTTGTAAAAAGATCAACAGGATTCTGACTTGAATGGATCTTATCCAACATCAATTGTCTATCCTCCAAAACTGATCTAATGAAGTGATACCTGAGTTATATATGTTTCATTCTCAAATGGAATGTTGAGTTCTTCGCAAGATGAATTACACTCTAGCTATCATTGAATAACATGTAATCCTCCTTCTTCTTTCCCAGCTCTTCCATGAACCACTGCATCCATATCATCTCTTTGCTTGCTTCTGTAGTAGCAACATACTCTGCCTCTATAGTAGACAAGGCGACAATCTACTACAGTTTATAAATCCAACTAACTGTCGTGCCGAATACATAACCTGTGGTGCTCCTCCTACCATCCAAATTTCTAGCCATGTATGCATCAACATATCCATGTAAAGAAACCTCTAACCCTCCATAGCACAATTTCCTGCTACAGGTCCCTCTCAAGTATCTGAGAATCCAGTGGAATGCATTCCATTGCTCCTTTCCTGGATTACTCATGTATCTACTGACAACTCCCACTACATGGGCAATGTCTGGTATTGTACATACCATAGCATACATCAAACTTCCAATTGCTGAAGCATGTGGAACTCTAGACATATATTCAATCTCTTAATATTTTTTAGGACACTGTTCTTTACTCAACTTGAAGTGCCTTGCCAATGGTGTAGTTACTGGTTTTGCATCATGCATCCTAAACCTGTCCAACACCTTTTTCACATACTCTTCTTGAGACAAAGTCAATATTTTACACTCTCTGTCTCTATTGATTCTCATGCCAACAATTTTCTTTGCTGCACCTAAATCCTTCATGGAAAATGAATTGGCTAACTGTCTCTTTAGCTCATTTATATCTTGCAAGTTTGACCCTGCCATAAGCATGTCATCCACATAAAACAACAACATAATATATATGCCATTATCTAGTCTCTTAAAATAAAAACAGTGATCAGAATGACATCTAAAGTAGCCATGTTCTATCATAAACCTATCAAATCTCAAATGCCACTGCCTTGGAGCTTGCTTAAGGCCATACAAGCTCTTCTTCAATCTGCACACAAAATTCTCCTTCCCCTTGAATTCATATCGTTGTAGTTGCTCCATATATATTTCTTCCTCTAAATCACCTTGAAGAAAAGCAATCTTTACATCTAATTATTCAAGATGCAAATATTCCACAGCTACCAAACATAAAATAGTTCTAATAGAAGTCATTTTAAAAACACGAGAGAAAATTTCATCAAAGTCTATATCTTTTTCCTGTGCAAATCCCTTCACAACAAGTCTTTCCTTGTACCTCTTTTTGTAACCTTCTTCTTCCTTCAACCTGTAAATCCACTTGTTTTGTAATTATTTATTTCTTGTAGGAAACTAAACCAAATCCCAAGTTTGGTTGTGATCCAACGAGTCCATCTCCTCATCCATACCCTGCTCCCACTGTTTCCATTTTTTTACCTGCATTGCTTCTTCAAAACTTTCTGGTTCTCCACCATCTGTCAATAAACAATAGTAAATATCATACAAAGATAATCATGCAGGATGTTTACTTACCCTAGTAGAACGTCTTATAATATTTTCTGGATTTTGAGGCTCTTGTTGTTCTTGTTGATTTTGATCTATAGAATCAACACCGACTGTGCCAGGATTGATGCCAACTTGTTGATTTTCGAGTCCTTTGAGCACTTCTCTATATTTTATCTCAACAAGTGCTACATACTAAGACTTTTCTATCTTCTTATCATGTAGTTTTTCCATGTACATAACCCTTTCATTGAAAATAATATCCCTACTCCTAATGATTTTCTTCTCATCCAAACTCCACAACCGGAATCCAAAATAATTAGTTCCATATACAATGAAAGTACATTTCTTTGACTTAGCTTCTAGCTTGGTCCTATTTTCTTTATCAATGTGCACAAATGCCTCACAACCAAAAAGTTTCAGAAAAGAATAGTTTACCTCCTTACTGGTCCAATCCTCCTCGGGTACTCCACCTTCCAAAACACTTGAAGGTCCTCTGTTTATCAAGTAAACAACAATATCTACAACATCCACCCAAAAATATAAGGGAAATCCAGCATGTAATCTCATGCTCCTTGCATGATCCATGATAGTCCTGTTCATTCTTTCTAACACACCATTCTACTGTGGTGTTCTAGGAATTGTCTTCACCCTACGGATTCTATTATGTGAACAATAGTTATTAACTTCATTTTTGCAGTACTCTCCACCATTATCTGATCTAAGACACTTCAACTTCAAACATGTTTCATTCTCAACCAAATATTTCCACTTCTTGAAAGTATTAAATACATCATATTTCTTATTTATACAGTAAACACAAACCTTCCTAGTAGCATAATAAAAAAAAGTAACATAATACCGTGACCCACCAAGAGAAGATATCTGAGCCGGTCCCCACACATCCGTATGAATAAGCTCTAACTTTTGCTCCTTCTTGGTTGATCCAACCTTGCGAAATCTCACACGCTTTTTTTTCCCATAGACAAAATGCTCACAAAAGTCTAGGTCTATGATTTTTCAAATCTAACAACTTTCCCTATGAATGTAAAATATTCAGTCACTCATATTGCCAAGTCTGTGATGCCACATAGTTGTGTCTATACCTGTAGTAGCTAAAATAGAAGATGGATCAGTACTAACAGTGGATAAATACAAAGTACCTACTTTCTTACCTCTTGCTACCACAAGAGAACCCTTGGTAACTTTCCAATAATCTATTGTAAATATAACCGTACAACCCTCATCTCCTAATTGCCCTACAGAAATTAGATTCCTCCTCAAGCTAGGAACATGCCTGACATTCTTCAATACCCAAGAGTTACCATTCTGCAATTTAACATGAACACTGCCTTTTCCAAAAATGTTACATGGATCATCATCACCAAGATATACCAGCCCAAAATTCCCTTGAACATAATCTTGAAAACACTGTCTATGAGGAGTTGCATGAAATGAAGTACCAGAATCTAAAACCCAAGATTCTGATTTACTATCTAAAGAAAAAATAAGAGCATATTGTAACACATCACCTGCTATGTTTGCCTCTTTGCTCCCTTCTTGTTCATCTTTCCCTAATTTTAAAGACCAAAAATATTTATTTGCATGTCATGTTTTTCAACAATTCCAGCATACCATCCTGCTTCTAGATTTAGATCTACCCTTTTTAGACTTTCCATGGTATCCAGGAACTTTTTATTTTTCCTTCTGTCTTCCCCTGTTCTCTAAAATCAAAGCATTACCAGATGACTCACCTATGCTTTTTTTTCTCATCTCTTCACTAAGAATCACACCAATAACATCATCAAACTTTAAAGTGTTTGAAGCAGAAACAAAATTATTCACAGCCATAACCAAAGTATTCCAACTTTCAGGCAATGAGCACAAAATCAAAAGATCCCTAACTTCATTATCAAAACTTAGTCCTACAGATCTTAATATATTAGTAACCATGTTGAATTAATTTAAATGATCATTTATTGAATCACCATATGACAACTTCATATTAAATAAACTTTTCATGAGATATACCTTATTAGAGGCTGATGGTTTTTCATTCAATTTACTTAATTTTTCCATTAGATCTACCATTGTCTTTTCTGTAGAAATATTGAAAGCTACCGTAGCTTCCAGGCACAACCGTATCGTTTCCAGTGCCTTCTGATCAAGAACATCCCATTCTTCATCTTTCATAGTTGATGGAATTAAAGCTTTCCCTTTCAATGGTAGATAAAGATCCTTCTGATATAGGTATTCCTCCACCCGCATTCCATAGCTGAAAGTTTTGGCCGTTAAACTTCTCAACCTTGAACTTGTTATCTTCTGTCATTTCTCCCACTCAAACAAGAAACCCTCATGTGAGTTATTTTTATGCCAAAAAAAAATCATACTCTGATACTAGTTGTTAGGATTGAAACACGGATGAGCAATAAAAGAAGATTAAAACACAAATAATATAAGCATGCAATAACAAGATAAACCCAAGATTTAACGTGGTTCACCCAATGTGGGCTACATCCACCAGAAACAAGCCAACCTTTTCCTTTATTTAGTCCAAAGGAATACAATACAATTCTCTCTTTTCCATATTCTAAATAGTAAATCCATGCACATATATATAACTTGTGCACCTCTTTGAAAAAGTTTTCTTCAACCACAAGTAACCTAAATATAGCATGCTTATAAATAAGATAAACATAAAAATAACAACTCCCATCTATTAATAAGACAATGCTATTTTTATAAACATAAAAATAACAACTCCCGTCTATTAATAAGACAATGCTATTTTTATCCATGGCCATGCTTTCCTCCCAAAATCAAGGAAAAAACAAACTTCCACTTCATCTTGTAGTTAGACTCCACATCTCCAACATTCATATCAATGTAACTGGCGGGCAAGAATTCGGTCTCACAAACCTGTACTACTATTATTCCATCATATTGCAGATAAGGAGATCTTAGCAAGGGTAGGGAGGTTCATGAAGAACTAAAGAGAAGTGGGTTTGTGTGATGTATTTGTGGGAGTGCCCTTGTGGATATTTACTTCAAATGTAGGAATGTGGAGGATGCACATTGTGTCTTTGATCAAATGCTTGTGCATGACGTGGTCTCATGGAATTTACTAGTGGTAGGTTATTCAAGTAAAGGATATATTGATTTGGTTGTGAAACAATTTGAGAAAATACTTGTATGAAATATGGTGTCATTGAATGCAATGATTACAAGAAATGCACAGAATGGGATTTTTGACAAATCCTTTGAGATCTTTAAAAAAATGCAACTAGGACACTTGCAACTACATCTAGGAAACTTACAAATACATCTGACAATAACTTACTTCCATTAAGCTTCACATGGTGTCTAGGCTCTGCTCTAGCTGATCTCCCATTTTGGAAGAGGCTAGGAGGATGCTAGAAAAGGTTATAGAGTCTATCCTTGCACCAAAAAAATCCAGTTTCCTCAAATTTTTCAAGGCCTTCTCAACAAAACCAGAAAACACAAAGAAAAACTTATTAGTGGAGGTGGCCAGTTAGAGCCTAGGAAATGAGTAAAGTAAAATGGAGAAAATAATTTGAAGGTAGGAAGAATTGAAAAAATCAAGTGCCAGTGATTTATAATGAGGTTTCATGTGCCTGAAAAAATGGAGTCAATTTGTAGCAGCCATGAAAACATGATGCCAACCAAAACTAAAATTACTGAAGAGGGGATTTCGACTACCCAATGAAATGCAGATAATGAAATGCAAAACTAGACCAAACAATTGTACTACAAGATTTTTTTAAATTATGGGTATATACCACTATAATGATAAATCCTTTGGTTATTTATATTCTCTTTCTATTTGGTGAAAATATATTCAATGACTATACTCCCACTATATTCATTTGATCATAGAAATGGTGATAAGAAAATACACTTAGATCTCCTCATCTTTTCACCCCAAATACAAGTGCTTTTGAATTTAAATTTTAAGGGAATTTTAATTGACATCCATAATATCAGATGTTGCGATTTCCCTAAACTTAAATCATTCTACGTAGATTTTTACTGGAGAATGAATGAAACATAATACATTACGGTCAAATGAACAACTTTTCCAAGGCTGATAAGCAAGGAAATGGCTCAATAGGAGCAACAATACTAAAGAAGGAAAGAAATATGCAATATCTATTTTTAGTAGACATTTTTGGTATGGGTACATGTATCGTACGCTGAAAGAAATTTTATTTTAAAACCTCATGTCTGGTATAATTTGGGTACGTTTGTAAAATATATTTGTAAAAAGTAACAAATATAAATATATGTAAAAATTTAAATAAAAAAACAAACTTATTATGATATAGAAACCATCTAAGTAAGATTCCTTTAACTGAATACAAGAAGACAAAAAAACATTAAATCTATGAGTCCATCTACTAATGGGCTCAAAAACATTCTACTTATTATTAAGGCCCATGAAAAGGTTTGGAGAGAAGATAATATTTTCATAGAGTTGTTTGTAGGTAACCTCTTGGAGAGGGGTACCTTTGAGCCACCTTATATTATCCAAAAATTCATTCTCATCCTCCATAATTAGTCGAGTATAGGGAGATGTGAAAGCTTTTGTGAGCATTGTATACATTCTAAAGTGAGATTTAGGAATTTTATAGAAATATTTAAGGTCTTTCCATTCCATCTACTTCCCAAATATATAAAATTCATGAAATATTTTAATTCCTTTCTCAAACCAAAGGAGGGAAGAGCAACCTCTTGTCATTATATTTCATATTTGACTAAATCAATCTATAGGATTAACATCTAGTGTCAAAGGAAGAGAATATAGGCTGCCCAACCACCAAGTGCTTCACTTGTTCCCATGCATTCCAAATTGACTGAAGAATAAAGGAACCATGTGGAGAAACAAGAAATCCCCCAAATATTAAGTCAACCAAAATAATTCTTTTTTTTCTTTTGACACTTACGATCTTATTGGCAATATTGAATCTCACACGAACTTTCCAAGGTTAAATTCCAGTAAAATCCCTCAAGTTTTTTTTTTGTTTTTTTTGTACTTAAAAAAATGTATCGGTACATATCCATAGGACTTGGGTACATCTCAAGTACATATTTTCATACCCAGGATGTACCCAGAGCTTACAAGTACGTACCCACAACATACCCGAACTATACCTGTACTTGTACAAGGTACATATCAGGCCTAGTCAGGGGTACTTGGAATTTTTGGACAGTCTAAATTTTTAATATCAAATATTATAACCCTAAAGATTGATAATAGAATAAACAAGGGACTTGTAAATCTCCTATTTTGACAGATGTTGGGAAGATGTCGGAAAAGGTTATGGAATCTACCTTTACAACTTCCAATCAAATTTACTTGAAATTTTTCTATAAAGAATTTACAAGGACTTTCTAAAAACCCATTTTGTCTATATCCTACAATTGTCATAGTCCATGAGACCACATTTCTTTCATGTATTTCATGAAATGGTTCACATGTCTTCATCATATTTCCACATTTTGCATACATATATGGTACAGGGAATACAACAACATAATATAAGACAAATACCTTCTTTATTATGCATTGGTGGATGTCTATGCCTTGGCTCAAAGATCTTATTTTGGCATGGACAAAGAGTATGTTAGAAAAGGTAAATGTGGAATAGGAAAGGTTTAGAAGGGAAATACACTCCTCACAACAAATTAAGCATGGGAAAAGAAGCATAAACCGTATAATAAATCAGAATTTTCCCTGTTATGGATGAGTAGTATATTTCTTTTCCAATTGAAAGTTGGGAAAAATTATTTAAAAATATTACATATAGGACAATGCCTTCACCATCCATTGTTATTCTCCTTACTCAGTGATTGTACCTACCATAAAAATTTAATATATAAATATATACCTTGCATACTTTTGTATGATAATATGCGAAAATTTTCATGTGAATGGTGAAAAATAGTGCTTATCATTTTGGAAAAAGGTGGCTCTAGGATGCCTCATAATCTCCACAAGCTCTGTTTTCTCCTTCCCTTTTTGATCAACCAGCTCATTATTCTTTCATCGAGATATATTGTAGTTTCATTACAATGTTAAGGGATTTATCCATCTTAGACATAATTTTTCTACACTCTTTATTTTGAATACACAGATTTGAGTTGATTTTCATATTTAAAAATTAATTTTGACTATGCAATTCAATGAAAATGTGTGTAGTTAATTTTTTTAATAAAAAACTCAAAAACAACAATCGTCCACAACATCCTACTCAATGATGTCAAATAGGGGAAGAAAATAGGAAGTTGAGTGATCCACATTTTCTCACAGTGACTCAAAAATAAACCAAAAAGCTATCATGCCAAGAATAAAATTAAATATTCCTTTCTAGGATGGAAACCCATTACTAGTAAAGGCAAAAAAGAGGAAGGAAAAAGGAAAGCCTAATCTGTTCCCAATTCCTCTAATCCACAACGTAATTCTCGGGTATATATCTAAACCACCAACCCAAATAGGAGGAACAGACCTTTAAAGCGTTCAAATATTGCACACGGATTAGGAAGTGATACATCTAGGGCATAACCGATAACATCTATTTGTATAAGATTCAAACCCCCTTCAGTTGGCAAACAACGCATAGAAAATCAATCCTAGAGGAGAAAGAGAAATCTCTAAATACCAAAGTACTCTACTGTGTCTTCCAATAAATCATCCACCAAGAATAAAAAACCTAGCCTCCTATCCCTGGAAACCACATCTACCCACTCCAAAATCCATTCAAAACCCTACTTTTGCATAACCAAAACAAATTTGTGGGTAATAGCGAAATTTATTTTTTTGATTGCTTTTTTTCTATCTTAAGACAAAATTAATGTGAAAACTTCCATGAAATGAAAAGTCAAAATAACTTCAAATCATAACGATGATAAGATATTATTGTCTCAAAATAATTTCTCAAACCTACCTCCCATGTAGTACTCTTATGAAATATTCTCTTCAAGGATTACACCTAAAGTAAGCTAAGAAAAAATCCATCTATTCTTCAAATAATTCCTCTTTTTCTTACGGTAAAAAATCAATAATTACAAGGAAATTTCCCATATTTTAACAAGGGTAATGGGAAAACTGGGGGTTTTCCTAATGAGTTAAAGGACAATTGATAATATCAGTCATACATGAGAAGTGTTGAAGAAAGCTAGGGAAGTGCAGACACAAAATCCATGCACTTGGGTACATTTCTAGGTCCTAAAGCATACTAATTAATACATGATTCCTAAGAAATAAAACTAGTGATTAACAACTTATTTTGTGCCTTTTTATTTATCTCTTGCAATTTTATTGACCTCACACATCTTACAGCCTTGTCGGTACTTGAATGATTTATATTTTATGTCCTCATAAAATACTTCCTAATTAGGAAAGTAGTGCCAGGCACTTTTGTCCCTCTTGGGCATTCCTGAACTTCTTTATCCTTTTCTTACACTTTTGTGTCTCTTTTACTTTTAGTTACCTTTTAACACTTTTGGTCAGCATTTCAATTATCAATTACGAAATTCAAATAAGGGAATCATATATATGCTCACATAATTCTTATAAATCAACAGGAAAGAACTAAGCATTGTATATTATCACCTAAGATTGCATCCAAAGGTATAAGATCATTGCAAAGCATTCATCCAACATATTCATATAAGGGACAAGCACTGCATAACTCTACATACACAACATAGGATGGAAATTTCATTCTATTACATCTCACATGTTTGCATACTTGGATAAATATAGTTCTATCCCACTATCATAGTGGAACTTGCACAAGGGAAATATAGGGAATCATTACACACACATATACACAAAAATACATGTAGTCTGAGATGTAGTGTAGTGTTTAGTCGTGAGATCACTCTTTGGCTGATAATCGAGGTCAGTCTAAATCCTCATTCTACATATTATTTATTTAGTTTCATTTAGTTTGTGGGTATGTGTATCTAGGTATCTATTTTATAGGTTACAAGTATGACTGGTGACGTTGGAGAAAAACTAGATCAAGAAACAAGGATCAACAATGAAGCTCTTTCATCCCAGAAAAGACCAAAACCTAAGTATCTGAATAGATACTAGCACTCATATTAGTCACCAACACCCATGCGCTCCGTTCCTCCCATGGGAAATTTTTTCCTATGCAATTATGAGTTTCGTAACCCTCGGTGATCCTTAATTACACTCTTTCTAGTATATTTCAGCAATTACTCAGTCCAGGTCACCTCCAAGTTGCATGAAATCAGCTAAGTCACCCTCTTTTTCTCTTGGTTAGGGTTTCATATATTTTATTAGTCTTTGCTTGTGTATTAATGTTCTTAATTACCTTTATATCATTAGCTATAATATATACTCTAAAATAAGATCTAATTTAATTTAAATTAAATTATTTAGTGAACCCAACTACTCGAACCCTACATTGCTTCTAAGCATTCTTATGATTTTCTTCCATGGCTGAGACTTATGAACCCTTTACCGATAAAGATCTTCATGATCTCCAAGCTCTTATTTTTGAACATCTTTAAGACTTAGATTTATTATTATTCACTTCTCGTGAGGAAGACACAAATTTATATGAGCTCAACCCTTTAGTATCCAATAATACTTCCCTTCGTATTGTGACATATCCTCCTGATTCCGCCACCACTCTTCCACCTACATCTATTATCCAAATTTCTATGCCTACTACTACAAATCACTTTATATCCTTATTACTTCCCACACACGACATGTATCATTTTCAAGAACCCATGACCTAGATGTTTTATACAATGATTTACAATCCCAAATGCACCAGTTGCAGTAGGATACTTCACATTCTTCTCCATATATCAATTCCTCACTCTTCCTTCATACCCCTTTTGCACGCCGCATATCCTATTATCTATTACCTCCTAACTTTATTGAATCAAATACCCCCAAATTTAATGGCCATGCTGAACCTTAGGAGTACTGTCGATCCTTTCATGTTGCATGTCTTGATTATGTTGATGATCTTACACTATTGGCTAACTTATTCCCTCAAAGCTTACAAGACTATATTATGTGATGGTTATATGATCTGCATGTCCATTCAGTAACCTATTTTACATACTTATTCGATGCTTTCCTTGCTCATTTTTTCATCAATATCGGTACTATGATACTCTATGCACAATCATCTCTAATCAAGCAAGGATTCAATGAATGTCTTGTGAATTATGTCTCGTGCTATTAGAACAACCTTGCTAAGATGATCAATGTCCTAGCTGATTTAGAATTGTAAGATATTTTCATTCAAATTATTTTACCTCCACTTCAACAGAGCATCATCTTCGAGACTTCTCCCTCCTTTGATAAATTATTGCATAAACTCAAATTGTGTAAGAGTAAGCTTCTATCTATGGGAAATTTGAATTATTATGACACTTCTTCATAATCATCTTATAATAAGTTTCAAGTTAAATCCACCATTAATCCATCCCCTAAGCCTAATAAATCTAAGGCCACTATAAACGTTATTTATACACCAGACAAGCTTCAATTGCAAACCACGAGGTGAAATTTTATTAGACTACCTTATGGACCTCAGTTCCTATTACAACAACTTATAAAAAACAATTGCATTACTCTTCCTCCACCATTCAATATCAATCATTCTTTCCCACGTGGCTGCAATTACGATGAAATTCCAAACCGTCACTATCACTAATGTAATGGGAATTCTACTGATCGATGCTTTAATCTCAAACATATTATTCAAGATATTATTCATAACAATGTAATTGAGATTCCTGAGTCAACTACTTCTATGCCACTCAATGAAAATAAAAATCTTAAAATATTCAATTATCCATTTCCCAAATGTGACAAGCCAACTATTGATCCTTCTGCAAACCATACATATCATGTTGTACCTCCTCCTTCATTAGGGTTTCCTGATTTTCTTATTACTAATACCGATATGCCACTACCCATTATCACATTCTCAGTTCATGATTATCATGCAACATTTTCCTATGATTCACTGCATACTAATGCTTCCATCGACACTTATACAGTCAACAATACTTTAATCTATCCATCGTCCCTTTCTAATGCTTACTCCATAATGCTCCTATTAGCTATCAAATGTTCAACTTCCCTAATCAAATTTATAGTTCCTAGTTCTTATAATCATATCATGCTTCCCATTACAGTTAGGTTTGTTATCATATTTACACCATTCCTCATTTCGTCTAAAATCAAATGCTATGACATGGAATTAGTTCTTCCTTGGATCCGTTCTACCTAGGATATCCCATCCATGCTTCATTTATGCCCTAGGTTAATCCATAATAATCAAGTTGTCACAATAAAAGGTATTCCACAACATATACCATTATGTAGGCCCACATTTGCCTATATTTTCACATCTGTCATGACATCTAAGCATCCTGCTCCTCTCAAATCTAAATCTATCTCTGCACCTATCCCCCCCATATGTGCACAACCTACATCATGATCGTGTCATCCTCAAAGGTCCATTAGTCTAACTTGTTGGCCTAAGTCCCCTATTTGGGAAACTCATTCCTTTAGGTTTTCTCCAACTCCTTTCACACATCGCTCTCATTCATGTGCACATAGTTACTCTCCTACACTACTGATCTTAGATGATGGTCATATGCCTTTGTCTCCTCGGATATCAGGTGGGGTCATTCACTCTCCATTATTTTTGGATAGCCTTATATCCCTCATACACTTGGGGGGCATCACACTTTCTCCCCCATTAATCACTATCAGATGTCTCTAGTATCTACATATAACCTCGTTACTACATTCACACTATGTGCTTCATGTATACCATTCTTAGCACTCTTACATCTTTGGTACACCCATTATACCATCACTACCAAATGCCGCACTCTAGTTCCATGGTTCATACTTGACTGTTGAGGGCACAATTCTTAAATGAACATCACTTGTCACATCCTTGTTATTCTCTCTTGCTCCATGCTTCATGACTATCTTTATGAGCATTACCATATCATTGGTTCACATAATTTATCTTCATTACCTGATGACACACTCTTTTTCTATGGTTCATACTTGACTGTTGAGGGGACATTCCTAAATTAACCTCATCTCACGCACATTCACTAGGGGGAAATGTTTCTCCCATCATCTACACATATTGCATATTGTAGCATACCATTACATTCACACAAAAACTATGTGCCTCTTGGTTGTATTTTCACTTATTAGCATATACTATTCACGTGTCACACTTTTTTTCCTATGCTAGTTGCATACTTAGTACGTCATCATATTTTCATATACCCACATGTGCGTTCACATGGTATATTGAGGTGAATACAAGACCTTTATAGATTTTTACATGATGCATGATGTTTGACATTGATCTTTATTAGTTTCGTTGAGGCTCCTGGGGCCTTCTACGTTTTCTACTTGCATACTCTACACATTACATGTCCCATTGTTAAATTATTTACTACTTCTTCTTACTATCACTTACTATTCACTAATCTATACATGCTTTGACATACTACTTATCTTTCTAACATGCTAACGTGTGCTTCATGTATAGTATTTTCCTTACGGAATCATTATAACCATGGTTATCTGTCACTTCTTTCTTACTATTGTTTTCTATTATTTGTAGGATATGCCCTATGTCATGCTTGTTAGTTATTTTATGTTGGTACCTTCAGCCCTAATTGTCTTGTGACATTATGAATGATGTCCCATGTATGCAACATGATTTTCATGGTACTTCTTTTCTTCCTACTTTCTTGTTACATTGTCTTATATCGCATGTTATCTCTTTTCATATTATTATTTTTTACTAGCATATCTTGTTTAAATGTGCCTTGGTTTTACCATGCACATCCCCTACCCCTTGTAGGTATCTAATCTCAGATATTCTTATTAGTATATGGTCCTCTCCTTTGGGATCCATTCTCCTACAATCATCACATACTCCCCAAATGAGGGGGGCATCTATTGGGTGAACAAATCACCCTTATAGTAGTTCATGTGGTCACCAAATCACACACTTTGAGTCAATATTTAGTCTCATTCTCATACTACTATTCATATGGTTTTTGAGTGAAAAAGGTACTAATTATCCCATGTCCTTCAACCATTTCACTTTGGTTTTTTTCGTCACTGTTGACCTTCCACATGTACTTGCCCAATCTATTTTTTTCATTCTACATTATTCCTATTCCTGACTAGGGCACCCTAGGTAGCGTGGTTCGCTCTGGGTGCCCTGATCCTATTTGTAATTTGATTCCATCTTTTAGGAAATTTTTATTCATTTAAGATTTCCATATTTTTAGTGTTTGGCCTTTTCGGGGTTAATTACGAAATTAGAACAAGAGAACCACATAAATACAAAGTTATGAGACCATAATGAGGGACCAAACACTAAACATCTACTATCACCATCTAGAGTTCCATCCATCAAAGACACCTAAAGCTATAATTGCATCCATCTAGCTCCATCACAAGGCACACATGACTACTTCATCTGCATCACACTTCATAGGATGGGATTCTATTGTTTCCATGTACAAAGTTATTACATTCTAGTTATTGCTCACTACTTCACAAATTGTGACTAGAACAAGAGAAACCTAGGGCATGATTTTCATACACACACATAGAACTACGTTGGGTCTAAGATGTAATGCAACGCTCAATTAATAAGTCCACCATTATGTCCATTGAGAACATTTTTACCCCTTCATATGCATCTTTATTTTTTTAGGGGTTTGATGCTTGTCTTGGGGTTTTGCATATCCCTCCCTCATCTCTAATTTGTAGTGAAATCTAGTGTATTTCAACAAATTTAGTGTGATAGAAAGTAACTACAATAGAACATCCAACAACACCTTAGAGGATGGTTTTAGAATATTTATGTAGACCATGGCACCCAAATGCACCCATCTCCCTCTCTAGGCGCCCCAATCAAGTTAGGGAGCTTAGATCTCTGCTTTCTGAGGCTTCTGTGTGGTTGTTTCCTCCTCCTATTTTCTTGGTTTGCATTGTGACATAACCTTACACCTTCATCTAATTAGATAAGGAATTCCTAACCACTCTTGCACATTAGGGTTTTACATTTCTATTTACTCATTTGGCCGGGTTACTTTCTTTATTTTAATCATCTATTATTTACTGTTTTGCATAACATTATATTAGGCTAGGATTTCCCATTTTAGCATAATCATTTTGGTGAAACCCACCTCAAAATTCACGCTCTTAGGGTCCTAATTATTTGTTTGTCATTCTAAAGTATAGTCATCATGAGTATCTCAATCAATGATTATTTTCTTTCACACCTTGATTTAAGGAATAGAGTCCAGCATATTCTTGCTACTACTCACATTCATGCTTATATGCATCCTGAATCATTCTATCAAAATTTTGTATATGAATTTTCTCAACACATAGAATTGAATTCTAATCTTCTCGTTGATCTTAGAACTTTTGACAATGATCCACCCTTTCATATCATAATTCACATTTACAATTTGGCTATAAAGCATACTTTGGTTGACAATGGATCTGAATTCAACTTATGTCCCATTTAATTCCTTGAGAAGATAGGCATTTCCACTTGTGATGTTATTCCATCATCTCTCTCACTTCAGGCATATGATGGTTCTATTCACCCATGCATAGGTCACATTGTACTTCCTATCACTGTATGGCAAAAAAATCTCTGCACAATCTTCTTTTTCATTGACTTTCTGGTATCATTAAAATATTTACTTAGTAGGCCATGGCTTCTTGCCATGTAATCCATTGCCTCTACTATACACCATTGTGTCAAATTCATACATGAAGATGTTGAATATATTGTTCTTTGTGACTGTGATGCTTACAAATATTGTGACAGGGATCCTAATACTACTCTTCCTATTCTACACATTGATACCAGAGATGGCCCTCAACCAATGTATGAAGTACCTCATTTTACACCACTTAAGGGTGTTATTTGTGTCATTGATGTGGTTGCTTCCACTTCGCTACCTCCCCTACCACTACTACTGTTATGGTCATTTACCAGGGGTATCTTTGTACATCAGATGTTGCTGTAGTTCCTCCATCTTCTCACATGTTATCTTCATCACTGCGACCTCCCTTCACATGCACACTCTTCATGAATTATTTATATTGGG
This sequence comes from Taxus chinensis, assembly GCA_019776745.2. Classification (NCBI taxonomy): domain Eukaryota; kingdom Viridiplantae; phylum Streptophyta; class Pinopsida; order Cupressales; family Taxaceae; genus Taxus; species Taxus chinensis. The sequence goes on along the minus strand of CM034155.1, from coordinate 466,200,021 downwards.
ATCGTGTTCCATTTGATCCTACTTACGACGAAAATATATGTTCACATGATGGATTAGCCAAAATTTGATTCAATTTTGAAGATATTTATCCTCCAACACATAATCCTCATCTATATTATGGATTTATCACTTTTACTGTAGCTTATGGTCTACGTGTATTCCATATTATATTCTACCTCCCGTCTATACATCATTCTACTCCGATCATATTAGGACAATATTGGCTTACATATATAGGAGGCACAATAGACGACGATCATATGGATATATCATTTCCCATGCCTTTTGGCTGTTTGTTCATTTACAATAGTTGTTTTTTGGTTATACACAGAATCTCACTCATTAGTATACGCATGGGTGTCCTTTACCACCCTTCATGTATGAGGCACATGCTATGGGAATGTATCATTTACATCTCAATGTATCTTTGCATGACCAACCATAAATGATATCTTATCATGTTTCCAATGCAAAATCCTACAACTTTGACTCTGAAGATGACAATCTCTTAGATGACTTTACATGGTCAATTATTCATCTTCCACACTTGGGGGGCATAACATCCACACATCCCCCCACCATATTAGAATCACCTCATGTTTCACACTCCCATTTGACACCTTCCTAGCTTAGGAAATTACATCTACACTACTCGCATCGTCATTACCCTATGACAAACTATTGTTCTTTGGTTAACACTTGATTGTTGAGGGCATACTATACATGAAACTCACACACTACACACTAGGTGCTACAAATTTTGTATCTTCATGTCTTAGATTACATCTCACATTTTACATACTACATCATTTGTGTTGCGACATTCGTACATCTACACATCATACTAGTGTTCATCACACATGTGTCTCACTCCTATTGTCTACAAGTCTAACATTACATACTATTCATCATACATACTACATAGTGCACATTTCACACTATTAGGCTATCTACAAATCTTGCATTGCATTATATACATTGCATATTTACACATTTTTGCCATCCCATGGTCGTCTATTCTCATCACACATACTACATCTTCTTCTACGTGCGACACTCACTACCCAATGAAACACTCTATTCTCACAATCCATACTAGATTGTTAAGGGTATACAAAAAAATGGACCACATCAAACTCACACATTCATCATTTGATATTATCATGTGACATTCCTAGGATTAGTGACATACACCTTAGGATATAGGGTCACTTCTTCTAGCACCATATCGTGATAGGCTTCCTCATCACTTTCGTTTACATTGTTTAGTGGTATACGCTTTAGGCTAAATCACCACCTCCTTTCTGTTCATCTTGTCGTGATATATGATTAGGCTATAGAGTCACGGAAACATCATTACTATGTCACATATCATCGTTACACAATCATCACAACATGTTACATCACATAGTTTGACCATTTCTCGATGATGCACTATCATTTTTGGTTCATTCTTGACTGTTGAGGGGGAATATTAACTAAAACTCTCTGCATACAACTCCATTCACTCGGGGATCATGTGGATCCTATCATCCACTTTGAATTATATTCCATCCATCCACAACATATTATATTTTATGGTTGTATTTACTTTTGCTTACACTTATCTTTACATGTTCACCCTACTACACATGTTAGATAGATATCTTATATGTCATTATCTTTACCATACACTCATGTGTGTTGACATTCTTTTCTAGTTGTTATCGTAGATAAAAATATTTTACACGTAACATCGATGCTTGACACACTACCTACTAGGGGAATCCACATCCGTACACTACATGTGCTATTGTTTCATTTTATATTTATCACTTTTGATTATCAGGTTATACATACTTTGAAATACTTGCTATTTTTCTAACATGCTAATAGGTGTTTCTTGTGCATCATTTGTTATGCAGGGATATTTTCTTCCATAATTTTTTTTAAAAAGTATTTTTTGATTATTTGCGGGCTTTTCCCTTTATTGTGAGCACAAAATTTTTTCTTGTTTACAACCATGATGACCTTGAGTGTCTTGTGACACCATGAGTAGTGTCCCATGTTTGCAACCCAATTTGTGAATTCTATGATTTTATCCTTGGGTGTTTACATTGTTTTCTCATGATTTTTATTTGTACTTGTTTCTACATGCATACTTGTTTTTACTAACACTTTTTTCTAGCCACTTATTTGTGTGTTCCTTTGTCTTTACTAAGAACATTCCATTCCCCATGTAGGTTAGAGTTTAAGTATACACGGTCGTTCCTCTTTTGGGGCCACATTATCCTATCCGTGATGTCGCATGCGCCCACAAAGAGAGGGGCATCATTTGGGGTTTACACACAGTACCGATACAATATAGCATACAGTTCCATTTATAGTCCATAGTTCAGTATACAATACAGTCTACAGTTTTTGAGTGGGTTCAAACCAGTCTAGGAACCCCATACACAAAAATTTTTATAGGGAAAATTATCCTTAGCATTTTGGGAGAAGTTATAAGTTAGCGGATACAACAGACTTTCCTCCCTAAACTACTTCGACCAGTGGTGTCAGATCGCCCAAAAAACTAGACATTACAAAGATCTCTTCTCCAATCTTAGGAAGTACTTGCAGGTTGGAGAATAAAACATTTTTTTCTTAAAATACTTCAGGCACAGTGGCATGAGATCACCAAAAAAACTCACACTTCACTGACATTTATAGGATATCCTTTTTACACCCTTTGTTTCATCACAGATCAGGTGCACATGTTCCTTTTTCATTTTCATTTTCGTATTATCTCTACATGTTTCTTTACATGGCATTTTTACACATATACATGTGTATTTTTCTATTTAATCATCTTCTCTTTTACAGGTCTATCTGTATGGGAATAAATAAGTAAACAACACCCACATGATGAGTACATCACACACGATACTAACCATGCAGGTACACTACACACATTGGCATCTACATATGCACTTCTTCCCTAGGTTCACTCTTATCACTTTTAACACTTTTGCATCTTTAATCTCCATGCTCCATCTCTCTTTTTGTCACTCCACACTTTTTATATTCATTCGATGCATTTGTACATCACTCTATATGGATTATCAGGTATTCATCTCTATCTACTTTATGTTATCGAGATTTCCGCTCACCAACATAAACTGGGGGTAAATGTAGTCACCAAATAACGTACTTTGATTCAATATTTAGTCTCGGTCTCATACTAATTTTCATATGGTTTTTGAGTGAAGAAAGTGTTAGGAATTAGTAGTTACATTGTGTAGATAATAATTACATTTGGTAATTATTATTATATTAGTAATTTCTTATTTAGTTGTTATATAAAACAACTAATAACGAATGTGTGTTGAATTGTTTGGTTGTTACAGACAACTCACAAGATTAGTATTTGTTAGTATAGTAGTTTCCTAATTTATAGGAAACTATGTGCCTATATATTTGTAAGTGCATCCTATATAATGCATCCGGAATGAATATAATATAATATCATTATTTTGTGTATAAATCTAAAGAGTTTTATTGTGCAAATCTGTGGCATTTATTATATTTGGTATCAGAGTGGATTTTTGCTAGATGGAAGTTTGAAACAATTGGGAGGGGAAATGCTTTGCTTATTGCTCCTGTACATGCAAGTCATTTTTTGTTTTACCGTAGTCAAGCCATACCAGTAAGACATCTTTCCTCACATATATATCCAGCTTCAAGAATCTTCCTTGGATTTGAATTATTTGCATCTTATTGACCCATGTACTAATTAACCCATGTCCTTAGGACATTCCAATTTTCTTTTTCTCGTCACTGCCGACCTTCTCCATGTACTTGCCTAGTCTATTTTTTTATTCTGTGTTATTCATATTCTTGACTAAGATGCCTCAGGCACCCTGGTCCCCTCTGGGCATTCTGTTCCTCTTTGTACTTTGATTCATTTGTGTAGGAACTTTATAGCCATTTAAGCTTTCCATATTTTTAGTGGTTGGCCTTTTCAGGGTTAATTAAAAAATTAGAACAAGAGAACCATATAAATATAAAGTTATGAGACCATAATGACATACCAAGCACTAAGCATCTATTATCACCATATAGAGTTGTATCCATCAAAGGCACCTAAAGATACAATTCCATCCATCTAGCTCCATCACAAGGTACACAAGGCTGATTCATTTGCATCACACTTCATAGGAGGGGATTCTATTGTTTATATACACACATTTATTACATTCTACATCTAGTTACTCACTACTTCACAAAGTTTGACTGACACAAGAGCAACCTAGGGCATGATTTGCACACACAGACACACACACATAGAAATACATCAGATCTGAGATGTAGTGCAACACTCAGTTAATAATTCCATCATTTTGGATGCCAAGGACAATCTGAACCCTTCATATGCATCTTTTTTTTAGGGGTTTGATGCTTGTCTTGGGGTTTTTTAGGTCTATCCTTCATCTCTGGTTTGCAGTGACATCCAACGTAGTTCAAAAAAGTTAGTGTGATTGGAAGAAACTATAGGTGAACATATAGCAACACCTGAGAGGAGGTTTTTAGAATATTTCCATAGACTAGGGCACCCACAGTTGCCCATGTCCCTCTCTAGGTGCACTAGTGTAGTCAAGGAGCTCAAATATGTGCTTTCTAAGGATTTTGTGTGGTCATTTCCTACTCCTGGTCTCCTAGTTCACACTCCGACACAACCTTACACCTTCATCGAATCATTTAAGGAATTCCTAACCCCTCTTGCACATTATGGTTTTACATTTCTATTTACTTAGTTGCTTGGGTAACTTTCTTTATTTTATTTAGTTGTTATTTACTGATTTATATAGCATTAGATTAAGAAAGGATTTACGATTTTATCATAATCATATATGAACTCTAGAACAACACAACATAGTAAAAAATTAGCATAAGAACTCTAGAACATAGAACAACACAACACAACTCAGACTTGGATCAAAAACACAGAGAAAACACTAGTGCCTAGTAGAAGATAATAGTGGTGGGTGCTTGTGTCCCCCTTGGGCACTTGTGTCCTTGGGGAAAAAAAAAAAATTCTCAGTTCAACACAATTTCCAACAGTTTATAGTACAGTTCTCCAATAATAAGCACTTTCCTCTAGTTACAGAATGCATTATATCAATTACAATCAGTTACATAATGATACAACAGGTTACAAATTAGCGACATGCCATATAGAATGGATTTTTTTTTAAAACATCATGGAAGGAAGGAAAAACTAGACCTCTCTCCCCAACACTCTTTTCTTGGCATGAGATATCCCAAAAAACTTGCTCTTTGCGTGACATCGCCCAAAAAAATCGATCTTAGCGTGAGATTGCCCAAAAAAATTACGATTGGAAAAAAGGCATCCAAATCCAGTATGATCTCCAAATTACAATAGGATAACTTTCTATCTCATACTCTCTTACACATCAGGTGCACTCTTTCCTTTACACACTTTCTACTTACTTACACATACATATTACTCTAATTTTTCATATACACAACTTTGACTACTTTTTTTCTCTTATTTTGTAGATTCATCCTTATGCACATCAATAATTGGATCACATCAGTGATCACAAGCTCAAACAACATAGAATATGCATACAATTCACCCCTAGGGTCTACCTCCCCTTCTTAGTTTCCATGCTTCACATTAAAATCACTTCACACTTCAATTGTCCACTCGACATACTATCAACTGCACTCTTCTCTAGAAGATTACAAGGTACACATCTTTTATCTACTTTATGATATCTAGTATTCACTCAACAACATAAAGTGGGGGAAAATGTAGACATAAAATCTATGCACTTGGGTACATTTCTAGGTCCTAAAAAATACAAATGTATACATGTTTCCTATGTAAGAAAACTTCTTTTGGGCCTTTTTATTTATCTCTTTCACTTTTATTGGACTACACATCTTACAACATTTCAAGTACTTGAATGATTTATCTTTTATGGCTTCAGACAATAGCACCCAACTAGGACAGTACCGTGAGGTAATCCTGTCCTTCCTAGGTGCTCCTACCCTTTTTTATGCTTCTCTTACTCTTTTGGGTCTCTTTTAATTTTTTGTCACCTTTTAACACTTTGGGTTGACCTTTCATTTTTTAATTACAAAATTCAAACAAGGGAATCATATATATACTTAGTTACTTCTTCTAAATCAAGGGCCAAACACTAAGTATTATCTTGTATTATCACCTAAGTTTTCATCTAAAGACACAATCTGCATTACAAATAAATAGTCTAGAATAATCATATAAGGGACAATGGATGCATCAATCTACATACATAACACATGATGGGAAGTTCATTATATTCCATCTCACACATTTTTATATGTGGATAAATCTAGACCTAGCCCACTATTATAGTGCAACTTGCACAAGGGAAATATAGGGCATCATTACACACACACACACACACATAACTACATGGATTCTAAGATGTAGTGCAGTGTTCGGTCATAAGATCAGTCTTCGGGTGACCATTGGAGTCAGTACAACTCCCCATTATGCATCTTATTTATTAGGTTTGATTTGGTTTGTGGGTATGTGTAGCTAGGTACTTATTTTATAGGCTACAGGTACAGATAACATAAATTGGAGGAAACCCAGTGCGACAAATGAGGATCAATAAAAAAGTTGTTTAATCTTAGAAAAGACCAGAACCAGAGTATATGAATAGACACTTGTGCCCAGATTGGTCACTAGTGCCTAGGAGCTCTTGTCCACCCATGGGCACTTCAGTCTTGTGTAACTCTAAGTTCCATAACCCTCAGTAGTCCTTGATGACATTCTTTCCAATATGTTTAATCAATTACTCAGTGTAGGTCACCTCTAGGTTACATGAAATCATCTAAGTCACCATCTTTCTTTCTCTTTCTTAGTATTTCATATATTTTCTTACTTATGGCTTGTGTCTTAATGTACTTAATTACCTACAAATCATTAGTTACAATAGTTACTCTGAAATAATATTTAATTCAATTTGAATTAAATCAGGAAGAAATACTCGATTGTGACAAATTACAAGATGAAATCAGAGCAAGGATGGTCTGTAATTTAACACAAGAATTTGGTCCATCTATTGACAATATTTGCACATAGAAACAAATTGATACTTTTGATAAAAATTATTCTAAAGGGGAAACAATTCACAAATGAGAGCCCAACCTGGTCATCAAAATTTTATCATGAGGGCTTAATTATATTAAAAGAGATAAAGGCCAGTAAGCCTGATGTCGGAAAATTGGGATTTAAAACCAAGGGAAGAATTTGATCTAGCAATAGTAAATAGTTCTCTTCTTTAGACATTAATCATGCAAATTAAAAAATATATACTCAACAACTATGAAAAAAAATGAAAATGGTCTTAAAGGGATATTTGTTTAGTTTTACTCTTTTGTGTTGTGTATGAAATCAGGGGTAACATTAAACATTTCATGTATCATACAAAGATAGAAAGATGCAAGCAAAACAAATGACATTACAAAAAATAAATATCATGATGATGAAAAAAAATCTTGCATGGATTTTATATAAATATGACAAGCATATCAAGCTACATAGTTCCATCTTGGTTAATCAAAAGCAGATACCTTGCTAGCAAGAAAGAAAACAAAGGAAACTATTAATATTAGTTGGAGAGTAGAATAAGCTAAGAATATAAGTTGAAATAGGTATTTTGTCTTTGAAAGAAACCCCAATATGAAGATTATACCAATGGAAATTGGCTATGCATTCCCATAACTTGACTATCTTTGATCATTGGTAACTTTAATTGGAAATTAATATTCCCTTCCATACAAGGAAAGTGTTGTTTGAATTTAATTGCCGATAGGCTTCTTAGAGACAACTTTCTTTGTAACTGATTTTTTTTGGTAGTCGTCCTTTATTTTATAAAAAAATAAAAAACCATGTTGTTTCAAATAAATATCTTTATTGTTGCAATATCTTCTTTCTTTGTAACTGCAATTGGACACCTAATGACCTTCCACATTCTTCCTTCTCCCTTGTCTCTCCACTTTCAATTCTCCCCTCCCAATTTATATGCCTATCAGCCTCTCACAAGCACCTATGGATGCTTTTGCTAGTATAATCTAGATGCAACACACAGAAGTCCGCCAATTAATCCAATAGTCGGGCATAAAAGAGATAATATTCAACGAAAAAGATGAATAGATTTCAGAAACCATTGGAATTATCAAGGAGAATCTTAAGGGATGGAGTCATTATTTTTTTGAAACTAGTTGTCTCAAAGAAACCCAAGAGTAGTTAGTTGCTACGTATGGTCGACTCAAAGATGAGAAGTTCAACCATTACATGTAGATTTTCAAAAAAACAAACTAAGAAGGAAAAAAAAAACAATCTAACTAGAAATTGATTGAGCAAGAAGAGATTTATTGGATAGAGTAATACAAATCAAATGGGACAATGAAAGGGTATAGTAACACCAATTTATTTCACAATGAAGTGAAATAAGATGCGTTTATAGAGTTAGACACTTACGAACTTCCAAGGGGGATACACTGGATAGCCTTAACGATATTTAGAACAACTATTTCCTAGCATATTCTATCACAGAATGATGTAATAAAACAAACACACATAATTTTTTCTATCACATGTATTGAAATTGATCAAATAAAAATAGAATGAAAATTTGATATACCCAATATTACAAGATAAATCATAATAAGATAGAGGACCATTACCAGATAGCTTCTAGGCACAATTTATTCATTAGTATTTTCATGAGTTATTGAAAGCAGTGGAGGAAGAAAATAAATCCTACATCAGTTCAACCTCTTCTACAAGAAACTATTTCTCTGGTGACAGATTGGTCTTTTTAAAAGGAGGAAAACCTTTGATGGTGTAATTATAGAACAAGAATTTCTTCACTCGCCAAAGACACCCCAGACTACTTATCAAACTAGATGTGTCAAAGGCCTTTGATAGAAGAAATTGGGTGGTAATCTTCGGAATATTGAGAAGAGTTAGATTTCACAAAAAAACATTGAATGGATTAAAATTTGCATATCCACACCACTATTTTAAAAATCAAGAAATAGAATCTTGGAACCACTATTCCATACCTCAAGGGGTTTAAGGCAAGGAGATCCCTTGTCACTTTAGTTGTGCTATAATAATGGCATGATTGAATGGAATAGTGTAAATAACACGAGAGGAAAAATAGATGTTTGGATCAAGGGTAATTTTGAATGGAAAAAGGGTCACAAAGCTACAATTTATAATGATATTTAACTCTTGACCGCAATTTTCAATAAAGAAAATGAAGACCTGAGAGAATATTTTAAATCCATGTGAAGAAGTTGTTGGACGACATATAGATACAAAAAGTCCCATTTTTTTTTTCAAAACACGCCAACAAGGAGAAGGCGGAGGATGATAAATACATATAATATCAAAGCAGGTACACTTAAAATGGTCCATCTAGGGTTCTCAATAACCAAGAATGAAGGCAAAGTGCAAAATTGGTCTCTAAGAAGCAAAATGCATAACAAACTAAATGATTTGACCACAAGGTAGTTTTCAAAGATAGAATACAACTAGTCAAATTAATATTTCTCAAGTTGGACGCATAAAATAATAAGCATAAGAAAACAAGGTACAAAACGACAAGTAGTATAAAATAGGGAGATAACTCTACCTAAGCATACACACACCTCCTACAGCTGCCGCTACCAACTCTACACAATACAACATAATCTCTTCCCCTTTCCCTCTTTTTCTATCTAGTTTCATTACCAACATAACAAAAACCACCGCAACAATGACCTATCAATAAAAAAAAATGCCCCCATAAAACTAGAGATCTGGTAATAAGAGACATAGTTCCCACTAATGAAATAGGAGCGGAACACAACATCATTTCCATAGTTTCACCATAGGCGACACACCTCACTATGGCCTTGAATCACATGACATAAATCTTCCCATCTAAAATAAATTATAGGGGGTCGAGCCCCCGAGGTGTCCTACCCAGCTGATTAAAAGCTAAAATTCCCAAATTAATAGAAAATAGGGAAAACAATTTGCACATGATTTATTCATATACGAGTTCACAGAAGCACATACCTCTGCAACCTGGGTTATTTGGTCAATATTATTGGAACCTAAAAACTTAGCATAACATAGGATACAAACTAATTTTAAAACTGTTAATGACTCTGTCTTTTGCAATCAGGAAATGTCACTAAAAGGAAAAATTCCCAAATTAATAGAAAATAGCGAAAACAATAGTACCCTACCCCAAGAGATAGAGTGGGCTAGCTAAATGTTTTCTTTAATTGGACTCGTATTCAATCATTCCAGGGTCGAATAAAGGCCAGAATGCGGCGAGAATCTGTGTACCAGAAGCGGAAGCAAGAGTAAAAGTAATGGGTGCAATGTTACGGGGAAAAAAACACGTCTACCAAAATCCATAAATACCCACCGGGACTGTATTATTATCCAACACCGCCTCATCCATTCAACACTAAAACATCCATATAAGATGTGGAGATCATACACAAAGCATACAAAGTGAAAATACAAACACCAAGCATTAAAAATTAGGGAGAGATTCTTTCCGTAACATAAACACACCTCCCACAACCGCTGCTCCCAAATCTACACAATACAGGCCCTGCAGATAATCTCTTACCCTTTCCCTCTTCTGTGATCTAGCTTTACTACCATCCACACAAGCCTGCATGGAGCAAGGTATATGGGCACTTCAGAGCACAACAACATTCACCTCAATAGTGACCAATCAAACACAAAAATGCCTTCACAAAAGTACAGATTTGGAAATGAGAGCAATAGTTGCAGAGTCAAGCTATTAAGGCCATGATGGTTCCCTAGGTGATTTTGACAACATGTATGTCCCTTGCCCATAGTTTTTAGTTAAAGGTGATCACTGATTTAGATGCACACTTACTCGTCTTTGTAATTTATTATATGTTTCCTCTAAAGCATGAGAAAAGATGTTTGCATTCTATGTAAGCTAGTGCCTAATATATGCTTCGGAATTCATTCAAATTAACTATTCAATTTAGATTTAAACACTCATTTTATCATTACTTTCCATAACAATTAATATTTTTAAAATGTCACATAATATATGAGATCATGGTTATTTGGAAAGAATTACAAATCTTCATTAGGATGACTATCGTAAACAAACATGACCATTCTCTTAAATAAATGCATCTACATGCATATCTATCTATTTACTGCGAATTGATGTTTTTAAAAATAAATTTTACTGTTGGAAAAAGTGTATGGTTGGTGTATTCCCGATTACAAGAAAAGATAAGGTTTTGGTGAGAACCACAAATTGGTGAATATTGTTTGGGAATTTTGGTAACATGTATGTAATAAATTAAATAGAGAAAGAGAAACAAATATAGATCTAATTAAATAACGAAAAAAAGAAGAAGCGAAGTTTATGTTGGGAAAACTATTTCGATAAATTCTAGTGAGATATTTGCTTATTTTATTGACTCAAACCAACACAAAAATACAATATAAAGCCTTCAAGGTATTAAAAGAAGACATACATATATGTGGTTGATAGTGTTCCAACATGCAACTTTCTTGCACTAATTTTAAGTAATCTTCATCATAGTGGATGTGTTCTTAACAAAATAACAAAAATATTTTTCATGGGAAAACACATACTTTTATAACCACACACATCCTTAAAATAACACTTTCTTACACCACAAGTAAAATCCTAAAATAAGATTACAAATCCAAACCAATACCTTTTTCATGAAACTCTTAGTTAACGAATTGACAACTCTTAGTTCCATAGCCCATATTACAAATAGGTCAATACTTTTCATTATTCTTTTGTTATTAATAAATGTTTATGATGTCTATGTGTTTAAAGTAGGTTACCTTACCTTATTATTATTATTATTAAAAAGTAAACACGAATAAAAATGCTATATGACCATTCAAGGAGTGTGGAAGGGCCCTCCATGAGTTGGCAGATCAACTGAAAAATGAGATCATTATGGAAGTCATTTATTTAATGATGAAAGCCACCAATTTAAAAAAATAAAAAATCATGAAATAATTATTGATGAAAGTCATTTCTGCATATGGAAGTCATTCATTAAATGATGAAAGCCACCAACTTAAAATTAAAAAAGTCATAACAATAATAATTACTTAACGAAAAAAAATGTTCACTTGATTATTCAATCTGATTGGTTGATAATTTCTGCACTCTACCAATTTTTCTACCGTTGCTTCAACTTATCTTAAACTGTGAAAAAAAAACACAACTGAAGGATAACACTATGAACCCTTAATTATCATGTAAAGCTCTCAAATTAGGAAGGTTATGTAAATACCTCTCTACTATTTTTCTTGGCAGAAAGTGGTTAATAATTTATGTACCTTTAACGTTGAATTTCCTGAAACTGTTAACTGTTCTTTACACATTTCAATAGATCAGGCAAACTGCAAGCAGTCATTTGCAATAAACTCTAAACCTAAAAGTCCAGTGCATGAATGACCTTTAGTGTTATGGGTGTTTATCGACTCTAGGAGTACTCAGTCAGCAGGCCGGCTAAAGTTTATCCATGCACTTGACCTTTAGGCCAAGAGCCTTTGGAGACTCCACTGTAATTTTGATCTTCAAATATATTTGATACATCTCTTCACTGCTGCACAAAACATGGAAAAAGAGAAACAAATAAATGTTATTACTCATCAAATGATCGAAACAAATCTATGGAATAAGAAAAGTTAAACAAATTTACGGTAACTAAGAAATTTTTTTTCAAAGGGAAAATAAAACTAGCTAGCAGAAACAGGAGACTGCATCTTTGATCATCTTGTATTTATATTAAATTCTTTTATTCTAACTATAATCTTGCATGATATTTTCACTACAAAGCTCAAGAATATTAATGGGAGAATGCCCCAAATCTATGGGAGGCTGCAATGTTATCTTCAATAAAAGGGTGTTATTTCTCCGACCACCGTTATTAAGCCACTAATGAAATCACTGAAGTGGGTTAAAACTTCTCAGCGAGACGACATAAACAAAAATTTAAGAAATTGCTTAAACTACTCCCACCCACCTCTGAAAAAGAGTAAAAAGGGTAACAAGTTAAACATGAAAACTGATTGTAACACTCAACTCAATTTTAGTGTTCAAAATGCAAGAAATCCATACCTTAAATATCATTCTTATTAAGGGTAAATCAAACAATTTCTACGACCATCTTTAATGTTGATCTAAAAGCCAATAAAATAACTGTGGCAGTCGAGAACCCACAAAAATACTCAATCCAAATTGTTAAAAGTATGACTCTGTGTTAGTAGTAATTACAAAAGTTGATATGCAGCCAATACAAACCTGAAATGAATAAATACACAATTTATATTTTAAATTTTACACTGTAGAATATTTTCCAGCATGGCGATGAAAGTACCACTTTGCATGGAAGGAGAATCGAATGTTAGAGCAGTACAAGTAAAACACGAGAGCCCTTTTCCCCATCTTTGTACTACACTCATTGGTGTACTACTTTAGTAGTATATTGTACTATTTCACCCATCATGGTGCTACACTCATTCTAAAATGTTATCCACATGCTAAACAAAATTAGTGCTTCCATCACCCCATAAAAAGGAAAATGTTCTACTTGGTAGAGCAACAAATCACTCCCAAAACAAAAAAAAAACACAAAAAAAAGGCAGTAACGTTAAAAAATAGTAATATATAATTGAAGGAATTTGATGTTTAGTTGGGTTAAGTGAGTTAATAATTATTGATTCTTATGGAAATTATTATAAATTAATTAGAGGATGACGGTTAGTCATGTAAATTATTATGAATATAAACAATTGAAGTGTGGATATCAAAAGTTGCAATTATTTTATTGGTAGATTGAAGTTTCCCCAATCACGACTTCCTCAGAAATGACTCTTCTTAATTTTGACTTACCCAAAAATAATTGTGATTTAAATATATTTATTTCACATGTTGTAATCTATTTATAATTGAAACACTTGAATAAAGATTGACATCTAAATATATAATTGTTACTTATAAAAAAATTATCACCTAACAATAATATTTTTATTGAGTAAACAATTTTTATTTATTTTTTACCGATGGTATGAACAATCTAAAAATCAAATAGAATGAGATCTAATATTATAAGATCAAGTTTTGAAAAAAGCTTATAAATAAAATTGAAACTATTTTAAAGGTTAATAAGAATTAACAAAAAAAATATTGGTATGTTGATTGTGATGAACCCTACCTAGATTCAAACTTCATTTGTAAGTTTGTCTTTTAGTTATGATTGATATGTTCCCTTTGTAATTTTAAGGACTAATACAGCTAATTAAATTAAAAGAAACATTTAACAAGATTACAAATATATCCCATTTATTTGAAAAGAAGAAAAAAACCTCTCATTAACTAAGTTTTTAAAACATAAATATATAAAATGAAATCTATTGGGGTTTGGCTAATCAAATAATTATCCATATTTATTTTAAGGATTTACAAATAAACTTCTCGAATATATTAAATATTTTTTAAAAGAACCACAAAATACCATTTGAAATGGGGAATATTTCAGTCATGGCTATTGTAAAATAAATTTCAATGGTTTATTTTTGAATAATTACAATTGCATGATAGTGAAATTGGGCTAGGATTTTGTTGTTGCTCTACATGTTGCTTCAATTTTGTAGCTTTCGTACAACACTACTATCACACCATCGATCTAATTAATGATATAGGCAGGATTCTGCTTACTTTGTTAATTTATTATGCTGAAACAATTCTCCATTCAACAACAGAAAAGAATATGTTAATGGTCATCTCTTTGACACTTGCATCATTTGATGTATGTATCATCGGTGAAGCTTCGGAAAAATTGCATCAAAGAAGGAAAGGAATATTTTTAGAAGGTCTTGCATGAGGTACTTGCTTTGACCCATAAACCCCTTTTCTTGATTTTATACTTTATTTAATAGATTTTGATAAAGCATGTGACTGGCTTGAATCTTGTAGCCTTGTTGGTTATTGCATTCATTGATTCCCCCAGAGAGCCTGCTCAAACAATGGGTTTGTAACCACATGAAAATACCATCGTGTCAAGCCATATGGGGTTCAAAATTTAATCAAGGGTTTTTTCTTTTTTCGTTTTAACAATGTTGAACATTATAGATCCATTTTAAATCGTGGCATGTGGTTTATTCACAATAATTTAGTAGTGTTCTCACACTAGACAAAATATTTCTAAGTGTCCGAACAAACTAAACTCAAAATCGTAATCTAGGTTAAGTTCCACAGTCTTCCTCTCCTCCTTTGAGAATTTGTTAAACTCGTCAAACCCCTATAGAATTTTATCTATATCAAGCCACCCAAATTATATGAAACTCATCTGTAAAAATGTGTTTGCATTTAAATTGATTTGTCTAAAGACCTAAAGGAAATCATACATATCCAGATTTGGTAGAGTGGTTCTCTCACCACATGCTTTACATTAACCTCCCGAATATGTGCTTCCGGTGCCAAGTCAAAACCATATGATTAAGGAATTCCCTTTAATGGTCACCTCATGACATCCCCTACAGGAAGTCCCTTGTTACCATAACTCCATAGACGGAAGGATTTCAATGGAAACAGATTCAACATGGTGTTTAATTTAAATCTCTTTGTATTCAATTTACTTTCAAGTCTTCACCATTAGATATTTTTTCCTATATTGTTTAGAGAGTGGAGAAAGATATTTTTTATTGGGTCACCAAACCTCTTTATCTCATAGGAAAATTTCAAATATGCTTTAAAGTTTTGGTGGTCGCTCATGTGTATTATTATTCTTTTTGGGCTCCCTCTAAAGCAACTTATGCCGAATTGGGAAAAATTCTCAGAGAATTTTTGTAGTGCCCACTCCTCTTTGACATTGGTCTTACTAGGATTTTTGCTTACCTTGGATTGGAGACCTAGATGTTGTTATCATATTTGATCACATTGATTGATGGACATTATTATATTTGATTAGTATTTTGGTAGACATTATAGATATTTGATTATGGATATGTGGTGAATCGTAGTGTGAATTATATGCATGGTTTGATATTTTAGTATTGATGATGATCTATAGTTACTACTTTATATGTATACGGATACATTGGATTTTGATACATAGGTTTTGTTAGATGATCCAGCTAGTATGTGATCCCATTGTCTATTGATGAAATGATAGAATTGAAACATTTGAAATTATGAATAATTGGTGAAATTGCTTGATTTTAGTGATGATTTAGTTAGGTTATTTGATGATGTGAATTGATACATGTACATGCGCTTATTGTTTTGATGTTATTGATATTGCCACGAGGCTAGAGAGGTATTTTTTTGGATTTTGAAATAAATTGTAACAAAACAAACAAACGGGGATAGGAGACCAACAATGAAGGAATTTGGGGTATTGGTAACATGTCACCTTGGCAACTTGTGTTTTGTGAATGATGTTATGTTTTTGATAAATTGTTAGGAGCTCCCCATTGGGGGGTGGCCTCAAGTGTGACCTTGGGTAGATGTGTTGTTTCTCTTTTCATTTTAATTAATTGCGAGTATGTGATTTATTTTAGTAATGTGATTCACTTTTTTATTATTAGTTAATGTGCTCTAATTAAGTTGATTAATGTTGTTAGTTATTGAAATTGGATGTGACCAAAGGGGTATTAAATTGTGGTAGGTTTTCCTTGATTTTATCATGGATTTGAAAGGATTTTCATTGGTTTAATTGTTGTGTACTCAACCATGCATGTCAAACTCGGATTCAATCATGCCTTGAATTTCAAAGTTTTTAGAATTTGATGGTTTTACAGTTTGGATTTTTGGCGGAGAAGCAAGTCAAAACAAGAAAACAGGCCTAAAACCTCGAAACCATGAAGTCTAAAAAGGCTCGGGTGTTTTCGGGGTCAATAGTGTCATGCGGGGAGAAAATGAAGTATGAAACCTGAAGTCCAAAATTCAAACTTTGGGATTTCGGAGCTTTGGAGGTTTCATGTGTCCAAATGGATAAACAAGTCCCAAAAACTAGAACCCCGAAACACCAAAAAGCCTGAATCCTCAAATACCTGAAAACCACAAAATCCCAAAAACCCGAACCATGAAATCCTGAAAATACAAAAGGTTTGAAACCTAAAGTCCAAATTTCAGACTTCGGGGTTTCAACATTTCGTAACTTTGAAGCCCCATTACACAAAAATCATAACTCGAAGATCGAAAGCTGAAGTCTAAATTTCAAACTTCAGAGTTTTGGATATTTTATGCGCTCAAACGAATGAACAATAACATCAACCTTCGAAGTCAAAATTTCCGAAAGTCCAAAATTTTAGACTTTAGAGGTCGCGATGCATTTTTGGTGTCTGAAAAGAGATGATCAACCACTTGCATTTATTACAGAATGGCACCCCCATCCTCAGATGGCCATAAATTTTGATTGGGAACTTGGATTTGCACAAGAAAGGAATTTTTGGAAAGATCTTAGTGTCCTCTACATAACAGTCCGCCATACAGTGAGACTAAGTTCTTCAAAATGAAGAAATAAAGTCCTCCATTTTAAAGAGTGTTTCCAAGATTTCTCACCTACCCAAATGATGAGGTATGGGCTTCCTTTCTTCTCCAACAAGGAAAAGTACATGAAGGCATGGGTTTTGCAGTGGCACCCATCATTGTTGCAGGAGATTTTAATGCATTTTAGGGTGGTTGAAGTAATATTTCAAATTCTTCTCTCCCCCTTTCTCTCATTCTTCCTATATATTGTAAGGAGGGGAATTTTTCTAATGTTGGATAATTTTTCTTTACACCCTCCCTTCTTCTCTTATCTGTAAGTGAGTTTGTGGAGTTCAAACCTCCCATTCAAGATGTAATGCAAGTTTGTGTCTCTTAGACATTGTAATGCACTGTATCAAATCTATGGAGCAATAATATAAGTTCGTGGATGAATTACAACCCTCTCTTGTGTTCATTTTCCTCTTCTGATCTCTCATTTCAATCTTGGTTATCTGTGTATGGTTATTGTATTACATGTTTAATGGTCTGTGTTTAATGGTTAGTGGATTCTCATTAGTGGATTGATCTCCGGTGTATTTTCATCCTTCTTAATATTATTGTAGTTTCCATCTCCATGCAAAGTAGGTGTTCAACATTGCTTTTAGTGCATCACCTCTATTAGCTTAGGTTTAATTGCTTGTAATATTCTTAACCATGTCTCCTTGGCAAGTTAGAGTAGATTTTTGATCAGATCCTCTACACTTTGAATGTGTGTATCATAATAGAGGAATAAGAACCGACCTTCATCTGGAGAGATTTCTGGATCGCAAAGTCCCACACTTTGGGAAAATCTCCATGTTATGTAATCACACTAACGGTCTCAATCCTTCAAATTGCAAACAATCAGGGGTGTTGTGATTACACATCAACAACTATTTTTGGAGGCATATAGGATAAGTTAATCTTGTCCCACACCTCTTAAATTCACCTACCAACTATACCTATGGGTTAAGGGGTCAAAAATAGACCCCATTATGTTCTTTGTAAGGTAAAAGGTGATATTTATTGAACTTTCCGACATGAATTTTAATTGTGTCCTTTAGAGGTGTGGGTGAGAGTTTGTGTGTGTAAGAGGCTTGTCACTTCCTCCACCACCAATTTATTGAGATTTGGGTTTGGGGTTTGACCATGTGATGTGGAGTTAAGGATAAGTGATATGGCATCCTACATGGAGCCACATCACCTTCCTCTTCCCTTTTCCTATTTATACAAGTTTGTTTGATGGTTTTGGGGTTAGATGTTTTATTTTCTCTCTTACATTTTGGAGGAGATTGCTTTTGGGATCCTTTGTTTGAAGCTTGGAAGGTTTATTTGAGCTTTTTTGGACTTGGAAATGCTTGGAGCTTATGGATTGGTTAATCTTGTAAAGGAAAGGTAGAGACTTCACCCATGCATTTTATGTTTATTTTGTTGTGCAAATGGTTGTGAATGAAGGAGTGTTTAGTGTTTTGATTTTGGGGTTAGTATGGCCTTTAGGTTGTGTAGGAGAAAGAGAATGGGGATATTTTCGAGGGCGGCATAAGATTATTGTTGCATATCTTGGGAGGGAGTTGAGTTGGGTGTCCCACCTTTGCAGATAAGTGAAATTTTTGCTTATCTTGTATGTCTTATTTGAGGGAGACATAAGAGTTGAGGAAGGTATAAGAGTCTTGTTGGTATGTAATTTGAGTTCTTGGAGGCTTTTAAGGTGGGAAATTAACCCATTAGGAGGAATAAGTGTATTCCCCATGTTTATTTTCTCTTTATTGGCTTGGATATTAAGCCTTTGTGCTTGGGGAACTTGTATGTTTGTTGTGATTTTGTATTGTGCTTATTGTGCTGAAAGTTTCTTTGAATGGTTGTTGTGGAAGTCGTGTAAAATTTGTCTTGGTTTCCCTATACCTCTTATTTCTTCATTGTTGGGGCTCGGGGGACAATGGGGAGGAAGGCTTCTCCTCCTCATTGGATTATTGGCTGGGTGAAGAGCGTTGGCTACTCATCTTATTTGGTTATTGTGTTTGAGTTTTGGAGAAATTGAGGAGTTCAAACTTGTCATCTTGGAAGAGTTGTTTGTGGAAGATCAATAGAAAAAGAATAAATAGTTACCTTTGTAACAAAATTGTCATGTTGTCTCCACTTATGTGGAGGGCTTTTGTAACTTGCATTTTAAGGCTTCATCTTCTTGTAAATGTATTTTGTAAAACTAATTTGTATTGGTTTTTCATAAATATTTCATGCTGGAAAAGAGGAATGTGAAGTTGTAAACAATTTGATACTAAATGCCCTTCAAACTTGTAAATTTACATCAAAAGTGTATTTGATTTAATAAGGGAAACCATACCTATTTGGAATGGGAAAATCTTATATTCAAACTTAAATATTTGACTCAAAAGTGTAATATGTATTTCATTTTAAAAGATTAGTGTTCTTACATGGAATTATACTTAATTTTATTGAAATGGTTGTCATTTGTGTTATTGTGAAAGAGAGGAAACATTATCTTATTTATCGTAAAAGAGAACATATTGAAATGTTGAAATGATAGTCAAATTCTACACTAAGTTATAAGAAGGTAGTTCTACATCTAGTATTTCAAATCAAAGAAATATTTTTCCTCCTTTCTTACTTTGGGTTGAATGAAAAACCATTAGTGTTACTAATTCACATATAAATAAATAGATAGAGCATTTACAACTTCTTGCCTTATATTTCATCATAGTAATGAACTTGAGTGATTGTTTAAATTAAAGGAGTACAATATATACATTGGTAATTATATATATATATATATATATATATATATTTATATATATATATATATATATATATATATATATATATATATATATATATATATATATATTTTACATATATCTATAGTATTTAATATATAAATAAATAAAGAGAGTTTAATATAAGCCAAAAGGATTTTATATAATGAGTGGCATATGTATAAAAAAAAGTAGTGAATGAATGGTTTGGCCTGTTTGTTTAATAAAATGGGTTTGGGGGGGGAGGGCGCCACCCCCACGCCTAACTGATACATATTAATATGGGGTGGGGATGGGGTTGGCGCCCTCCCCCCAAAACCAATAAACCCTAGACTCATTAAATGGGCCACGACTCCATATTAACTCTACGTATTAGTTTTTTTGAGGCCAAGTCTTTATTATAAAATTATAGTGCCCAAACTAAATTAATATTAAAATATTTTTTAAAAAAAGGAAGCTTTATTAGTGAAGCAGTTTGTTATTCTTGAAAATTTACTTGTAGATTACTTTCATGATGTGCACTTTGTGGTTGTTAAAGGTGCTTGTCGAATTCTTCGGTTGTTCTGGGAAGTTGTCTCATCTACAATTACTGTGAAACTTTTAACAAAATTTATTGATGAAATGACACATGACACATCTAGTAGTGTGGTCAAATGTGGTGTCATGGGATGAGTCAAATTAAGGATTGGAACAAAATAGTGCACTTGATGAGGTTAAAAGGATTTTCAAAGAAATACCTTAGTTAGACATCATCTCATAAAGTACCATAGTAGCAAGATATGCAAAAGATGGTCCCTTTTTGGTTTAAATGCCCATAGAAATTTTAGGAAAATGTAGTTGGTAAGGGGAATTGAAATTCTATGGTTGTTACCGATACCTTCCCTATTCTGAGTCAAATGAGGAGGAAATTGGAACATGTCAAGGACCACATAGCCATATGTCTTGGTGTTTGTTTGGTTTCTCCATCATCTTGTGATCGAGTAAGTGCTGGTTGACAAGGATAATAACTTGTCAAGTGGTTCGACCATTTTGTCTTTGTTTATTGGATTTTTTTTAATGTGGAAAGTGCCATAATGGATGGGGGACGGGAATTTACGATATGTCGTAATTGCAAGTGCTTTATTAGACATGTGTGTATTGATAAAAGCTTGTGGTTGCATGTAAATTATTTGGTGAGATGCAACAACAAATTGTGTCCTCATTGGACCATGAGTACAAACCCACTTGGACTACCACTTGCACTACAAAGCTTGACATTTCCAGGCATGGTATCTCTTACCTTCATATTTTATAATTTTCGTATAATTTGGTTATTCATTTGTAATAAAATAAAAAAATTAAACCATTAGATACGATACAATTGGATATTAAAATTAGACTACTATCTCAAACCAATAAAACTCCTTATTATTTACACTATTGACTTGGAATTTGACCGACATCCGTGTTGATACCACAACCTTATACGTTTTTATCTAGGGTATCAAAATTTGGTACTTGTGTCCATTTTTTTTGGCGAGACCTAGATGAGTCATCAACTAAAACATCCTTTTCTATCTGCCTTACAAAGTTAGAAAAATGCAAGTTCTAGAGACTATAAAATAACACTCTAAGCCTTGTAAAAGAGATGTTAAGTGTTGTATGTATTCCTTGTTATGTAGAGAGTCACATCAAGCATTAGCTCGATCTTTTTAATCCATTTTTTCTCTCTTCGCCACTCCTCTAGGAGCCCTGTTACCTCGTTTTGCACTTTTAGGAAGTTATTAAATTGAAAAGTTGGGTTTCGTATCGGCTTGCCATTTAGACCCTTAATAACGAAATCATTTTCCGCCTTCACAAACCCCTAGTATTATTACTAAACAATTACCTCGAATATTCGGTTTAGGAAAATAATTTTTTTGGTTAGTTTGGAAAAGGGGTTTTGTAGTCCTCCAGTCGTTGTTTGACTAGGTCAAACTTGATCGATTCCAACTGGTGGCTTTGGATAACCATTCACCGATTGCTCACCGTTTAATAGTTTCAGACTCTTTCAGTCCCTGTGGATTCTTGGTATATATGTGGACACATAGGAATTCTCCCATCGTGAATTTTATTATCGGAAGATATTTTTTGAATGCACTTTCTTAGCCTCCAAGCCAAAATGAGATGTTTTTGCAACTAGCAGGAAAATATAAAAAATAGAATGTTGTAGGACCCCAGGAAAGTAAGAAAACCATCGTGGAAACTAATTAAAACTTATAAATAACTGTTTGAAACTCTATCTTGTGACTTGTGTGAAATTTTGACTTTTGGAAAAATAATATTTCTCTCTCTTCCCTATCTCTTTCTCTCTCCTCGCTTAGTTAAGGACTGAAATGAAATGAAATGAGTATATGCCCATAACTCTCTCTTGTTGCGTGTGTATTTTTATGATCATGTAAATGGAAAACCAATAACGTTAATTATGCTAGATTTATGTGGATGTCAAGCCAACGATTTATCATTGATTTCATGTTCACATGGTTTTGCAGGATACAAGTAAGATGGCAAAATGGAGTGGTTGTGATTAATTGTATGTTATTGTAATTTATATATGTTAATGGAAATAAATGTTATGTATCTCTATGTTATAGTAAAGAATTATTATTGAATTTTGGTAATATGAATGAGATGATAGATTTAGGGGTGTTTTGGGGAATTGTGCATTTAACTATAGGTGTTCTTTTGGTTCAAATTTACATATGGTAAAAGGGGGTTGGATATATATGTTAAGTGATATTGTAGAGGATAGTTTATCATTTTTGAAGCATTGAAAGGTTTATTAATGAATTTTTGTAAAAAAAATTAGATGCTAGTGTTTAAGAGGAATGTTCATGTAAATATGGGTGTTATTTGATTCCAGAATTTGTGTTGTAAGAATTTGGATAAATGTGTTGAATGAAAGTGAAATTAATAGCTTATAGTGCAATTCCAGTGTGTAATTGATGATTAAATAATTGGTGTGTTGTGTTTCTTACCTTAAAATGTAATAAAGAGATCTAAATGAAATAATCCACCCTAGTTTAAACTTCGTGTATAACTACCCTTCCTGTGTGATTCTTTGTAGCATAGAAAACTAAAAGCTTAGGATAGACTAAAATCCTTACGCTTGATAACACCTTCTAGATTAAATAAATAAGATCACAAGTTTGAGTTTATATTCATAGCTTGTATGTTTAGTGACATCGTCACGAACCTGATGGCTAGGAACGAAATGGTAAAACATTATCTAAAGTATGTGGTTCCCTTCCAGGATAAGTAATCGTGTCTGTAGTAAGGAGAAGGTGTTATCTTAAGGTAGTAATCTTGGGAACCAACCTTAAACATAGTGCAATATCATCTTGGACCGACATGTTTGTTGAGTGACGAAGATTGCCAAATCACCTTGGAAGTCACCTTTAAGAGTTGAGATCAAAAATGAACTCAATACCCAACCCCATTTATCATTTGGTTTTTATGATGCAATACTAGGAGTTAATTCTGAAAGTGCAAAACTTTTTAATTTATGATTTATTGGTAAAAATGTAACTATAAGATGATGTGCTTGGAGAAAGGTGAAATTTAGGTTGTTCTCATATCATTTGAAAACCATCTTGTGGTGAGAAATGAGACCCATGTTATGTAAAATCTAATGTGAACCTTAACCCTTAAAAAATGAACTATTCCATCTTGCTCTCCCAATTGTCCTGTTATGTAATGGATGTGTGATGTGAAACTATTTGATCAAATTTTTTAGAGATAGAATCCCTAAGACAGGGACTAGTAGTCTCTTGAGGATACAAATGCCCTATCTACAAATAGTCTACAAAATTCATTACAAAAATTATATGAACCTAGTTAAGGACAAATAAAACCCCTTAAGTTAGATGTAAAAAGATACTTAGGAAACCTAATCCAGAAACAAGAAAATAAGGAAGTATGTTGTTATATTAGAGCCTTTGAATCCTTAGCTAGTTATTTGAGCATAACCATAGTAAACTTATAATTGATGCTTGGCCTTGGGAAGTGTAACCATGGGATGTTATTCCACAGGAAGGTGAAACACAATCTTCCTAGTAATGTTATTAAACCATTTTGCTATGGATAAAGAACATATTTCCTATAATACGTATTATGTACTAACTCAATTATAAATTTATAAATTAATGAAAGAAACTTGACCCTAAATCCTTGAGAAAAGATGTGAACCTTCCCTCCTTTGGACTCACACTTGTTATGTGTGTAACATAGGTGTGCTATAAGATAAAGATGTGTGCCCGTAGGAGTGAATCCTAGGGATATCACCTAGTAGCCTTGTGTGGAGGTAAGTAGTCTTGTGTGCAAATAAGTGCCATATTAATGAACGAACGAATGAATTAAATAAGTACTTGAAATAATTTCAATGATTCTTATTAAATGAGATACACTGTAAGCTAAACGTTAAACAATATAGAGTCTAAATCTAGAAAAAGGAAAAAGGAATGTATGATTCTCATATCATGAGCCTTTCGGGAACTTAAATTAAGATTGAAACATATTTGTAATAAATGTGGGAAGGGTCGTATCTACTATTTTTTTGTAGTTGAGTCATTATGTTGTGAATCGTTATGTTGTGCCTTGTCAGTAAAAATAAAGGGGAAGTGGCCTTGATGTGCATCATGTGTATTCATGTTGTCTATGTGGGTAAATGCTTGTGGTAACATATCATGTGTTGTGTGTTGTCTTAAGTGATCTCCTGGAGTGTCTTGTGTACTACAATGTAAGTCAAAAAAATAATTCCAGTATTTTTAGTGTTGATTTTGTGTGTGTAAAATGTGGGCGTTACAAAAACAATAAAAATTATATATATATATATATATATATATATATATATATATATATATCAGTAAATTAGGCCATAACCATGATGCTGCCTTAGATCCATTCGATTTGTTTAATTTTTTTTTAACAAAATGAATCTGCTTTCTCATAAACTTGCAAAGTGAAAATGAGAATATAGGGGGAAAAGAATGAATAAGAATACATCATAAGGATTATTAGGGTTAGAATGAATACCTAAGATCTAAAGGCTCTAAATGAATCAATCTAAGGGTAGGGAATCAATCCTACAATCGTTAGGTGATGATATTTTGTGGGAATATGTTTTAAATTAAATGTATATGTAATTTGTAAATAGGGCCACTTGATGGTTAGGGTAAGTTGTGACCTTAGCCTTAGGTTATTTTGTAAATAAATGACATTAAATAATTTTGTAAAAGGGGTAACTTAAATAATGATTAATAAGAGTAAATTAATTGGAGTTAACGGGAATCCTAGAAGGGGATTTAAACCTGAAATGGTTTGGTAGAAATTAATAATATTTAATTATTAATTTAGTTACAATAATTTTCCAATACGTGGAATCTGTTAAACGAGATATATTTAATCTAGTTAGCTATTTGGATGCAAACCTTTTTAAACAAAAAAAAATCCATAATTTTCCTAACTAATTATTAGGCTTTACCTTGAGTTTTGTGTACGGAAAAATGTGGGTGTTACACTCCTTATGGTCAAATTCTGAGGGACAGAAAAGGTTCTATATAGTGGCATGGGAAATTTTGTGTCGGTCCAAAGAAGTAGGAGATTTACGATTGTTGGATATAAAATTAAAAGCAAGTGGTCTTAGTGTCAAATGAATGATTTGAAGTCTTTAAGGATTCAAAGAATGGAAAATTCTACTCAAACATTGCATCACTCATGGGATCCCTATGGGTTGGCAAATGTGGAAAAACATGGGATTTGAGAGTCTTCTTTTCTTACCTATGCCAATGAATATTTATGGCAGCTTTGTTGTTAAAAGCATATGGAAATCATGGGAACTTCTCAAACCCAGTCTCCTTTGGGTTAGGGACAACTTTAGATCAGGTCTCTCAATCAATTCTTTCTCTCATTATGATAATTTCACATTCTCAATTGTCATAACATCCAATTTTTATGGTACACTAGACTAAAAATAATCATCTTTTTAAAAAAGGAAATAAAAATTATTAGTGACTTATTTTATAAGGATTCTTAGGCATAGATACCATGGGATATGCTAAAAGGTAAATTTTAGTTCAAAAAAGAGGACATTGATTCCATCTTAGAAATTATGAATTTCATACTTGATGATTTCCTGCACAAAATTTAGATCTTTTTTGGTGTGCCATTATGGAGAAATTGGCACTATTCATTAGGTTCCCCCTTTTTTGTATAACCTCCATATTGGCTACCATCTTCTTGTCCTTCAACATATTATGGGTGATTCCTTAAATCATCGTTGGAACCTCAACTCCGACGTTGTGATTTGATCCATAACGTTTGATAGTACTTGGAAAGTGTGCATTGAGCCCAAAAAGGCTCATTTTTGTGGTCCCTTATGTATTAAGGCCTCCATGTTGGAGACATTCTCAAGCATATGGGGCTTTCAAACCCTACATGTCCCACATGCCAAAAAATTTATTCAATCAAAAACCTATTTTGGTTTTGTTCACATGCCGAATCTACCTAGACCTGGATTTATACCCTAAATTTTAACTTTTCATCCTTGAATTTTTTGCTTGCAAAATGGTTCTCCTAGGGGACTCAATCATGCTCCCTACAAATTTATTCAAATTTTATTGGAGAATGTTTAGAGCTGATATTCTCTTTCATATTTGAAAAGATAGAAAAAATTAACAATGTACCTATGGATAGAGACCTCTCTGTGACTAATAAAGTTACAGTGACGCTCCAAATCCAGTTCCAAGAAGAGAAATTCTGTATGGAAGTGAAACATTTGGAATATCTTCTTTCGCATTGGGGAATTCCTTTTGCATCATCAGTCGAGTTCCTTCAAACTCATCGTGACACAACTCCCCTTCTAAGGGTCGTGACCAAAGCTTCCACAAACATTTCTCCAACAGTTAACATAGCTCATCTCCTCGATGTTGTCGTGCTCCTATCCCATATCTTGGTGTCATTCACCCACCTACAACGGCATATTTTTTTACTAGAAAGTTGACGATGGCAACATTGGTGGCTATGGGTGGGGTGCCCCTTTAAAGGGGAAATTCCTTTAGTTGGCACATTCCATTTCTCCCTGTCATTAATCTCAACAAAACACTATAGAAGAATAGTAGTAGTAACAATAGAATGACAGTTAGGATCTCATCTCAAACATGACCCACCTTGCTAGCACTAGTGGTTGGGGGACACCTCCACCTCCTCCAATCACCATGTTCACTTCTACAACTTATTTTTCTTGGACATTTGTGCATTCTAGTGTCTTTTCTTCTTACTCCTTTTTGGATTAAAATCACACTTTTATTATATAATCCAATCTTTTGATATCCCCTAAAATGAAGTGACCTTTTCTGAAGGCCTTCTTAAATCGATATATTATATATTTTTAAATGTAACTTTTTTAATTTTTTTATACAATTAACAATATACTATTCAATTTTTTTTATTAAAAATATTTTTCCTCATTATTAAAAAAACACGAAATATAAGTCTAACCTAAACAATTCCCAAATCAACACTTTCATTATTCTTCACCCTCCACAATTATTTATGAAGAAACGGTTCCCGTCAACTCTTATCATAGGAAATTTCAAATTTATAAAAGAAAACGAAATCCATCATCCCAAAGAAATTCAGAGATTAAATTTAAATGGTTATGTTGACATTAATGAATAAATAATATTAAATCCACGAACATAATTTCAAAAACATAAATTTATAATTCATTATTGATTTAAATTTTCAAGAATAAGATGCCATATTTTTGAAGTATACTTACAATGCAGAAAAAGGTGTTTAATGTCTTCAACTTCTTCTTGGCACATGCAAAATCTGTTAGGCATGATAAAACCTTTCCTAATGATATTTTCATTAGTGAGAATCTTATCCTTGATGATAAGCCACCAAAATAAATTTACTTTAGGGGTTAGCTTGGGCAGCCATAGCTTGTGCCATTCAATTTCACTATCAATAGAAGAAAAAGAAGAATTGTAACCAAATTTAACAAAATATTTTCCAGCAAAGGAATCTTTCCAAATAATCTCATCCTTATTATCTTGTTGACTGATATGTATAAGGGAGAGATGAGTCTGCATGGAGGAAACAACAGGCTACATATTTTCCTCATCAACTTTGAGTTGCTTCTAGCTCCTTCTATTGCTAGACACCTCAATATAGTCTTTGAATTTATTTCCATAGTTTTTAATTAGGTTGTCTTTGATGTAGCTAAAAGTGGTATCCGAACTTATGTCAGAGTGGATGTCATGCCAGAAATCAATGTCTTGTCCATTTCCAAGTTTCCATATTCAGCCATGGGAGAGGATATGCCTGATGTGGAGCAGATTATTCCAGAAAATTGATCCATTTGGAAGTAGCTAGTCAAAGAGAAAGGAATTCTCGTTTTGATTGGAAAGGTATTTTACTTTGATCAACCCAGTCCATGGTTTCTGCTCTTTGATTAACCTCCAACCCAGCTTTGTAATTAGAGCAGCATTCATATTTAGGATATTTTTAATACCTAAATCCCCAATCCTCTTTGGCTTATAGACTTGTTCCCATGCTACTAAATGATATCTAAACCTGTCTTCCGTCCCATGCCATAAGAAGTTTTTTTTAATTTTTTCAATGCTATTCACCACTGCTGCAGGAGTGCTAAACATTGACATGATATAGATGGGTAAATTATTAGCATTGTATGGTTAGGAGGCTATGGCAACTGATTCTCCCTCACACCATGTGGAGAGTCTAGAAAGCTAGAAATGATGTTATTTTCATAAATACCAGAAAAATATGTACAAAAGTATTTAATGAAATTATCATCGCAGTGAAAGAAAACATTGAAAGATGTAAGCCTCCCAAAAATAAACTTTATCCATAGGAAGAGGAGCACATTCTTGTTGCTTGGAACATTGGCACTGATAACATTAAGCATAAGGACAATAGTAGCATTGATAGATCTTCTGTACTATGGATCCAGCCTCCCATTGCATGGCACAAACTGAACTTTGATGGAGCTTCAAAAGGTACTCCTGGGGATTTGGGAGGTGGTGGGGTGATTAGAGATCATAGAGGCTACTTTGTTTCCACTTTTTCTGGCAAGATGGGTAAGTAAACAAATCACTACTCAGAAGCTTTAGTAGTGCTCTAGGGAATAAGGTTGGCTAGAGATTGTAATATTTCTAATATTATAATTGAGGGGGATTTTTTGAACATTATTAATTTGTTAAATCAAAAGAAGCCCCTAAGCTGTTCTATCAAGGACTTCATTAATGAAGCTATTGAAATATGTAATTGTTTTGATAATTATAAGATTATCCACACCTACCGTGAAGACAATAGAGTGGCTGATAGTTTAGAAAATATTGGGGTCAACAATACAATGCAAACTTGGATAAGTGGCGACCCCCTTCCTGCCAAAGTACTTGATGACATCACTAAAGACATACATGATTTTGAATTTAATCATTAATAGATATAGAGCAGATGCTAAGGAGGTGTTTATTAATTGCAAAGTTAAGTTTAATGATGTTTTTAAAATTTCACATGCTTCAGAGGTCTCCAAAAGCAGAGGCAGTGTTGAGTCGTATGGGATTCAAATTTTTTACCATTGTGCAGAGAAAAAACAATATAGGAAAAATGGGGGGACCTCCATGCAAAACCGAACCCATTCATGATCCATCTTGGAAAAATGACACAATTCTTTGGAATTATCTACAAATGGGGGGTATTTCAAATTTCATTGAAAATATGTAAGGATTTGACTAGGATATCTCAGTGAAATTCGATAATGGTTGGAGAAATCATGTGGTTGAGTATGGGGAAGTCAGGGTCGAGATCTCTGAGGAACTCATTGCCCAGGTCATAGGGCTGAACCTAGATGGAGCCAAGTTCTTCAACAAACGAGTCGACAGAGAGGTGGAGGCAAAAAAATTTCTCGATGAAGGGGAGAACCTCAAGTTTGGCGTGGTTGGAATAAAGCTGACCTCTATCCCTGAGCCCTTTGCTGAGATAGCGCATATGATGGCTAGGTACGTCACTTTGGAGGGAAGATATGTCACCATTCCCCTGAAACATTTAATATTCCTCAATCATTTTCTTAGGAATCTTACCATCGATTTCCCGTATTATTTACTTAATTCCTTGGAGAAGTCATTCTAGAAGTTCATAATCATACCAGGGCTATTCCCCTACACCAAGGTCTGATCCAACTCATCCAGCACCATTGCTTCTCCTGCTCTCGCCCTCTGCCTACTCCCCCTGTTATTATCCGTCTGCCATCTTACAGAGATCTGGACATTGCTACCTCTGGCAGGAAGAGGAAAGACAATAAGGCTAAGGTTTCTATGCCTTCTTCACAGAGGATTTTATGTAGTCATAAGGATTTAGAACTTACAGAGAACTTATTGAACATAAGTAAACCTGTTGATAATTCCAGAGAAGTGGACCTTCTTACCAGGGTTAGAAAGCTTGAAGAGGAGATCAAAGACCTCAAAAATGCTATGAGGAATATGGAAAAAACATAAGGTAAGAGGAAGCTGCAAAATTATGAGGACAATGATACTACTGCTGAGATTTTCAAGAAGCTCCTTTCACTTGATGCCAAGCTAGGCAATGCCAAGGGGCATCATGATTGCATCCTCTCTTCTTTGAAAGGTGTCTATAATTTTATGGAACAACACATGAGAAGTGTGTGCATCCTTAGTGGAATTCCTGATAACATCTAGGATTCTAATGAGACCTGTGACCTTGCACTTGCTCAGGCAGACATGAACGATCCTTCTCATGCCACGGACATTGCACTCTTCACCTCTCTCCAAAAGATTAAGGTCAAGATTGACAGGGAAGTCAAATGATGCGGTGCCCAGATGTTGCTTTGTTGCTATTAAGTTATTTTTCGGCAGTTTTGATGTTGTTTTCTTGTTGGGATGCCCTGTTTTGGATCCCTCTTTGTTGTTTTTTGGCCCTTTTGTTCTTCTTCGAACCACTGTCTGGATTGATCTTTTTGTACTCTCTTTATTGATATATCTGGCTTTTGAGCCTCCATTTTTAAGGCATTTAGCCTTTCTTGGATGGGTTTTCTCCTTCTGGTATCTGGCTTTATGAACCTTTTTGTACATAGGGTATAGTCCCTTCAAAAAAATTTATCCATGATAAAAAATAATTTCAAAAACATAAATTTATAATTCATTATTGTGGAAACACTAAGAGATAAAAAATAAAAACAAGTATTAAAGTAATGTAAAAGATAAAATAAAAAAATACTTCAATTTAATTTTAAACATTTACTATGTCATTTCTTTTCATAGCTTGTACTGATTTAAAAATGTCACTCTGTGATTATGTTTATTTTCCATTTATTATCATAGTTTAAAAATTTAGACGGGTTTATAGCTTACCAACTGCAATAGTGCCAAATATAAATCCACTTTTTTAAACCTGTCCATGTCTACACATATTTATAGTTGTCTCTTCCTCTTCCATAAATATATAGATATTTTACAAGATAAACAAAAAAGCTTACTGTCGGGATTTTCTAGTTCAAGAAGATTTTTCCTTATCTGGATATTCAAATGTTTGGTTGATCATTTTTTTGCTTTAAAATTATTTCAACATGGCTTCAATATTCAAATCTTTGGTTGATCTTTTGTTTTATTTACAATTATTTCAACATGGTTTGAATTGTGAAGAGTGCACAATTCTTAAACTGGGATGTAAAATTTTCAGGTAGAACAAAATAACATATTTTTTCAAGAATTATGAATACTTTAAAAATGTTAAATATACAATCCTTTTAATCATCTACGGCCGAGTTAATATTCCTCTTGGATAAGTTCTTCCAAAGGTGAATCCCTAATTTTTATGTAAAAAATTGAAAGGAAGATTGTTGAAATACCTT
Organism: Taxus chinensis; assembly: GCA_019776745.2. NCBI lineage: Eukaryota > Viridiplantae > Streptophyta > Pinopsida > Cupressales > Taxaceae > Taxus > Taxus chinensis. Next base: position 466,167,730 of record CM034155.1, on the reverse strand, counting down.
TTGCCACCATATTTCTCCTGGCATTGCCAAGATGATTATCCCACAGCTTCAAGCTAGCAATTAGACCGTCTATCTGTTTATTTGTCATTTTAATATCTTAAAACAAACACTCATTTGCAATAAATTCTCTCAACCTAAAGGTCAAGTGCATGAATAACCTTTGCTTCCAGGACTGCTTAAAGGATCTGAGATCATCAAACCAACCAAAGGTCATTTGTAAATCATTTGTGTAACACCCACTATTTCAGACACACAAGACGACATAGAAAAAAAATACAGGATAATTTTTTTTTTGATTTGTTTGACACATAGCGCGACACAATAGGTGGTCACAATGGCTACAACTAGCTCCTCGAACAACCTGACACAATGATGACCACCAGAGCAACAAGGAAACACTCAACACCCATCAAGGACAATTCACTTTTATCTTGACAAGACACCACAAAAAGACGAACCCATAATACTTAGTTACAGTTTAGGACACTCCATGGAAAATTCCTTTAAGGTTATGTATTCACAAAAATAGTCTCTCAAGACCTGACTCTGCGGTCTAGAGGGTTCATGTTATGATTCATACAATTCTTCTTATAGGGCTATGTTTCTTTTCTTTTATACTATTGAGTACTAGCTTGAGATCATCTCTAGTATGACAATTACTTGTTTAACTCGTTTACAAAATAAGGAGGCAAGCGTAAGCTCAAAAGAAGAGAAGTATCGTCTAGGTTCGGAATCCTAATCTTCTTTGTTCAAGGATTAAAATTTGATCATAACTTAGAAAAGGGTTACAAGGTACTATGGTAACGGATAGAGAGAGAAAATCAATTTATTTCATTATGATCTATTTAGTTATTAATCGGTCTTTCAATGAAACTTAAGAGTTAAGATGGATTTGGGTAAAAACTTCATTTAGCAATCATCTTGATTATGTTCGATAATGGATGCACATGGGGTTCCTAGAATGAAATCACATGACTTAGTATTTCACAATAATGAGGATAAAATTTAATCCAAAGTTTTAAGGTTAACGAGAGTAGATTCTTTTACACTAGTAGAAACTCCTTTATTTCAATTAAAGACTCTTAAATTTATCAACATGGAACACGACTTCATTATTATTTTATTTATTTATTCATCTATAAATTCATTTTCTTTTATTTTATTTTTGATTAGCTTTTAGAAAAAGGATTTCCACCCACTAAAATATACATAGGATTGCACTGATGCCAAAACCATGGAGGGTTACTAAACATGAAAGTTTAATGACTCGAAGGAATAACTACCATTGCTAAACGAGAGAACTATAGATGGTTATAACATTTATATTCATCGTGGCGCACATAACAAGGCACCAAAAGAATCAATAGAACTTTGGCTAAGAACAAGGAGGTAACGAATTCTTCAAGCCATGCTACGACATTTTCACAACTAATAAATAATATTACTAAAATAATACTCATAACAAGGTGAATATTGTAAATTATTTCTCACAAAGATAATTACAAGTTTCACTACAAAAAAAGACAACTTTATTTCAAAAATACCAATAATCCAAGGCAAGAGGCCTTTCAGACTCCTTTACAAGCACCATTACAAGAATTACAACACATTTGAATTTCGTACAAGGAACCACATAAACAACCCGATGAAACCTTCACAATTTTTTCCTTTATCAACATGCACAAGCCATCTGCACAAGTATTAACTCAAGTTAGTTCACGAGAACTAAGCATGTTAAGAGTACCCATTGCAACAGTAAGCTAACATTTAATAATATGATGAAAGGAATGTTCTAATTCAAGAATGGATCAAATCACAACCTTCTAATCCAAAAATTCCTCACACGAGAAAGAGATTTATACCAGCCAACAAGGAGGATGCCAAAAATACTAGTAAGAACAACATCTCATTAATCAAGGCAAGACCTTATGGGTTAGGAACAAGAATGTAGTGCCCACTTCCCTTTGACATATTTTTGATACTAATCATGATACTGTTGATTATATTATAGACATGATTATGGACCTTATTATAGTATGATGATAGATGTAGATCATGGATTATTGTTAACTTTATTTAGTTATGATGCATGATGATTATTACAGGAATTTTGGATATTGATGATGATATACTATTTGACATGGTTATATTATGGATGTTGTACAGACTTGTGATATTTAGATATTTTGAGTAGACCTAGATATGGAAATTATTGGATGATGAAATAGTTGTTTGATAAAACTATAAAGGATATTGTTATATTGTTTTGATGTTGTTGTGATTCATCTATCTAAATAATTTTAAGAATTATATTTATATTATTTTTGATGTTCTTATATGGCCATGAGGCTAAAGGACGGTATCTAGAGTTCTATAGGTTAAAATATCACAAAAAAAATTAAGGGATTGGAGACCAACCACATTGGAATTACTAGATGAATTCAACAAGATCACCATGGCAATTAGTATTTGTTTGTGTAGGTTTCTGTGTGTTAGGGATTCCCATAGGGGGGATCACCTTTAAATGTGATGAAGGGGGGTTTATATATATTCTTTTATTTGGTTCCTTTGTTTATGTTTACATTTGTGTATCTTTTGGTGCTTTTACCCTTTCATTATTCATTAAGTGGTGTGTAATTTGGTGAATAATCATGTTGTTAAGTTGGTTAATTAAAATATGTCATAATAAAGTAATTAATAGAGTTGTTGGCCTTGAATTAAAGTGTTGTAAGAGATTTGTAAGTGATGTGTAAGTTAAATTTTGAGTGTGAAACACTCCACCTTCTTGGAAATTAAAAATTTTCCTTGGAGGTTGATTGTGAAGGCTTATGGGACAAGTTAAATATTGTCTTATACCTCTTAAATTTAATTACTAGATCATACCTATGATTGGAGAGTTAATATTAGACTTCTATAATGTTTTTTTAGAAGGAAAATTGTAGGTTTTAATTACAATTTTCTTGCCTTGATTTAATTTTAGTCCTTTGGGGTGTGGGTTAGATTTTAGTGTGTAAGTAAATTGCCATATTATTCACCCACCTATTTATTATGCATTGGAGATTGAAGTTGAGTTTGGGGGTTAGAATTGAGGATGTGTGATGTGACATCCTATATGGATCCACCTCATTCTCTTCCCTTCCTTGTTCTATTACATTCGAATTCCTTGCCTTGTTTTGGGGTTTCTTCATTTTTGGAGACTTCATTCTTGGGTGAATTCCTTGTTATTTTCGGAGCCCTTTATTTGGAAGAATTTTTTAGAAGATTGTTGCATGCTTGTGCTTGGCTGATTTGGAATACTTACATTGGGATAAATCTTGTTGTTTTGGAACTTGGAACAACTCCATCAATGAAGAGATAGGAGTTTGGCTCCCTGAAATGTTCTTCTGTTTATGAATGTATACATTAATTTATGAATGTTATGGCATGTTTGTAGGTTGTTGGATAGATGGTCTAGGAATGGTGTAGGAGAAGACTATGGGTTTTACTTTATGGGAGGAACAAGTGGGTTTTAGGGAGGTATAAGGGTGGAGGGAGTTGGGATTTGGGTTCTACCTTAAAAAGAAATAGCTTGTATTTATTTACTCATCATGGGGTGCCATAAGAGGTTAGGGAGGAATATGGAAATGTGAGGAATAAGGGGTAATTTGGGAAGACATAAGGAATGTCAGGGCTTTGATATACTATATTTTGGCGGTTTGTAATTTAGCTAGTGATACCCATTTCTACTTTTGGGAGGCATAAAAAGCATCTCCCATACTTTCTTGCTCCTTTGGCTTGCTTGAGGAATCCTTAGTATTGTCTTTCATGGATTTAATGTAGTTATAAACTACATTTTGTTTTGATACTGTGTTTTTATTGTGAAAGTATTGCTTGTGTGTTTGTGGAAGCCTTTTGTTTCCATGAGTTGGAATGACATATTTTATTACATTGTTGTTAGGGCTTAGGGGCCAATAAAAAATGGATGAGATTCTCCTCTTCATTAGATGACTTAGTTGGGTGGAGAGAGTTTCTTTTCCCTTGCTCTTGTTTTGATCAAATTCGAATATTGAGAAATCTACATGTTGATGTTCTAGAACTGAGATAAAGATAGTTTGACATTCCCTTGTAAAATGAAATCTTATTATAACCTCTTGCCACTTGAACTGGATGAACTTGTATATGCTTGTAATGGAAAGGTATGTTGTAGAGGTTATGGAAGTGTAAATTGGAATGTGAAAGAGTGATACATATTTTGTATGTTATATTTTTAAATCAAATGGAAAGGAAGTTTTAAGAATTTCATTTGAATTAATCGAAGTTCAGTGGTTTTGTCTTTTCCATATGATATTATTCCATTGGAAATCTATGTTTAGCATGAATTATGAAATCCCTATTTGGAAAGTGCAAAAGTGAAACACGTGAGAAGAAAATGTATTATTATGCCTTGTATATAATATATGATTCTGGAAAGCAATAAAAGAAGGATGTTACAAAGTTGTATTTTAGAATGAATAAATGATGTATTACCTTTCTCCAATTTACACTGTGGTATTGAATCCGACCTTTTAAATGTAATTGAAATCTTTGATTGAAAGAATGAAATACGTATGAAGGAAATGTAGTACATTGTTTTGTGAAGTGTATGATTTGAAAAGAATAAGAGTTACAGTCTTGTCTTTACCATTTGATTGAAGGAATGAAACATTTTTTAAACTATCATGAAATAAATTCATTTGCAAGGCAAGTAAAACGAGAACCATAAAGTTAATTTTGTTGTTTCCATTTCTGCTTCACGTTAAATTCTGTAACTTTTACCATAAATGAACAAATCGAACCTAAAATCAAGAAATAATAATGAAACATTAAAATTTAACATGCCAGGATATAAATGAGTTCAACTAGACAAAAACCACTTAAATAGGAAAAATTTCCAAACCTCGCAAAACCGGGTTCAAAGCTTTCATAGTTGTTTTGCCGTCAAAATTGTAAAATTTAAAATTAGGAACTCAGTCAAATAGATATATCTTAAAAAATGTATCCTAAATTCACTTAAGACCAATTCTCCATGTTTATTTGACTTGTTGAGAGAGGAAGAAGATCAAATTGAACAAATCTCACAAGTTAAAATTTAGGAGTTTGCACTTGTAAAATCGTACAGATCAGTTTTCTTGAAATTGACCGATTAAACTTCACCAAAATAACAAATTTAATGACTATCCTGAGTAAAGTGGACATTGATAAATTTCTAGAAATTCCTCATTTGCACAAAACTGAGCTCTTTATCAAAATTTATGGCTTTCTGAAATTTATTTCTTCAATTAACATGAAAAAAAAAATTGGAAATAATTTACTTTGGCAGGCCCACGGGCCTTGAACTTTTCCCTAAGCACTTCCAGAAAAATTTTGTGAGAATTTTCCTAATTTTTCCTACATTAGGCTTGCATGCCAATTAGAGGCTACCACATGGCAGCATGAGGCGTTGGCGGAGGGGCAGACGCCTTTTTAAGGTTAGCTCTTTGGAAAAGTTTTTGGAAAAATTGTCCTAACTTTCTTCACCACTCCGCCAACATGCCGCTAATTAGGATCTGTCACGTGGCGTCGCGAGGCATCTGCAAAGGAGCGGGTACCTTTTTTCCTTTATCATTTTGATTTTTTTTTTTAAATGTTTCTAAATTTTCCTCGTCGGCCCATAGCCAATCAAGAGCTACCACGTGGCATCATGAGGCGTCAGTGGAGGCATGGGTGAATTTTACCCTTTTTTCCTTTAGGGTGCCACCCCGCTTTCCCCGCGTTGGCTTAGAAGGTGTCACGTGTCCCTTGCGGACTCGTGAAAGCATGAGCGTAAAGCTAGTTTTTCAGGCCAGGAAGGAAATTTCAAAAATGTCTCTCACTGCCTCGTTGACCTGACAACTCCTACAGGAAATATTTCTCCCCACGGCTCGTAGACCCACCCTTCGAGCAAATTTTCTTTCATGGGCCTGTTTCACCCTAAGGCCCGCCGGCCCATAACTCGAGAAATATGATGAGTTAGGAGGACTTATTTATATCACTAGAAAGGTGAGAAAATTTCCTATCCTATGGGAATAATTTAGGGAAATTTTTAATGAATTAATTTTGAGAAAAATTAGGTTGAATATTTAAAGCCAATTAGAGAGTGGGTATGGTGAGGAATTACCCTCTGAACCTAATTAAACTTTATAACCCAAAATTTTAGGACCTTGTGACCTATAATAATGGTTAATAAGACAAAAGTATTTTCTAGTGGATTAGAATTGTTCTGGAACTTGTTAGTGATAATGGTTGTCTTGTAACCTAGTTATAGACTCTTTTAAACAAAGAAAATTATTCCATAATTTTGCTAACTAATCCTAGGTTATTCTTGGGTATCAAGTGGGTTGTTTTAATGGCCATCACAAATAAGGTAAAGAGTATTTGAGATTTAAATCATGTAATCCTATGGATTACGTGATTGAAATCCAATACTCAATCCATCCATCTAAAGAGGTCCAACAGAAGACAAAGCATACTAGTTATGATCATAGGCATGTAACAAAACAAGGTTATTCAATCCTTTTGGGAGGGAGGTTTCATAATAATGTGGGTTCGACACCCTAAAAAAAATATATAGTTTCATTTTTAACCAAGGAGTTTACCACCACCTCCTTATGAGATCTCTTAAAAGCAGTACTTGTTAACAAATAAAATCCACTCTTCAAAAGCATACAAATGAGACACAAAAAGGGCCATTATTCTACCAACAAACCTCATCTTAATTGTTAAATTATCCAAATAATATAAAGGAAGGGTAACCCCAAAATTCATTAATATTTTTTTTTTACAGATTTCTGACAATATCAATAAATATTTGAAAATTGATTGCCTTAACGAATCCACAAAATGGAACTTTTTGTAAGTAAGTCTGAAATATAAGATATTCGAGTTTGAAAACAAAGGGTTCGATACACGGTAGATAATACATCATCGATGCCCCAGACTCAAAAATACCCTACCACGAGTTGCAACCACAAAAAAATAACACATAACCATATGGGGTGGTTACCCGGTATAATCATGATTGAAAATATCCAATTTTTTTGAGTCAACGGGAAGTGAATAAAAAGAATATTAACAATCCACATGGCCCCTCGGAACAGGGCAAACATTTACCATATACTTCATACCATTAGCCACGAGGGCAAGGGAGATTGGACAAAATTATATTGAATAATATAATCCTAGCTGGATTCAAAAGTATAAAACCTTAATATACATCAGCACAAAATCTCATGGTTCTCCCCTTTCTTCCAATACTACAGAGAACAACTCTTTGTTCTAATACGTTGACAAAGCACCGAAAGGAAAACTCTTGGAACACATTTGTACAGAAACCCTGAGTTTTCATTTTTATTCTGTTGTTATAGAGAACAATATTCCATACTAAAGGCATTATAGAGGTTCATCATTATTAAGGTAAAACTATGTTTCGTTAAACGAAACAAAACAAAACACTTCGTGAACAAGGGTATCGACTCGATATCCTAAGATGGGTAAACATACTATATGTTTATATATACACATTTTTGAACTCGCGGGACACTCCCCTAACTTCCCTTACAGACAAACAATATTGTAGGTTTGCATCAAGTAATAGATATAAAGGAATGCCTTTACTCACATCCAAGTGATTGGATAAAGGCAAACGAATAAGATAACTGATTCCCATTAAACCCATAGAGGGTTTAAGGTAAAAAGTTTATAAATTCCTGATATAACAAAAATACATGTAAAGGTAAAACAATAAGGCTCAAATACCGCATTTGCAAGAAAACAAAACCAGAGATGCACCCATTATCTCAACAAGTTACAATGCATACCTAACGACGGTATTGGCACAATATCACACTGCTTCAAGCATTTGGGTAAGACCTAATTTTAACCAAATAATTTGCATAAGGTAATAAATAGAAAACTAGAAGAATATTTCCCATTATTTCAATCAAAACAGTAGATTACAAAATATCACAGTTATTACCATAACCATTGAAAACACTTTCATGCCCAGATTTTGTTTTACAAACCAAGCAACGAAACCCAACAATATTTATTTTCTTATAATTTGGTTTGACTTACAAATAATGCAGAAGCCCATTTATACAAATGTGAAATAAAATAAGCCATTAAAAGGGAAAGAGAGAGCAATTCATGCAAAACCAATGAATTTAGGAGGAGATACAAAGAGATAACCAACACACTCAGGTTGTAATTAAACAACCACAAAATCCTTTTCTAAGCGCCATTTCAGTAAGGAAGAACATTTTATTCAAGATACTAAAATGAAGGGTAGAAAGTATTGCAAAGTGTAGATTTAACATGCCTGAATGCATTCTTTTCCCCAAGTCGCATCCACAAAAAAGAGCCACAAGTTTACTAGGACAGGCAGTCTTTCCCTTTTTCCTCCGCTTACAGAATGTCCATACTCCATTTATTTCCACATTTTCCACCTATTGGGAATCCAAAATGGCTCATGGCTCACATTTTTGGTATAGGCAGGGGTATGCAGAAAAACAAAGCACACCGCATAACAAGAAATAATCTACTCAAAAACCCACGCCAAAAATACACTCATCCAAAGGTAAATAACAACCTTAGAACAGGAAAGGAAGTCCACCCTGAGAAGTAGGAGGAAAGACTTGCCCCAGTTCACGCCAGCAAGATTCAACGCCCCTTTAAAACCAAGCACAAGTCTGTTATTTCTCCTTCATCAACACATGCTACTTCCCCACAGGGTGCTCCATCTCTGCAAGGGGTTTCTAGCCCAACAATACACACATCCAGCGACCATGGAAGGAGTAGGTCACAAAAATGTAGAGTAAAATGTATGCGGCCAAGAAGGGAATGGCAGTTTCTTCCCCCAAACATGGGCTAAAAAAACACATGGCATGAATAAAACATAGAAGGCGGCGTGGGTCAATAAAGGCAACAGGTCAGATTTGATTGAAAGACAACTAGAAAAGAAAGAAAAAACAAAAGACAGTCACCTCCCAAATGGCATTAAGACCAAAAAAAGGAACAACGCGTCTTCCCCTTACAAAAATTAATGGAGAGTCAGGTTCCCATCCTCCAACGCACTTCCACAACTGACCAAAATTAAATAAAACTAGAGTGTGCAACTGGCAAGGAAGAAAATATGGTGGGGGGGTGCGTGGTGCCTCCATACAAACAAACGTCTTACCAAAAAGGATACATTTACAAAGCATACAATGGCGCCTAGACGGCCACAGAGAAAAAACAACATTGAACCATAAACATGAACACTACTCCCTAGACGATGGTGCCACCCATGAACAAGCTCCCCTTGCGTGAATCGAGGCTTGGGCATGAGGGTAAACGATAATGAATTAAAAATAGATTACAGGTAATTGATAATATTCCTGAAATCGACACAAAATAAAATAAAATAAATAATGATAGTAATAATTGTTAATCGACAACTAAAATAATAATACTATTATTATTATTTTATAACCTAAAAAAATTATTAATCCTATTAATAAGGGCCGACAAACAAGCACGGTAAAAAGAGAACACAATTTTCCTTTAATAGGGAAATCGTAACGGCGTTGCAGGAGCCAACATCGGCAACAACGACACGACATCAGCAAACACAATGAAGAGGGAGAAGGTTGGATATTCCCTGCGACAAGGGCAAAGCCCACCAATGATCGACAGAGGCACAACGACATTCCACACTTAGCACATGATCACCAAAATATGAATAAGTGTAACGACAAACGGGGCATTACAATTTTGTTGTTAAAATCTCGTTCATGCACTTGAATTTTAGGTCGAGGTCCTTTAAATATAATCCCAACATTTTCTTCACTATTATATGCATACTTTTGAAAATTAAAGATTTTGCAGAAAGAGAACCCACCCTAAAGTAAATATATGATACATTCACACTGACTAGTGTTAAACTACCCATTTAAACCTTAACTTGAGTTTGAATAAGATACATATCGCCAAAACACCTCCATAAAGTTATTTCCCATGTAGAAATCATAATCATCACCACTTACCCAACCATCTAGAAGACAGTTAATTGGGATTCATTTATTTAAAAACATTGCATCAGCTTATTCATCTTGGGGCCATTTTTGGCTTCTGGATAAGTTGCCAAACGCCACCCATTTGGAGTGCAATAAATCCTCTCAATTTCCATGGGAGACATTTTCTTCTCCACAAATGTAGTTTTCAGCTTCTGGGAACGACATAACTCATGTAATGGTCTTGATTAAAATTTAGAAATAAAACAAAAGTCTCACGCTCAATGTCACCACCATTAGTTTAATTAACTGTTTTATTTAATAATATGGTTGAAATTAAATACATTGTTAAGGCTGGAACTTAATAATAAGTCTTAAATTCAAAACATTGTTAAGGAATGACACTACATGGCAATGCCTTCTATGAATAGAATATAATACAACGATAAATTCGTTCCATAGTTGTCATGGGTGGTAACTTGGTGAGCTAAATGCCATCCAAGCAAAATATGCCCTCTTTGTCTTTAGCAAGGGTGGCATGCTATTTAAATTAGATATTCGAAGTTTTGATATTTTCAAAGGACAGGTCATTGTCATGGCTATTTTCATCGAAACATGGCACCTTAGGCATAACTCATTTTGTGTCAATCAAATTTCAATATATATGTATTGTCATTATAGGAATCTTTTTTCCTACGTAGGTATAGCCCAAATTCAAATAGACAAGTTGATAATATTTGAATTAGACTTTACGAACTTTTAAAATCATATTCAATTTTGTGTGGAAAGGTCTTCTTTTAATTTTGTGGTGTGCAAGTGAGTGGTACTTGGTTTTACATCCGAATAAGTATAGTTAGTGTAAGTAGTATAATACACTATAGTAAACTAGGTCAAATTTTCCACAAGGGTATCAAAGAGGTTTCAAACGCTTGGATCATAAAAGTTAACTAAGACTTTTCTTTGTTAATATCAACTTTTTTATGATTGTAATGCTCGCAATTTTTTGCACATGAAATCTAAAGCTAAACAAATAATAATATAATAGAAAAATTATGGGATAATTTTTTTTAAAAGGCCAAATACAACGTTCAACTATAACCGTTTGACCGATCATCACAAAATTAATTAAACAATAATATTAATTAAGAGAATTAGTTAAACCTATAGTTGAGTTTAAAAAATTTCATTCCATTAATCCTAATTAAATTTAATACTTAGGTTTCTAAGGTCATGCAATAATTTAATGATTAAATTCCAAGGCCTAAAAGTTCTCCCATTAACACAACTTATTAAATTCAAAAAAAAAAATATCAAAGATGTCTATACATTTAACAGAAAGAGACTACTAAAAATAATTCAAAGGAATTACAAACCTTTTAATTAACTTACAACCCACACAAGTGGCCCCATTCAAGGGAAGGCCCATGTGATCAAATGATCACCTCACCTACCCCCCCACCTAACTTTTGTAGGAGACAATCTTGACCCTAGGATGAAACCAATATTGACCATTGGATGAGGGAATTTCAACTCCACCCTAAAATCTCTTAAGGAAAGCTTTTATTCTTTTCTTTTGCTCATTTCATTCATTTATTTGTTTTTGTTTTGCATCAAGGGAAGGTGAAAGAGGAGGAAGCCATGAGAGAGGAAGGGAAAGCTTGGGATGGATACACACATCCCCCAATGTTATTCATTTCATTTTGTTTTCCATTTCTATCCTGCCCTCTTCTAGGGTTGAAAATTTCTCATTTATATTGTAAACATGAATTAAAAGAATACCCATTTGGGTATTTACATTTTCCCAAAAGATCTATTTTCTTTCTATTTAAAGTTGCATTGCTTCACCCCTTTTCTTTTCTTTTTATATAAAAAAAGATACACACAAATATTTTTCTCCTTTTATATACATATATATATTTCATTTGTTGTAAACAAAATATACCTGAAAATAGGTATATATATAAATATGATTTTTACATACATACATACGAACAAATTTTAATTTATGATGTTGATTTAAATAAAATCAAGGCCGCGAATTTAAAATACACGCGAACTACGTTATTCTCTCCTTGGTCGCCGCATAAGGGAGGATTTTGTGGTTAATAAAATAAAAATAAGTCATTGGTGGGGGCTCGGCCCCCACTCACATTATATAATAAAAACCACAATATTGGGGGGAGAGGTCACCGACCCCATCCCCCATCCCGACCCCTCCCCACCTCTCTATTCAACAAAATACTCTATGCGGCCAAGCTGCTTTATTACTTATATATATAGAGTTTAAGTTTTAACCATAAAACAAGAACTTTATTACTTACACTAGTTTTTATTACTAGCAATCACATTTGTACAATGCAATGTGAATGCCGAATGGCATGTGTTTTTGATTTAGAGGGATAGTTATTACTTTTGTAGTTGATGTTGATAAGAGGCGTAATTGATTTTGTAAGTGTAGGAATATAGATGAAGCATTGCATTTAAAGTTTCTATAGTGGTAGCCTTTTGTGGGCAATTGTTTTGGCACTAAAGATGAATACAATTGATAGTGCTTTGGATAGTTTAATTTTGTAGTTGATGTTGTAATTATTTGGGGTAAATTGTGTTAGTGTTGCAGCGTGTTTGAGACGATGGTTGCATCAGTTGTTTGGTTAGTTCTTTGTTGAAAAAATATTTTTTGTACTGTTGATAACATGTTGATAAGGGATTTGATTGATAGTTGTAGTGTAGTAATATAGATGAAACATTACATTGAAAGTATCTATGTGCACATTTCAAATTTGTACATATACATTTGCAAATCTTATATCATGAGATGTGAACTAAACGTAAATATTGTAGGCCTCCGTACATTTGAAAATTTTATATAATGAGTGGTAGTTTGTTGTGGCGAATTTTATTTGATCTAAACATGAATACATTTGATACTCCGTGAATGACACTGCAGATAGGGATATAAGAAGTGTTGAGTAAAATAGTAATGTTTAAGAATGATTGGTCCAACTCTCTAGCATTGCACATCCAGTTCATTAACTCTGTGGAGGCTCACAAATTATTATTAATATTTAGGAAGCTAAAGAAAATAACGTGCAAACAATGTTTCCACCTGATTAGATTATATCATCGCTGGTATGGTCGGGTATTAGGAGTCCAGTCCTTCTGATCATGAAGTTCTATATGCAAATGTAAACTATTTTTTAGGTTAATATATTAGGGGAAGGAACCCACCACCCTATGTTTTTCGATAAAAAAAAAGTGCAAACAATGTTCATAATTGACACTAGAGTCTTTCGATTTAACAAAATTACATATTACTATTAAAATTTAGGAAAGCTAAAGAAAATTAATAGCAAAAAACTTCAGATTTTGGTGTCAAGACATTCAATTTTACAAAATTACAAAATATTATTGACTTTGGGAAAACTAAAGACAAAAAGGTGGAAAATGTGTTCGTATTTTACACTGAATTATGAGAAATGTTCATAGTCTATGGAGACCTTCAATTTAAGAACATTGCAAATTATTCTTAAACTCTAGAAAGAAAATAAAAGGTTAGAAAAATAGATATGTTACAAAGTTCAATTCTTTAAAATTGCAATGTATAATTAATATTTAGGAAACACAGAGAAATCTGTAAAACAAATGTACATATTTTAATTGCACTAAAGACCTTCAATTTAGAAAAATTGCCAATTATTATTAAATTTCAGGAATGGTAAAGAACATATATACATAAAAACTTTTGGAAGCCTTCAATTTCACAAAATAATAGATAATTATGAAAAATTAGCAAAACTAAAGTAAAAGGGGGAGGGGAGGTTTTTTTTACAATCTTTTTAGCATGCTCTTGACCAACCACAAATTTGTAAGGGCCTCGCAAATTTCTCTCGTCAGAGGCAGATCCTTGCCAATATTTGATCCACCCCAACTTTCCTTCCTCACGTTGCCTCCATCGGTCCCGTCCATTGCAGAGCGAGCACACACCATATTTGTATTCGGAAGAAATGACAGATTTGGTGGCTGGAAAAGGAGTGAATTGGCATAGTATCAACGGATGAAACAGTAAAATCCCTAATTTCAAATTTAAAATCTGCACGAAAAATTAAATCTAAACACAACACTAAACATGGTTGACAAGAGCTTTGAACGAAGCATGGTATTGCTCAAAATTTCTGGACACTTTGCTGAGCCTGTATGACATTGTCTTGAAATTCCTTGGCTTTATTTTTTGAGGCCCTTACGAAATACATGACAAGCAACCGTTGTGTGCTCAACTTCCCCTGGATTAATATTCATTCACGACCTGTGCAGACCAGTCAAAGGAGGAAAAAATAAAATTTTCTACACAAATTATCATGGCTGAGCTTCAGATGCATCAATCCGTTGTCGGATCGAACCCTGTGAGGTGTAACAAATTTCATGATCCCCTTCCTCAAAATAGCCATGAATACCAAAAATGTCAAGAAGGCCATCGAAACCGTCATTGAGGCCTTCAAAATTAATCACATTGGGAAAACGTCCAGGAGGCCGTCAAATTTAACATCACTGCAAAAACGACTGAAGGTCCTTTACCATAGGGGAACACTGAAATATTGAGGGAGATATCTTGTAAAGCGTACAACAATAACCACTTGTTGAAGAACTTAATAGGACAAATTTTGATTTCCCTTAATGAACTTTTTAAATATTTTTTAATGTACCAAATTACCTAAAACAATATTTTTGGGGGATTCTTATACAACAACATTGAGATTTTATAACCGCCAAAATATAAATGAAACCCAATTTACATTTAAAAGATAAACATTTGAAAGTTTAATTTCTTTGAAATTGTTGAACAATAGAAGTTGAATTTTCAAATTGATGGAGGAGGAGAACACAAAAAAGATTTTTAAAGTATTCAAGAGGGCCTAATTTGGAAGAACTATTTCGTACTATTGAAACCATTTTTATAAATAGAAAATTCATTCACACAAACTATAGCAATTACATTTAATACTTTATTTCTGCCATTATTGAAGTTGCTTCTAGTAACAATCTACATTGATGATTTATGTTATAAGCTCTAGCATCTGCAACATTCTCTAGTACATCTGCTCAATCACAAGACCCCAAATCAAAATTCATTGCCAATTCATTCAAAACACATTCATAATTACATTTATAAACAATGGTTACTTACAAAACTTTCATAAATCTATCATTTTGAGTTCAAACAATCCTGAAGCTATTCAACAGGGCAAGATCCGTGGTGCTGCTCCTCTACATTTTCTTCTTCCTCTACAACTTGATGCTGCTTGTGGTGTTGTTGGTCCATTACAAAATGAAGTGAAAACAATCTTCTAAGATATACCCGATACGGAACAAGGTTGTTCAATAATACCAAACAAATTAATAATATTAATAATAATAATAATACACAACTGATCCTTTCAAGAAATTGGCTTCAAGTTCTAGCTGAGGAAGGCACTAAGAATCTGTGTTTTAATTTTTCTATGAGCACTAATGTCGCAATAAAATCGCAGTATTAGAGGTGTGATTTGGAGATTGAGTTAGCGCTGGAGTCCACGGTGAAGCTTTATTATCACAACTTTAGGCTTCATGTCACCAGAAGTGTCGACAAGAAACCCCTGATGCAAATCACTACACCGAGGTGTGACATTTCGAATACTATCAGCGACACTTCCACCATGTTGTTTGTAAATCATAGAAACCAAAGCCATTACCATACAGAAAAACACTACTCTTGCTTCAATGGAACCATTAAATGGTGATCGATAAAGCAAAGGCTCACTTACGTATTCACTCCCATAAGTGAATCACCTGAAATTGAGGAATTTCAAGTGAATTCTGTGTTTTCTAGGGCGTTTAACAGATGGGATAGGGTTATTCTTGTCAACAGTGGAGATTGATTTGATTAACATCCACCTCTTAAACAAATAAGTATACTATTTTACTAATATTTGATATCCACAAACGTCCTCTCTCTTCAAGATGAGAGACAATTTAGTTGCATTTGTAAATTGGCTCTTTTTCAATTTATTGTGCCAACGTAAAAGAATGAGATGTGAATACTTATACCTTCACATGTTATTTTGAGGAGAGCTCCCTCATGTAGACATTCAAATTCTTCTTCCGCCACAATGCATGCTACTTCCCACTTCCAATCATAGAAGAAAGAGAAAATGTCAAGGAATGGCTCATGAGCATTCGGTTTGAGAACCTCTTAGGAAATGAAAACCCTTGACTCATCAAAACTGTATTTCTTGGTGCAACTAAAATCCTATCCATATCCTACCCACAATGAACTACTATTTTGTAAGCTTCTACTTCATTCTTCCGTTGATGAAGATAGGCTCCTACTGTAGACACCAAATTTGGGTCTTACGACCCCCTGTACCCCGTATCTTGTCCCGCAACCTAACCCTACCTCACCACCTGAACCTTACACACCTAATGATTTATTAATTACCTTATAATTAATAAATCCACATCTCTAATCCTGCCACCTCACTGTGACCTAATCCTAACCCTAAACTAACCTAATTAAGACCTATAACTTTGTCCAGACCCACACCCATGACTCATCACCCCTCACCCGCATCAAAACGAACCTAATAATGACTTGACCAAGCCCACAACTGATTCCTCGGGAGAAAAGGAGGGAAGGTTGGCTATTTTACTAAAAATAGCCAAATTTTACCTAACCGACGTCGGTCCCTACGCGGCCGGCGTCGGTTAGGAAACTGCCATCGGTTCCCTGTAAATGACCTCCCCCAACCAAAAACAAGGATCCGGAATTCATTTTGGCGGAAGAGAGAGAAGTGAAACAAAAGCAGAAGAGGCTGCAGAGAAGAGCATCGAGCCGAAGACTGCAACTGAGCAACTGGATCACTATCGCCCTCGTTCAAGCATTGGAAAAGACTGAGGATAGCTTCATCAGCTCGCTTTCCAATACTGGATCATCCCAACCAAGCCTTACTATCACTACCACATTCCTTGGACCTGTATCTTCATTAGGAACCAGTAAGTAGTACCTTGTATGTTTCTAAACACCATTTCTTGAACTTTTAATTCCTAATAATTATAAACTCCCCTCGACCATCTACCAACCTTCCAAACATCATAACCACCTTAAACCGACCTGCATTAAAAACCCTTAAATCGCTGCCCCTACCGATCTCGGTTATTCTCTTCCGGTACCGGTTCTGCTAACCGCGATCGGTTATCCTGTGACCACCATCGGTCACTGTGACTCATACCAAAACCAGCCTTTTACCTATTCACCTCAAAACAACCTCAGATTCAGTCTGGTCTATCCATGTAACTTGATCTGAACATGTCAATAACCAGTGACCAAACAAACAACATGACGTTTTATTATTGGTAGTTTAGTCTCTATTTCTTTGTGACGAGATACCTAAATCGTGAGTTCGCAATAGCTTCTTTATTATCATTTGCATCAATTTGTATTAAAAGGGAACTGACCACCTTCGAAAGGAAGTCTGATATTTCCTGGGCCCAATGCAGTTCCCTCATTTATTGTCTAACTAAAATCTGGTGGTCTTGCATTCTTATTTACAGGTAGTCCTTCCCAGACAAAAAGGAGTTCTTCACAATCGATCTGATCTCTCTACGGTACACGCACACCCTCCCAACATTCAACAGGTATTCCTCCTAGCCCTAACCCTTATCTGTTTCTCAAGAGAATGAAAGGATAGAAGCAACTCTATTCCAGAACGGAAACATTCTGTGCGAAACACCTACCACTTCCAAAAAACATAGGAAAAGAATAACATATCTACAATATTTTCTTAGTATGAGTTCTTTCATCAATGATAGAGCTTGTCTTTTTTTCTATCTATTTTCCTACATAAGAATTTAAGGACTACATCAACAGAAAGATATCCCACTATGTAAATTTTACAAGGTTCAATTATGTAATTTGTAATCAGACCTGACACATTTATTTCTCTAGTTATTAAAAGATGGGAGTTTCTTAGCACTTGTTATCTCATTAAATAGAAGCTTTTTTAGAGGTTATAAGAACAGGGCATTTTCAATATATAAAAAGGCACCTTCTTTTTCTATAGTTTCTTCATCCATTGTGGATGTCTATTACTATCTGTTTCACCCTCCTCAAATCCTACAAAATCAATGATTATAGATCTTCTACATTGGGTCCTCTTTGCATGTCCTGAATGAGAGTAGCTTTAGAAAGTCTCCATCCTTCAATTTCTTCTCTCAAATAGGCATAAATAGCACAAAGTCAAGGACTATACAAAGTATCATTTTTTTTAGGGTTGGAAATCATAGAAATATTTGCACATTCTATTCTCATACCTGTGATGATTGTTAATAGGATGGCCAAAGTCTGTTGCATTGGTTACTTGGCTGAAGAGAAATTGATTTGGAATTGACATTCTTTAATTAAAAATTTTGGTACTATTTCAGTGTTAATTTGTTTAATTTTTAGATCAAAAACATTATTCAAGCTGCCCATGTCTATGTTGTATGATGTCTATATGCATTATACGATGTTGTTAGTAATTTATAGTAATATTTAATAGAAAATTGGAGGTGCAATAAAAATTAAATATGGTTATTCTCTTCGTGCAAAAACATTTGACAAATTCTGTGAAAGAACAAAGGAATTCATCAATTAGACTCTATCTCAGGGAAATTCATCCAATTGGTAGTATGACTGATGCATACAGCTGGTGGATGATATTTATAATTTTAGCATGTTCTTCCATGTGGGTCAACAATTTCCTGGTCTTATACTTTTCTTATGTAGCTCATTGGAAATGTTGATTTGGGACAATAATATGCTTTCCTTGATGACAAGTCTTGTAGGAGACTAAAAACATGGTTAATAAATAGATTTTCTTAGCTTTATCCAGTACGCTTTATCCAAAAAATAATATTGATTGATTACACATGGTAAAATAAAACAATGCATTGTAGAGTTTTGAACCTACATGAGATAGTTTGACAAAAAAATGTTGCATCTTGTTGCAATTTTCAATGTCTCCAATGCACATGAAAATGCTATTATAGCATTTGTTTATGTAATGGCCGGTACGATGTTCTTAACTACACCCTACAAGAGGAGTTCCAAAATCATCTTTGTAATTGATAAAAGCCCAATAGTCTCATCTCTGCTATTCCATACACTTCATATGCTTCCGATGTCCAAAATATGAAAATAATGAGGGTTTTACCAACAAAAATGTAAAGCCTTAAAAACCTATAAACTAATAAGATTATATGGCAATGGTAGTAATGAGACAGTGCTTGTGAGATACAACAAAGGTAAATGAATAGAGAGAATAGGAAATTTGTTGCAGCATTTTGGCCACACCTGAGTAAAGGAGCAAGTAACTCCACTTATACTATATGCTTATGCTCTTTTAAGTGCCTCTAATATGTACAGTAGATCTTAAATGTTATTTTAAATACAATTCCATTGGTTAAAAGTGATTAGGCACTTCAAATTCCATGTAAAATTATACTTATGAATAAACCCATTGCATTTGATCTGGATCATCTGCATCAAAAGGTTCTCCATGATGCTCCTACAAGAAATAATGAAAACATTTCAATTACCAAATCCTCTACAAGAAAATAATAATCAACTCTATTTTTTCCTAATACATGATCCCATTGAATTAGATGAGCATACTCAATGCAATGAGCAGTTGATCGAGGAGTCTCTGCGACTGTAGATAAAGGAAATTTAACTTGGGGTGGAAAAATCCAAATTGTACACTCAAAGCAGGGTATGATTCCTGGTATGATCACTCTAATATGGCCCTTGAATCCTTCAGTTCCCCCATCAACAATAGGTTTAATTGTTTCCAGACACGGGTTATCATCAGAATCATATTTTGGATTTGAAGGAAAAAGCAAATCATAATTTTAGGAATCAGAATAAAATTTACCAAAGAAAATAAAAATTTTCTTATACAGTCAAGGCTGCAACTCACAGTAAACTATAGACTATATGGCCATTAGAGCCAGCAGTATACTATTTTATAAAAATCCATTGCGATGAAATTTTATGCAAAATATTTCCAACTCTTGTCAAGAAAGAAAAAATAAATAAATGCTTCATAAAATAAACAAATTCACCTTTGGAGGGGTTAAACATGATCTACAATTTCAATCGTGCACAGTGAAAATTCGTCTCCAGGAAATGTGTGCACAACAAGAAAAGGAAACATTGTACCTGTCAAGACAAAAAACCTTTAAATACAAAATTCAAAGTTTTAATTTTCAACTTATCACATCCACCTAATCGTATTTGATCATATCTACTACTTCACCCACATCCATTATGCCCTTACATGTTATACCATCCTTAGCATCAATCCCAATCCCTCCTTCGACACTTTTACTCGCACCAACCCCTTCGACCATCGTGATAACATTTACACCATCTCCTGCTCCCACATCAATCTCATCATTTGAGGAGTTCATGAAATATCTCAAACTCGCCTTGACTTCAAATGAACCTCACAATCAGAATCTTCCACATCTTCTTTAGACATTATCAAACAAAAACTATTTCCTCCACAAATACCACCTGCAACACCACCTTTAGACACTTCAATATAGATTGTTGTCATCCCTGCCAAGGGTGCATCTTCACAAGCAAGATTCAGAACCCTTGGCACCTATCCTCAAAGATCCCTTTCACATCCACATAAGAATATTGACAACTGAGTTTTCTCCATTGATGGCATCCCTCCTTCACCTCCCACATCCTTGTATTGTAGTTCCTATTCTCCCACACCTCCTCCTCTCCCTCACACAGCTCCTCTGACATCACCAACAATGTATCCTCTTCCTACCCCACCATCTAAACTAGCCCCTGTGCACCCAATCGATTCTATTAGCCCTACACACCGCCATAGGCCCATTCCTAGGACTACTACTGCCTCCCGCCGACGTTCGCCACCTCTCTTTATTCCATATGACTCGTTTATAATATTTTGGTATAAAATCATTTCAAGATGTTTGAGGTCCAACCTTAAGATGAAAGTGTACATTTGTATATAAGATTTGCTACTTGCTTTCAATAAGGGAACCTCTCCCATAAAGAGGAGGGACTTGATGTCCCCTGACTGTGGTTTTGATCAAAGTTCCATTTTAAAACCCAACACACGTATTTTTAAAATAGTATTTATCTCATATAATTGTCATGTCATTTGTGTAGAGAATACAATTAGAAGTTGGTCCTTTAATTTTGTAGTCATTAGTCAAAAGACTTGTTATTTGTGTCCTTAGTAAAAATGTAGTTTTATTTATCAATTTAAAAT
Organism: Taxus chinensis; assembly: GCA_019776745.2. Lineage (NCBI taxonomy): Eukaryota > Viridiplantae > Streptophyta > Pinopsida > Cupressales > Taxaceae > Taxus > Taxus chinensis. The sequence continues at coordinate 466,146,381 of CM034155.1, read as the reverse complement.
GTCTTGTATGGATACATAGAGAAAGAAAGGATAAACTAAGGGACAAGTCATCACACAGTTAGATTTATCTATGTTCTATAAATTCTAGGTTGGGATTTTTGTTTGATTTTCCTTTATTTATGTAATTTGTCACTGTTATATCATATCAAATAGAGTAGAAAACAAATATTATTTCATTTGCTAGTAATCAATTAATTTCCAAGAGGTTTTAAATATTTAATAGCAGCTCCAGGTGACGGATCTTCTTCTTCCTATCCCTGTGGATTTGAAGGAAAAAATATCTATAGGAAGTTGTCTGCATACCATAAATTATTTGGAAAAGTTCTTGTTTTATGTTAGCATTATTTACAATACACTCAACACAGGTGAATAACCACACTAGGTTATTTTGCTTGTTTAGTTTTAGTGTAGCAGTAGATTTGATTATTTAAAATCAAATCAAATTCTTGTTTGTATTTATGATTTTTCAGTTCTGTTGATAATTTTAGGAAGCAAAATAAAATTTACCAAAGAAAATAAAAATTTCTAGTACAGTCAAGGCTGCAACTCATAGTAAACTTCAGACTATATGGCCATTAGAGCCACCAGTATACTATTTTAAAAAAATCCATTGCGATGAAATTTTATGCAAAATATTTCCAACTCTTGTAAAGAATGAAAAATAAAATAAATGCTGCATAAAATAAAAAAATTCACATTTGGAGGGGTTGAACATGATCTGTAATTTCAATCGTGCACATTGAAAATTCGTCTCCAAGTAATGCGTGCACAACAAGAAAAGGAAATTTTTTACCTGTCACGGTAGAAAACCATTAAATACGAAAGTCGAAGTTTAAATTTTCGACTTATCACATCCACGTAATCATATTTGATCATATGTACTGCTTCACCCACATCCATTATGCCCTTACATGTTATGCCATCCTTGGCATCTATCCCAATCCCTCCTTCAACACTTTTACTCGCACCAACCCCTTCGACCATTGTGACCACATTTACACAATCTCCTCCTCCCACATCAATCTCATCACTTGAGGAGTTCGTGAAATATCTCCAACTCTCCTTGAATTCAAAAGATGCTCACAATCAGAATCTTCCACATCTTCTTTAGACATTATCAAACAAAACTACTTCCTCCACCAATACCAACGGCAACACCACCTTAAGACACTCCAATATAGATTGTTGTCATCCCTGCCAAGGGTGCATCTTCACAAGCAAGATTCAGGATTCTTGGCTCCTATCCTAAAAGGTCCCTTTCACATCCACATAAGAAAATTTACAACTGAGTTTTCTCCATTGATGGCATCCCTCCTTCAACTCTCGCATCCTCATATTCTAGTTCCTATTCTCCCACACCTCCTCCTCTCCATCACATAGCTCCTCTGACATCACCAATAATGTATCCTCTTCCTACCCCACCAACTAAACCAGACCCTGTGCACCCAATCTATTCTATTATCCCTACACACCACCATAGGCCTATTCCTAGGACTACTACTGCCACCTGCCGACGATCGCCACCTCTCTTTATTCCATATGACTCGTTTATAATATTTTGGTATAAAATAACTTCAAGATGTGAGAGGTCCATCCCTAAGATGAAAGTGTACATTTGTATATAAGCTTTGCTACTTGCTTTCAATAAGGGAACCTCTCCCATAAAGAGGAGGTACTTGATGTCCCCTGACTGTGGTTTTGATCAAAGTACCATTTTAAAACCCAACACACGTATTTTTAAAATAGTATTTATCTCATATAATTGTCATGTCATTTGTGTAGAGAATACAATTAGAAGTTGGTCCTTTAATTTTGTAGTCATTAGTCAAAAGACTTGTTATTTTTGTCCTTAGTAAAAATGTAGTTTTATTTGTCAATTAAAAATGTATTGTATGGACACATAGAGAAAGAAAGGGTAAACTAAGGGGACAAGTCATCACGCAGTTAGATTTATCTCTGTTCTATAAATTCTAGGTTGGGATTGTTGTTTGATTTTACTTTATTAATGTAATTTGTCACTGTTATATCATATCAAATAGAGTAGAAAACCAATATTATTTCATTTACGAGTAATCAATTTATTTCCAAGAGGTTTTAAATAATTAATAGCAGCTCCTGGTGATGGATCTTCTTCTTCCTATCCCTGTGGATTTGAAGTAAAAAATATCTATAGGAATTTGTCTGCATACCATAAATTATTTGGAAAAGTTCTTGTTTTATGTTAGCATTATTTACAATACACTCAACACGGGTGAATAACCACACTAGGTTATTTTTCTTGTTTAGTTTTAGTGTAGCAGTAGATTTGATTATTTAAAATCAAATCAAATTGTTTTTTGTATTTATGATTTTTCAGTTATGTTGATAATTTTAGGAAGCAGAATAAAATTTACCAAAGAAAATAAAAATTTATAGTACAGTCAAGGCTGTAAGTCACAGTAAACTTCAAACTATATGGCCATTAGAGCCACCAGTATACTATTTTACCAAAATCCATTGTGATGAAATTTTATGCAAAATTTTTCCAACTTTTGTAAAGAATGAAAAATAAAATAAATGCTGCATAAAATAAACAAATTCACCTTTTGAGGGGTTGAACATGATCTGCAATTTCAATTGTGCACAGTGAAAATTCATCTCTAGGAAATGCGTGCATAATAAGAAAATGAAATGTTTTACCTGTCAGGGTAGAAAACCATATAATACGAAACTCGAAGTTTAAATTTTCAACTTACCACATCCACCTAATCGTATTTGATCATATCTACTGCTTCACTGACATCCATTATGCCCTTACATGTTATGCCATCCTTAGCATAAAACCCAATTCCTCCTTCTACACTTTTACTCGCACCAACCCCTTCGACACTTTTACTCGCACCAAACCCTTCGACCATCGTGAAAACATTTACACCATCTCCTCCTCCCACATCAATCTCATCATTTGAGGAGTTCATGAAATATCTCCAACTCGCCTTGACTTCAAATGATCCTCACAATCAGAATCTTTCACATCTTCTTTAGACATTATCAAACAAAAACTTCTTCCTCCACCAATACCAACTACAACACCACCTTTAGACACTCCAATATAGATTGTTGTCATCCCTGCCAAGGGTGCATCTTCACAAGAAAGATTCAGAACCCTTGAAACCTATCCTCAAAGGTCCCTTTCACATCCACATAATAAAATTGACAACCAAGTTTTCTCCATTGATGGCATCCCTCCTTCACCTCCCACATCCTCGTATTCTAGTTCCTATTCTCCCGTACCTCCTCCTCTCCCTCACACAGATCTTCTGACATCACTAACACTGCATCCTCTTCCTACCCCACCATCTCAACCAGCCCCTGTGCACCCAATCCATTCTATTAGCCCTACACACCGCCATAGGCCAATTCTTAGGACTACTACTGCCACCCGCCGACGGTCGTCACCTCTCTTTATTTCATATGACTCGTTTATAATATTTTGGTATAGAATCATTTCAAGATGTGAGAGGTCCAGCCCTAAGATGAAAGTGTACATTTATATATAAGCTTTGCTACTTGCTTTTAATAAGGGAACCTCTCCCATAAAGAGGAGGGACTTGCTGTCCCTTGACTGTGGTTTTGAGCAAAGTACCATTTTAAAACCCAGCACACGTATTTTTAAAATAGTATTTATCTCATATAATTTTCATGTCATTTGTGTAGAGAATACAATTAGAAGTTGGTCCTTTAATTTTGTAGTCATTAGTCAAAAGACTTGTTATTTTTGTCCTTAGTAAAAATGTAGTTTTATTTGTCAATTAAAAATGTATTGTATGGACACATAGAAAAAGAAAGGATAAAATGAGGGGACAAGTCATCACACATTTGGATTTATCTCTGTTCTGTAAATTCTAAGTTGGGATTGTTGTTTTATTTTCCTTAATTTATGTAATTTGTCACTGTTATATCATATCAAATAGAGTAGAAAACCAATATTATTTCATTTGCGAGTAATCAATTAATTTCCAAAAGGTTTTAAATAATTAATAGCAGCTCCGGGTGATGGATCTTCTTCTTCCTATCCCTGTGGATTTGATGGAGAAAATATCTATAGGAAGTTGTTTGCATACCATAAATTATTTGGAAAAGTTCTTGTTTTATGTTAGCATTATTTACAATACACTCAACATGGGTGAATAACCACACTAGGTTATTTTGCTTGTTTAGTTTTAGTGTAGAAGTAGACTTGATTATTTAAAATCAAATCAAATTGTTGTTTGTAATTATGATGTTTCAGTTTTGTTGATAATTTTAGGAAGCAGAATAAAATTTACCAAAGAAAATAAAAATTTCTTGTACAGTCAAGGTTGCAACTCACAGTAAACTGCAGACTATATGGCCATTAGAACCACCAATATACTATTTTATAAAAATCCATTGCGATGAAATTTTATGCAAAATATTTCCAACTCTTGTCAAGAATGAAAAATAAAATAAATGTTTCATAAAATAAACAAATTCACCTTTGGAGGGGTTGAACATGATCTATAATTTCAATTGTGCACAGTGAAAATTTGTCTCCAGGAAATGCGTGCACAACAAGAAAAGGAAACGGTGTACCTGTCAGGGCAGAAAACCATTAAATACGAAAGTCGAAGTTTAAATTTTCCATTGGTGTTCCTTCCCTAAAGATATCTGTGATTTGTGCTCCATTTTATTTTCTATGTCTGGTGCGTATTGTTCCTGTGGTTACTGTTCATGCCTCCCATCAATTGAAATTTTCCGTCATGATTGAAATGTTAAATCCAAACTGTTAAAAATAGCCTGCAAAAACAAAAACGTCAAACAAGCTTTCGTAACCATCAAAACGGGTGTCAATTTTAACATAGTTGCAGAATCGTCCGGAGGTCCTTTACCATAGGGGATCACGTTCGGCGTAATTAATAAAATTATTTATTATTGCTAATAATAATAATAACCATAATAATCAATATTATTAATAATAATAATACATGTATAATTATATATTGTCTTATTTGCATTATTTTAGTTTTGTTACTAATTTAAAATAATAATCAATATTAATATATTAATTATACCAATATATTAATAATGTAGATATATTCAAACCTATTTGGATTCCCCTTTTTTGTGTTCAATATTAACAATATATAAAATAGGGAAGATTTGCAAAAAAATAAAACTTATGAAACTAATCTTAACCCGGGTTACATTTTAATAAAGATGGGGATATATACACACTTTTGTTTTGATAACTCTCCTTAATGTTAAGATAAGCCAAGGGTAAGTTCTCTTTCACAACTTAGGAAAACAAAGTGATAATAGGAGGAAATTTTACATTCCATCTTATGGTTTTAACAACTATTTCTTTCAAGTAGTTTCATAATATATTTATTGTTTAGGCCCTTCAATTTAATCTCTTTCAAGGAAACAAAATAAACATTTAATTTCATAATCAAAAGCAAACTAACAAAATAATCACTTATTTCCGAATGAATCCTATCATGCTTTACAAGATTATTAGAAATGGAAGTATTTAATATTTGAGGAACAATGAAAATACTTAAATTAAAAAGAATTCACATCTATTTCTACTCTATTCTATTTTCATTTCACCAAGACCAAGTAAAACCTGATAATTTCTTTTCCTAAACTAATACATTTGAAATTATAGATTTTCTCAATCCACACTTTTAAAGGAGTTTCTAAGATAAATAATTTTCAAGAGATACAACAAATTTATCACAACTTACAATTTTACAATGCATCCTCTCAAAGTGGGAAGTATGAATTTGAAAATAAATCACAAAATGGCTATTCATAACCAACTTTCAATTCTTCAGAAGTATGTCTTCTCCACACAGGTAGCTCCAACTTTGACTTTCTTTAACTTCACAAAGGTATCACAAAAAAAGGAAGGGGTAGTAGGCAATGCTCTCCTCCCAACCTTAAATTCTTTAAGGGAAGAATTCATTCCCTTAATGGCCCCCAAACCCCAACCAAGGAACCATGAGGAGCATTGAGCAACAATGACAACTTGGACAAGGTGGCTTCACAACAAACACATACAATGCATTCAATCAAACATGACAGAATAATCCACAAAATCACAATATCACAACCACACAAAGGTTTGAGGATCAAACCAAATGGAGAAAGGGTTATGGGATACCATCTCCTTATGCCTCCCAAGTGAAGTGGGAGTCTTACCCTAAGCCTCCAAGTGCACAAAATAATCACACAAATCCTTATCTCTCCCTTGCAACATGTAACAAATCCATGAATCCATTTTCTCTCCCCATATGTGAGACTCTCATTCACACTCCCACCAATTTACATGTCTCACATAAAATAATTTTCCCTCCTTAATGGTCCCATAAGCCCTTCACACACACCCGACTAAGGCCAACTACTCAATCAACCCACACAAACACCATCACAAGACAAAAATACTTTTAACAAAGACAACATTACTTACAAAAAACAAAGTGACATAATAATAAAAGGGTGGAGAGCCTACCTCTCCATTAATACCCAAGAAAAAACTTCACAAGCCTCTTCAAATCCAAGCCAAGAAATTTCCAAGCACTCCAAAAGCACCAAAATCCACAAGTGCACAAGAAGAAAAATGAGCAAGTAACCCTCATTCCAACCAAAAATCACAAATAAATAGAAAAGGAAGTGAGGATGTGTTGTCCTCTCAAAATTTCCCCTCTTTTGAGAGTCTAAATTTTAAAATTTTTGAGTTGACACCTTTAATAATGTCCTAGTGAAGAGAAAAATTGAAGAGATGGTGAAAATTGTGTTTTTTGGAGTCTTTTTGGTGATTTACGGGTCTGTTGGACATTTTTGTCCCCAATGTCCAAAGTTCCTCTGGGTCCTCTGTTCGCCGATCAACCACTTTCCCTGTAAAATTCTGAACTGTCAGCTGTTTTAGAACTTTTTGGCCCATTTGTCCCACGTTCGCCCGGGCTTCCTGTTACCCAATCGTCCACATCGGCCACATCAGGTACTTCACATAATTTTGTCCCATCTGTCCCAAACGTGTCTGGGATTTATGTTCCCGCATCATGTGCATCAACTGAATCACATCCCTCGCATCCTTTATGTCCCTCACGTTCTTGCACCCCTTCACGTATCTAAATTCCTGGATCGCCCATGCTCATTTGGCCTGTTTTCCCCCGCATCGCCCGCATCGGCCAGATTGCATCTTCACGTCCCTCATGTCCCAAATGTAGCAAAGACCATTCTGGCCAGTTTTTTTTTACTTTCCTACTTTTCATCTTTTTGAGTCTTTGCGGGGTGAATTTAATATGCATTTAATAACCTTTTCTCTCATGAAATAGCTATTTAATTGGATTTTGCCCCTCACATTTGTCACATTTCTCGCTTGCTTTCTCTTGCTCGAATCCTTGTCATTAAAGCTATCTGTTCATGCCCTGCATCCCTTTGCATCCTCATTGCGATTTTGATCTTGGAAGGTTATCTCCTGCACATTGTAAAGATGAAGATCAAGTTTTAGGGCCAAGAACATGTATCACCTCTTGAATCCTCTGTACCAGATATCAGAGATAGTGAGGTTCGACACTTAGATTTCACAGATTTTTGGGGAAGATTAACATGCTCAAATCTGGCTCCCATGGCACAAATGATTAGTGACAGCTGACTTGCATACGCATCCGGTTTCCCTATCTCAGTATAGTGTGCGTATATGGTGCTGGCCTGTAGAGCCCATTTTAACTCAGATACCAAGGAACTCACCAATGTGCATGGTGAATTAATCACAAATCTAGATACTACCGCCATTACTACTACTCTGCGCATTCCATAAACTAAAGATTTCATAATTCTCACTCATTCCCAAGCCCAAATCATGTTCGACCAAGAAATTGACAAATACAAGGCACGTATAGCAAATTCATGGTTAAAGAACCCTAAGAAGGGAGCATCCCGACTCTCCAAGGCATTATACAGGGTTGATTTTAATGAGGAGCTATCTGAGTTTATCATTTTACTCGCTCGTATCATGGGGTTATCTTCCACCAATGAGTTTCACTTCTAGATGTTCTCATTCATTAACATCAATTGTGAGGGCAAGAAAAACATCAATTGTGCCGAGATTGTCTGCATGAATTTGATTGAGCAGTTGTCTAGTGTTCAATAGACTAAGAAGTTCTATATGACTTCTTATCTCATGTATACCCTGGCTGCATCCCAACAGTGGTTCAGTTTTACCTACATAGAAGGCTAGAAGAATGAACCTATTTATGCATACTGTCCTCAGTTTACCCTGGAGACTAGCAATCACAATTTCAGAAGAGTCAATGATGCTTTCACCATGTACATAGTAAGACTCTTGGAGGGAAACACTACCAGGAGATTTTTTGATGAAGCTATGAACCTGATAGCCAAGTATGGGGATTTCTTTATCCAATTCAAGAGGTTTTCATACATCAGGCTAGCCGGTTATGAGAACACACCCCTCAAGCTCCCTATGTTCCGGTGATAAGATGGCCCTGGTTGAAATATGCAGGCAACTTGATAAGCTATGGACATGCAAAGACAAGAAGATTGGCCTTTTCCCTATCTCTTTGGGAAACTATACATGTAAGACATTGGATGCCCAAAATGTAGAAAGGGCTATTACTTCTATCACTATTCATTTCTACAGACCCAGATCTTGCTTTGATCTGAAGAATTTTATTGAGCAGAACCTCAGGATAAACTATCATCACAAGCCAGACACTGAGGATTACTAGGCTGACTGTGTAGATGATTTTGAGGCCAAGTGAAGGCACTGTGGTAGACTCTCTCCACAACACATCAGAGATATCAATATTTACCAGGTTCCAGAAGGAATTAAGGAGGATGAGGAGGACTTACAGTCCTTTGAATATGAGACAAAAATCAAACACACTCCTTTGTAGGATTTGGATGGGTACAAGAAAGAGAGGGGTGATTTGGTTGAAATTATGGCCCCTGTTCTTGTAAGAACTAAAGTTTGGCTTGATAGGAAGATTCATGAGTTCAAGAAGAGTCAGGGTGGATCTTCTTCTAGAGACACCTCTACACCAAGGAAGGAAGCACATACAACTAACACTGAGGTTCTTGAGCAAACCCCTCATTCCTCCTCAATGAAAGAGCCTGAGTCATCTACTCCTTCTTCTACCCAAGTATACCAAAAGAAGATCAGAGAAGTCAAACATGAACCAATTGATGAAGAGCCTCTTCTTGAGCATCCAGAGCTACCTTAAGGGCCAAAGAACATTATTGTTCTTAGTGAGAGTGATGATGGTGAAATACCAAATCCTGCAGGAACTCTTGAAGTAACAGTTGAAAAAGAAAAGGAAATGTCTAGTGCAGAGCCTCCTAGTACCGTATACTCCTCTACAAAGGAAGCTCCTGATACTCCCACCACTTCTCTGCTAGAGGAAACAATGGTCAATAATCTAAGTGCCATGAGTTCACTTGCTCTTATGCCCCTTGTTCCCTCCTCTTCTTCTTCTAATTTTACTTGGGTGCAACCCATGGTTGAAAACAGGAAAAAGAGAGCATCTTCTTGGATAACAGGGCCTAATTTTGATGCTGTGGTAACCCTGCTAGGAACTACACCTCCTCCTCCAGCTAAGAGAGTGAAGACAACTTCAAGGATAGTAACTGATGCTCAAGGCCAATATTCCTAGAGGTTGCAAAGCCCAAGGTTGATAAGGAAGAGAAGGATATCTTGGTCTCTGATTTAGAGATTTCTACAATTCAAATGGGGGAGTCCACTCCTGAAAGTGAGGTTCATAACCTTCAAGCAACAGTGACAAAGGTTATTGAACAAGTAGAGAAGGGAAAAAAAACTATAGAACAGTTGGAAGAATAGAATCAAGTTCTTTCCAACTTTATGAAGTCACTGTTGGCCAAAGATAAGGTTTTAGACCCTACCCCATTGACTTCTCTCCTACCCCCCATGATTCTCAGCCAAGATGAATTTCAGAGCATCAAATATATACATAAGTATTCTACTTATGGAAAGGCCTTGGAAACCATGGTTGATGATATGATTATAGCTGACTTGAATTTCATTGAGGAAGCCTTCAAGGCCAATGAGAAGGTGATTAATCTACAACAGAAACTCACTTCCTCAATAAAGGCTATGGATAAAGAGTTGAAGCTCTGGGTTAGTTGTATTATAGATCTTCATCTTATGGGCCAAACTGATGAGAATATCCTATTTGCTAACAATATTTTTGATGAGGCCAAGAATAACTTGTCAAAGGCATGGGTTTTTGGTGTAGAATGGAAGATTAAGGTGTTGGAAGAAACACTCGGTGAGCTAAATAATAAATGGCAGAAAGGAGAATCTTTCAAGACTTGTGTTTCTTCTACCTTTAAATATATTCATTACCATCTTCATGATGAAACCTTAGGTGTTCCTTTCTCTCTTCAAGAGATCAAATCTCAGTTTAGAGAATTTGTCAAGGAAGAATTGTTCAAAGAAGAATTAATTACCAAAGAGAAGATAAATGACATTTACTTTCTTCAATCTACAATTACTGAGGAAAATAAAGAATACCTGGGGCATACTGAGTTCGATAAAGATATGGAAAAATCTCTGGGCACTTGGTCTCACGCCACTACCAACACATCAATCCCACGAGGTATGGAGATAGCTGAAGCATTGAAGAAATTCAGATATCGGATCCTCAAATCGGTGGGCCCACCTCAGCCATAATCAGATGTTTCTTCTTTTGGTTTCTCTTTTTCTCCTTCTATTTTTAAGTGCTGAGCTTCTTGTAAATTAATTAAGCATATTCTATTGAGCATTTCCTTAATTAATCTTTTAGTTAAAATAAATGGTTACCAAGTGTAACTAATTTTTAATCTATATAATGAGCTCTCCACGCCATTCTTAGGGGCTGGAACTTTGACTATTTTTTAAAGTGTAAAAGAGTTTAAAAAGCTATCAATATAAGAAGACGCCTCTTTCTATTCAATTTGTGGTTATTCCTCCTTTCCTATTTGTTAAATTATTAAATCATTTATCTATTTCTACATCAAGAAGCTTTGTATTCTTGTGGATGTCATCTCTGAAACTTTGTGTCAATGGAATAACATCTTATGGTTTAACGTAAATGATTTCGTTCTATATGATCCTAAATTAGCAGTTCTAAGGAATTATTTTGCCATCTATATTCCTTGTGAGTGCCACTCTTCCTTTTCCCACTTCCTAGTTCTTCTTACTTTTTGCATTGATAATTGGTTATATAAAAACACTTGGTTATATAAAAACACTTCTGTGATATCAATTCCTCTTTAAAACTAAATGTTGTACATTTGTAAATAGGTTTTTTCCTTTAAATAAGGGAACCTCTCCCATTAAAGAGGAGGGAATTTTTTCCCCTAACATTTTATTTCATTAAAGTCCTTATTTGACAACCAATAGTTTTTGGTGACTCCGCTGGGGATTCATTTTGGACAGATTCCAGTTTTATGAACAATTTCTTGATCTTTGTCTGATTTGATGACTCTAATATTTACCCGTGGTAGGAGGGCTCTTGGGATCGAAGATTCATAGTTTTAACTCTTGGAGTAGCAAGGTTTCCCTCTTCCTTCAACAAGGAGAGATAGAAGAGCTCATTCTACAAGCACACCTCCTGTTGAGAACAGAACCCTTGTGAGTGGTAGGCCTCATGAGCAACTTAGCCCTAATCTCCATGCTTTGATCCTTGTTGGCATTTTAGTTCCTCTTCAAGTAGTTTTCATAAGGTTGGAAATTCCATTTCCTTGGGGCCATCGTGTTGGGCCTCTCGTCCTTCTCAACCTTTGCATGAGGTACCGAGGGGTAACAGGAAAAAATTATCCAAGTTTAGAGGTGATGGAAAGGTGCATCCTGATGAGCACATTGCAGCTTTCATAGTTACATGTGGAGTCCTCAAAGTTGAGCATGAAGATGTCTCAATGAGGATTTTTTTGGAAAATTTGCAAGATAACGAGAAAGATTGGTTCTATCATCTTCCTGTTGGGGCCATTACCAGTTGGACCACGATGAGAACAAGATTTGAGAACTCATTTCAAACCTGTAGAAGATGTGCATGCTTTGCTAGCTCAAATTTCTCAAATAAAGAAAGAATCACAGGAGCCCATAAGGGAATTTGTGGCCAGGTTCAACAAGTTGATTAAAAAAATCCCACCAGATACCTTGCCTATTGATCAAATTCAAAAATGTTTCTTCTTGAAGGCTCAACTTCCTGAAGTTAGCTATGCATTGAGAAGAGACAACCTTGCAACATAGGATGAGGATTAGAGATTAGCTATTAGTGGTGAAGATGACTTGATCATGTATAGTAAGTTGAAAAGAGATCCTTCCAAATCTAGCTTCTTCTTCTTCTTCCTCTTCTTCTCCCCAGAGCTAATGTAGATCCATTAGTACAAAAGCTTGCTAATGACCTCATTTCCATCAAGAAACAATTGGCTCAACATGCTCCTTATATAGATGTTCCAAGGAGGAATTTTCAGCCTAGAAATCATTTTCCCTCCTCTCAGACAAGGCTGGAAATTGAGGGACCTCCCATCAAGGTCCCTATTAATGCAACTTATGAGGTTGAAGAACCTGAAGATGAAGAGATTAATGAAGATTTTGAAGAACTTGAAGAAGAGGCTGATGAAGGACTGGAGGAACTTAAGGGATCTCGAGTTAATTTCTTCACAACTAAAGGTGTTGATGAAGAGGATGATTACGATGAAGTAGTAGTAGAAATGAACAGTGAGTCATATGCTGTTATGACTCAGGAACAGAAAAATAATAAGGAGAAGGTGACACAGCCTGCTAAAAGATCCAAGGAGCATCCCACGACTATCCCCATTGTTACAAAAAGAGGATCTCCTATTCCCACTACATCCACATATAAGGTGAGTTCTGCCAATTCTTCTTCTCCTAATTCTACTGCTAAAACTCCTTCTTCTCCAACTCCTAAAACTGATAAGCCTAAGATTCCTAGTGATGATAGCCCATCCACCTTTGGATTTTTTGATATCATTGATCATCTTAAGAAAACAAAAATCCAAATTTTAGAGGCTAAGTATTATCAAACTCATCCAAAATCCTTTGCCAAAATGGTCCACTTTGTCAATTCCCATTCCAAAAATTCACCCAATACTTCTAAAGTTATTTTTCCTACTCCATCCTCCACACCCCAACCAAACCTTGTAGCTGCAGTCACCTCACCTAATGAGAAAATCAAACCATTTTATGTAACCCTCCTCTTAGCTGGCCATAAACTCAACAACTGTGTCATAGATTCAGGAGCATCGGATAATTTTATGCCTTCTAAAGTGGCTCATGCTTTGGGTCTTACTCTCACACGTACTTATGGGTCCTGTTATTCTATGGAGAGTAAGGAGGTGCCTTTGGTTGGAAGGATTAAGGATGCCCAAGTAGCTTTTGTTGCTTTACCAGAAAAGAAGGTTTTAGCTACTATCTTGGTAGCTAATATCCCTCCTTCATATGGTATGTTGTTGAGTAGGAACTTCTGTAAGGATGTGGGAGGAGAAATTCAAATGGATTGGTCACATGCCCTTATACCAGTCAATGGCAAGATGAAGAAGATGTTTCCTGAGAAGCAATCTGAGTATATTGTGCAAAAGACAGATGATCCCAAAGCACAAATAATTTATGAAGATATTGGGTATGAAAACTATATGATTATGTCCTAGGATGAAACAAAACATCCCAAAGAAGTACTTCATGATCCTAATGGCGTTTGGAATTTGGAATTTGATGGAAGTTGTTCCTCAGCTGGGTCTGGAGTTGGTGTGGTGTTGATATCTCCTAAGGGAAAGGTTCATCCTTTCTCATTCAAACTATAGTTTGAAAATACAAATAACACAACAGAATATGAAGCTCTCATCCTTGGGCTTAATGTGGAAAAAGAAAAAGGTGTGAATAATATTCTAGCTCGGGGAGATGCGGAACTAGTTGTTAAACAAGTCAGAGACCTTTTCCAAGTAAAGAATAGAAGGTTGAAGCATTATAGAAATATGGTTTGGGATTATATTGAATTTCTTAACGCCTTCTCCATCGAGGTAGTCCCAAGGGAAAAGAACACCAGGGCTGATTCCCTAGCCGTGTCAGGGTCTTTACTCATACCTCATCCTGATTTCTCTCAGGACAAATTCACCATTGAAATGATCCATAGACCAAGTGTGCCGGATAATGCAAGCAACTGGCAGGTTTTCAATGATGATCAACATTTACTTTCTTTCTTGGAACTCAGGGATAACTTTGAACAATTATACTTCAAAGGAAGTGACAATTTGCCTCAAGAAAGTGTATCTTCCAATGAGGAAGGTGTTAAAGAGGAGATAGATCAAGATGGGTGCATCAGACTAAAAGGTAACAAGATCCCTAAGGGGTTGGTGAGTCTGGAAGAATTGTTTGATAAACATGATAGGTATGTTAAGTAAATTTTCTAGAGGAGCTCAACAATCTGCCGAATATGAAAATGTTAACATTGGGAGTTCTACTGACCCTAAAATGGTGAACATTGGGAAATGTTTCATGTAGGAGGAAAGGAATAAGGTAGTAAATATTTTGAAGAGATATGTTGATGTACTTGCTTATTCTTATGATGATCTTGAAGCATTTCATTCCAAAGAAATGCAACATTTCATCCCTCTCAAAAATATGATTAAACCTTTCAAAAAAAAGCAAAGGCAGTACAATCCAAAGATTGTTGACACCATTTTTCAGGAGATACAAAAGTTGTTGAAGGCCAAGATTATCTTTCCCATTCATCATTCAACTTGGATTGCTAACATTGTGCCTGTTAGGAAGAAAAATGGTGAGATTCAGATCTGTGTTGATTTTAGGAATCTGAATCAGGCTTCTCTAAAGGACAACTACCCCCTACCCATGATGGACCAGGTATTGCAAGTTGTTACAGGAGCTGAAATGTTGTCTATGCTTGACAGTTTCTCATGATACAATCAAGTAGAATTCAACACTGCAGATCAACATAAGACTGCCTTTACCACTCCTTGGGGTACTTTTGCTTACAAGAGGATGCCTTTTGGACTCATTAATGTTGGTGCCACCTTTCAAAGGGATATGGACTTGGCCTTTGGAAGCCTGAAAGGAAAATGCATTGTCGTGTATCTAGATGACCTAACTGTATTTTCCAAAGATAGAGCAGATCATTTTCAACATCTGGAAAAGGTTCTCTTGAAATGCAGAGAACATGGGGTCTCTTTGAATCCCAAGAAGTTTGTCTTTTTTGTCATGGAGGGAAAATTGTTGGGACATGTTATCTCTAAGGAAGGAATCAAGATTGATCCTAAATGAGTCCAAGCTATTCAGCAGATTCCTCTTCCTACAAGTAAAAAGGGAGTGCATTCTTTCTTTAGTAAGATCAAATTCCTGAGAAGATTCATTCCTGATTTTGTAGAGCTAACTTTTAATATCTCCCAAATGATGAAAGGGAAGCAAACATTTGGCTGGTCTCCTGAAGGGAAGGAAGCATTCGAAGGCATTAAAAAGGCTATTGTTAGAAATCCTATCTTAGCATGTCTAGATTTCAGAAAAGATTTTATCATCTATTGCTATGTCACAAAAAGTACCCTGGTGGCTGTGTTAACCCAGAAAGACTCTGAAGATCACGAGCTCCCAATTGCATTCATGAGCTATATTCTTAAGAATCATGAGCTAAAATATACTATGATGGAGAAACATGCTTTTGCAGTGGTTAAAGTTGTTAAGCAGTTTCGATTCTATATTCTTAACTCTCACTCAGTAATACTTGTGCCTGATACAACCATCAAGTCCATTCTTACACAACAAGAATTTGGAACTAAGAGAGGAAACTGGGTCGCAAAGGTTCAGGAATATGATATTGATATCAGACCAACTAAACTAGTCCAGGGTAAAGGCCTATGTGAACTCATCGCTGAAGGAGCTGGTCATGGGTTGCCCAAGGATGAGGATGATGTTCCTATTGTTTTGTTTCTCAGCTCAACAGATGAATGGTATGCTGAAATTTCCCACTTCCTCACCTATGGTGAGTGTCCATCTCACTTAACTGCTAAGGAGAAGAGAGATATCAAGTTAAGATCAACACAATATGTGTTGCGGAAAAATGCTTTGTTTAAACGTGGAGTAGATGGAAGATTTTTGAAATGTGTTGACAAGGAGCAGACAAAAGAATATTTTCTCAGCCTTCCATGATCAAGCCTGCAGAGGTCATTTCTCATCTGCTGTTACTACCCACAAAATTCTACATGTAGGGTATTATTGGCCTACTTTGTTTAAGGATGCATCAAAATGGGTTGATAAATGTGAAGCTTGTCAAACTTTTGTGGGAAGACCAAAGTTAGCCGCTTTACCACTTAAGCTAGTTGTGATTGAAGAACCCTTTCAACAGTGGGGTTTGGATTTTATTGGAACACTCAACCCATCCTCAAGTGCAGGGCATACTCATGTATTGACTGCCACAGATTATTTCACTAAATGGGTAGAAGCTATCCCAGTTAAAAGTACCACTTCAGAGGTAGTATGTAATTTCATCAAAGAGAACATCCTGATAAGGTTTGGAGTACCCAACAAGATTGTGACTGATAACGCTTCAAATTTTTCTTCTACTAAAATGATGGATTTCTATTATGGATATGGTATTTCCCTTGCTCATTCTTTAGACTACTATCCTCAAGGGAATGGTCAAGCAGAATCAAAAAACAAAAAATTTGGTGACCATAGTAAGAAAGCTTGTTAATGAGTCTCAGAGGAATTGGCACAAGAAGCTCTATGATGCTCTCTGGGCGGACATGATTACACCTAAAAGAGCAACTGGGATGTCTCCTTTTCAAGTGGTGTATGGTGTGGAAGCCCAGCTACCGGTGACAGTGGAGCTACCAGCTTTGTATTTGATGAAGGCCATTGAAGACACTAGTTTCAGTGATTCTCTAGATAAAAGGATCATGTATCTGCAAAAGTTGAATGAAGATAGGATACAGGTTTTTGATAGAATATATGCCCATCAAGAGAAGGTGAAATATTTTGTTTGACAAGAAAACCAGATCTAGAGATTTCAAAGTTGGAGACATTGTTTTGCTATGGGATAAGAGACATGAACCTCGAGGAAGCCATGGTAAGTTCGATTCTCTTTGGCTTGGTCCTTTTAGAATCAGGCACTTTGCTGGTGAAAATTCTTTCTATCTTGATTATATGGATGGATCCTCTCTCCCACTTCCTTATAGTGGGCAGTACCTAAAATTGTTCAAGTCCTAGGTGAAAAGGAAGTCTTATGTATATTATGTATAGGGTGTGTTTTTTTTCCCTTGCATTTTTCCTTTCCTTGTTTTGTTGTGTTGTCTTCTGTGTTGGTTTTCCCTTGACTCTTTTTCCCAATGGATAAAGCACTGGTCTTCTTCCCCTGAGTTTTCTTGAGTTCTTGTCTTGCCTCGTTCTTCTAATCTAGTCAAGTCATCCCCAGAAAGAGCCAGTTGTTGTCCTCTCAAAATTTCCCCTCTTTTGAAAGTCTGAATTTTGAAAAATTTGAGTTGGCACCTTTAATAATGTCCTAGTGAAGAGAAAACTTGAAGAGATGGTGAAAATTGCATTTTTTGGAGTCTTTTTGGTGATTTGTGGGTCTGTCAAACATTTTTGTCCCCCATGTCCCAAGTTCCTCTGGGCCCTCTATTCACCGATTGGCCACTTTCCCCACAAAATTCCTAACTGTCAGATTTTTCAGAACTTTTTGGCCTGTTTGTCCCAAGTTCACCCAGGCTTCCTGTTACCCGATCGTCTGCATCAGCCGCATCGGGTACTTCACGTACTTTTGTCCCATCTGTCCCAAATGTGTTTGGGCTTTCTATTCCTGCATCACGTGCATCGGCCGAATTTCCTCCATCCCTTGTGTCCTCACACCCTTCGCGTATCTAAGTTCCTGGACCACCCATGCTCATTTGGTCCACTTTTCCCGCATTGCCCATGTCGGCCAGATCACATCTTCACGTCCCTCATGTCCCAAATGTACCAAAGACCATCTGAGCCAGTTTTTTCCACTTTTCCCACTTTTCATCTTTTTGAGTCGGTGCGGGGTGAATTTAATATGCATTTAATAACTTTATATCTTTTGAAATGGCTATTTAATTGGACTTTCCCCCCTCACATTTGTCACATTTCTCACTTTCTTTCTCTTGCATGAATCCTTTTAATTAAAGTTGTTTGCTTGTGCCCCTACATCCCTTTGCATCCTCATTAAGATTTTGATCTTGGAAGGTTATCTCCTTGCACATTACAAAGATGAAGATCAAGTTTCAGGGCCAAGAACATGTATCACCTCTTGAATCCTTTGTACCAGATATCAGAGACAGTGAGGTTTGGCACTTAGATTTCACAGATTTTTGGGGAAGATTAACATGCTCAAATCCAGCTCCCATGGCACAAATGATTAGTGATAGTGGACTTGCATACGCATCTGGTTTTCCTATCTCTGTATAGTGTGCAGATATGGTGCTTGCCTGCGGAGCCCATTTTAACCCTGATACCAAGGAACTCACCAATGTGCATGGTGAATTAATCACAAAACTAGATACTGTTGCCATTACTGCTTCTTTGCGCATTCCAGAAACTGAAGATTCCATAATTCTCACTCGTGCCCAAGCCCAAATCATGTTCAACTAAGAAAGTGACAAATACAAGGCACATATAGAAAAGTCATGGTTAAAGAACCCTAAGAAGGGAGCATCCTGACTCTCCAAGGCATTATACAGGGTTGATTTTAATGAGGAGCTGTCTGACTTTATCATTTTTCTCACCCATATCATGGGGTTTCCTTCCACCAATGAGTTTCACTTCTGGATGTGCCCCATCATCAAAATCATCTATGTGAGGGCAAGAAAAACATCAATTGGGCCGAGATTATTTGCATGAATTTGACTGAGTAGTTGTCTAGTGTTCAATAGACTAAGAAGTTCTATATGACTTCTTATCTCATGTATACCCTGGCTGCATCCCGGAAGTGGTTTAGTTTCACCTACATAGAGGGCCAGAAGAATGAGCCTATTTATGCATACTACCCTTAGTTTACCCTGGAAACTAGCAATCACAATTTCAGAAGAGTCAATGATGCTTTCACCATGTACATTGTAAGAATCTTGGAGGGAAACACTGCCAGGAGATTTTTTGATGAAGCTATGAACCTGATAGCCAAGTATGGGGATTTCTTTATCCAATTCAGGAGGTTTTCATACATCAAGTTGAATGGCTATGAGAGCACACCCCTCAAGCTCCCTATGTTCTGTGGTGATAAGATGGCCTTGGTTGAAATATGTAGACAACTTGATAAGCTACATAGGACATGCAGAGACAAGAAGATCACTAGCCTACATTTCCCTATCTCTTTGGGAAACTATACATGTAAGATAGCCTTGGATGCCCAAAATGTAGAAAGGGATATTACTTATATCACTGTTCATTTCTTCAGACCCAGATCTTGCTTTGATCTAAAGAAGTTTATTGAGCAGAACCTCAGGATAAACTATCATCACAAGCCAGATACTAAGGATTACTGGGCTGACTGTGCAGATGATTTTGAGGCCATGCGAAGGGACTCTGGTAGACTCTCTCTACAACACATCAGAGATCTCAATCTTTACCAGGTTCCTGAAGGACTTAAGGAGGATGAGGAGGACTTATAGTCCTTTGAATATGAGACAAAAATCAAACACACTCCTTTGGAGGATCTGGATTGGTACAAGAAAGAGAGGGATGATTTGGTTGAAATTATGGCCCTTGTTCTTGTAAGAACTAAAGTTTGGCTTGATAGGAAGATTCGTGAGTTCAAGAAGAGTCAAGGTGGATCTTCTTCCAGAGACACCTCTACACCAGGGAAGGAAGCACATACAACCAA
Organism: Taxus chinensis; assembly: GCA_019776745.2. Taxonomy (NCBI): domain Eukaryota; kingdom Viridiplantae; phylum Streptophyta; class Pinopsida; order Cupressales; family Taxaceae; genus Taxus; species Taxus chinensis. The sequence goes on along the minus strand of CM034155.1, from coordinate 466,126,495 downwards.
CACCGAGGTTCTTGAGAAAACCCCTCATTCTTCCTCAATGAAAGAGCTTGAGTCATCTACTCCTTCTTCTACCCAAGTATACCAAAAGAAGATCAGAGAAGTCAAACAGGAACCAATTGATGAAGAGCCTCTTCTTGAGCATCCAGAGCTAACTTCAGGACTAGAGAACATTATTGTTCTTAGGGAGAGTGATGATGGTGAAATACCAAATCCTGTAGGAATTCTTGAAGTAACAGTTGAAAAAGAAAAGGAAATGTCTAGTGCAGAGCCTCCTTGTACCGCAGACTCCTCTACAAAGGAAGCTCCCGATACTCCCACCACTTCACAATTAGAGGAAACATGGTCAATACTCTAAGTGCCATGAGTTCACTTGCTCTTGGGCCCCTTGTTCCCTCTTCTTCTTCTTCTACTTTTTCTTGGGTGCAACCCATGGTTGACAATAGGAAGAAGAGAGCTTCTTCTCATATAATAGGGCCCAATTTTGATGTTGTGGCATCCCTACTAGGAACTACTCCTCCTCTAGCTAAGAGATCCAAGAAAAATTCAAGGATAGTAACTGTTGCTCAAGGCCAACAGTTCCTAGAGATTGCAAAGCCCAAGGTGGATAAGGTAGAGCAGGATCTCTTGGTCTCTGATTTAGAGTTTTCTAGAATCCCAATGGGGGAATCCACTCCTGAAAGTGAAGTTCATAACCTTCAAGAAATAGTGATAAAGGTTATTGAATGAGTAGAGAAGGGAAAAACAAACTATAGAATAGTTGGAAGAACATAATCAAGTTCTTTCCAACTTTATCAAGTCACTATTGGCCAAAGATAAGGTTTTAGACCCTACCCCACTGACTGCTCTTCCATCCCCCCATGATTCTCAGCGAGGATGAAGTTCAGAGCATCAAAGATATACATAAGTATTCTACTTATGGAAAGGCCTTGGAAACCATGGTTGATGATATGATTATAGCTGGCTTGAATTTCATTGAGGAAGCCTTCAAGGCCAATGAGAAGGTGATTAATCTTCAGTAGAAACTCACTTCCTCAATAAGGGCTATGGATAAAGAGTTGAAGATCTATGGGTTAGTTGTATTACAGATCTTCATCTTATGGGCCAAACTGATGAAAATATCTGGTTGGCTAATAGTATTTTTGATGAGGCCAAGAATAAATTGTCAAAGGCATGGGTTTTTGGTGTAGAATGGAAGATGAAGGTGTTGGAAGAAGCACTGGGTGAGCTAAATAATGGGTGGTAGAAAGGAGAGTCCTTCAAAACTTATGTTTCCTCTATTTTTAAATATATTCATTGCCATCTTTATGATGAAACCTCAAGTGTTCCTTGCTCTCTTCAAGAGATCAAAGCTCAGTTCAGAATATTTTTCCAGGAAGAATTTTTCAAAGAAGAATTAATTACCAAAGAGAAGATAAAGGACATTTTCTTTCTTCAATCTGTAATTACTGAGGTAAATAAAGAATACTTGGGGCATACCGAGTTCGATAAAGATATAGAAAAATATCTAGGCACTTGGTCCCACGCTACTGCTAACACATTAATCCCATGAGGTATAGAGATAGTTGAAGCATTGAAGAAATTTAGATATTGGATCCTCAAATTGGTGGGCCCACCTCAGCCATAATCAGATGTTTCTTCTTCTGGATTCTCTTTTTCTCCTTCTATTTTTAAGTTTTGAGCTCCTTGTAAATTAATTAAGGATATTGTATTGAGCATTTCCTTAATTAATCTTTTAGTTAAAAGAAACGGTTACCAAGTGTAACTAATTTGTAATCTATATAATGAGATCTCCAAGCCATTATAAGGGGTTGGAAATTTGACTATTTTTGAAAGTGTAAAAGAGTTTAAAAATCTATCAATACAAGAAGACTCCTCTTTCTGTTCTATCTGTGGTTATTCCTCCTTTCCTATCTGTTAAATTATTAAATCATTTATCTATTTCTGCATCAAGAAGCTTTGTATTCTCATGGATGTCATCTCTGGAACTTTGTGTCTATGGAATAAACATCTTATGGTTTAACGTAAATGATTTTGTTATATATGGTCATAAGTCAACATTTATAAGGAATTATTTTGCTATCTATATTTCCTGAGAATGCCACTCTTCCTTTTCCCACTTCCTAGTTCTTCTGTCTTTTTGCATTGATAATTGGTTATATAAAAACACTTCCATGATATCAGAGTTCCTCTTTAAAACTAAACGTTGTACATTTGTAAATAGGTTTTTGCCTTTAAATAAGGGAACCTCTCCCATTAAAGAGGAGGGACTTATGTCCCCTGACTGTTGCTTTCATTAAAGTCCTTATTTGACAACCAACAGGATGATGAGGTGGCTCCATGTAGGATGCTAATTCATCATCCCCCATCCTAAAACTCAAGTCAAACACACCAAGACCAAGAAACATCAATTCACAAGCAAGGAATATGACAACCCACATGGCTCAAAAATTGCACACCATGCTTTCAAGGGACATAATAAATTGGATTAGAAAGAAAGTGCAATGATTTTCCTTCTTTTACACTCAAAAATGGACAAAGAAGTCAAAATTAAGCTTCCTAACCCATAGGTAAGGTTGTTGGGTCAAATTTAGAGGCATGTTACAAGTCTTTGTTGTCCCACAAGTCTCCAGAAGTGCCCTGAAGTCAAAATCCGAATTTTGAACTTGGGGTGGAGTACAACACTCCCAAATCAACATAAATTCTTCTTACACAAGGACTACAAGGTTACGTCATCACTATTAGTCACATCTCTACTGTGGTTTAACAAAGCAAGAAGGGTTAATTCTAATAAACACACATTTACACATGCTAATAAAGTGAATGTTTTTCCAAATTTAAATACAAAAACCATAAATAAGCACATATAAAAATTAAATAAAGGGACACAATTCACCCCATGGCCACATATGTAAAATCACCCCCCCATGGGAGACTTCCAAACAAGACATGCAAAACATACACTAAACAATATTACACAAGTTGTCAATTTGGCCTCGTTGCTCAACGCTCGACATCCTTTCATGGTTGGTCCCCTATCCACTTCGATGTTTGTGATAAAATTCCTGCACACAACAAATACCTCTCTTGTCTTTTGGCCATATTAAAAACATTGAGAACATATGTATATAAAATCAATGTTCATCATTCAACATTTAACAATTCTATTTTCCATCAATATGTCAAACTCTAAACATAACATCCATACGATACAATTCTACTCAAAACATCCCATAACATGTTGTGTCAGTAGGAAATCCATTTCATGAAAATCAACATATATCAACTGTCTAACATCACTCTCTAGTGCATCATAATAAAACATAACATCATAGTGTCAATAATTCATATATCAATGCAATCTATCATCTACTTATCAGTGTCTCAAAATCAAATGTCTAAACATCAGTCCAATAGTCTCAATATCAAGATAGAACAATGTCAAAGAGGAGTGGACACTACACTGATATTTTTCTTATTAGGTTTTTAATCTAGTTGACGTTTTTGAGGATCAATTCCATCTCAATAGTTTTCATTTGTGCATGAAAAAATTTATATTCATATTCATAGGGTTAGTTGTCTTCTAACAAAAGTTGGATTGTCTTGTGGTAATTAGGATGCTATCAAACACACCTCCATATTTTTGAGGATTTTTGGTAGGAATATTACTTCCTTTTATATTCAGGACCATTTTGTTTTTAAATGTTTACCTTATTATGAGATAAAAAGGTAATTTTGTTGCTTCTTTAGAATACAATATATTATAGGGGTTATTTCTTTTATAAATAACTATTTTTGATGATTTTTCAAATTATAGAGTTTTGTCAATCAATCGATTTTAAAAAACTTACTAAATATTCTAATAAAATATACATATATTTGTGAAATATCAAAATAAACATGTTTAAAAAGTAAATTCTATGTTTTTCTTTAGATCTCATATACCATGCATATGTTCACCAAATTTCACTTATAAATTATGTCTATATAATAATATACTTATAAAAAAATTCCATTCATTAAAAATACCCTACTTCAGAGACTTGTTAAATTGTCAAATGCTTCATGCCTTTTCAGAACTACATATTCTTGGCTTCTTTCTTTCAAGATATGTTTGGTCTTCGCCAAAATTTGGCTAGATATTCTACTTCCTCAATGATTGGTATGCAGATAATTTCTTATTTAATTCAAATTATTTATTCTTCAACATTTAATACGATGCAACTTTCTAATAAAATTATAGATGGGGAAAATTCACTAAAGCATAAAATTAGGACATTACATATTATGTTTCTTACTTGTTCTTTTCATTGTATTATAAATGATAGAGAAAAAAAAATTAAATAAGTTGTATGATATCCACCTTGTAGGGAAAACATTGTATATCGTATACATGTTTCCTATTGTAGAATGAAATGGAACTCGCCTAAATATTCAATCTTTGATTGTCTCCCAATGTGATTTCTTATAGTGTCATGTCAAAAAATAAATAAATAATTAAAAGAGTGGTATATGTCAATAAAGGCAAGAGTTAAGGAGGTGGTTGGAGATGTTCTGCAGATTAGGTGAAGGCCTGTTGGAGAGGGAAATATGGCATGCAATAGTGGTCAAAGCATGACGTCCCCAAAAATGCCCGCGGACCTGTCTTTTCCCATGCAAAATAATACATGCACTTTATTTATAGATCTAAATGCATTCAACCACTTGTAACCCAAGTTAACAATGTAAAGTTAGCAAAAATTGGATAGTTGTAGCAGGGCATAGTGTGGCATTGGCCTCTCACAGAAAATTAGCGTTGGTTTAGTGTTTGACCAAATGAAAGAATGTGGAAACGTTTATTGGAATATGTTTTACCAGTGCTCAGAAGATATGGGTTTTATCTCGATAGAGTCACACAGTTTTAGCAATGCAACTAATAGGTCTCCAACCTGATATTTTACTTGTACACTTCCATAATGTGCCAAATTTGAGCTCCTGAACAAGGTAAGGAACAAACATCCATCAAAGCATAAAAGATAGAGGACTTTTGTCTGATCTTACAGTTGCAAATTCTCTTGTAGATGTGCATGCAAAATGTTGAACCTTTCTCTAGTCACATGAAATTCTTGATAGTGTGTGTCAAAGAGATGTTTTTCATGAAATGCTTTGACTAAAGGATGTACACGAGATGGGTTTGTTGAAAAGGCCTAGAAAATTTCAAGAAAATGTGATGGGTAGGTGTAAATATAGGTTCCATTAGCCTTTGTTAGCATCCTCCACCCTGTACCTAATGGAGGGTTTATAACAGGGCGTAAACATCCATTTCAACATAATGAGGAGGGGATTTTTTCAGATGTTGTTTTTGCAAATGTTTAGGTAGTCATGTACGCTGAATGTGGAACCTTATGTAGGGTAGGTAAAGGGTTTGAGTGATTTTTTTTTATTAAAAAAAAGAACAAAAACATGTGGCTTTGGGGGACATCCTAGAAAGCAAGTTTTACAGTAAATGTGCTTGGAAAGTCTCTCAAGGCTATATATTCTGATTGATGGAAGACATATAATCCATCCATAAATATGGAGGTTACAAAATAGACATGATCTCCACAATAAGTAGTCTCCATGTTTTAGATGTGATATAAGAAATGGTTTTCAGCGAATCTCATTCTAAGGGCAATATGGAACAATGGGTGGCGCTTCTCAATTATTGATAAATGATGTAGTGTAATGATAAATAAAAAAGGAGAGAAGGGAAATTAAGGCAAGGCATGCTGACTTTTTTTTTAAATGCATAAGAGAAATGTTTTGTTATGGACATCCACAACTAGAATTTAACTATTTGAACCATTCATTTGGATTCCTCCATGAGATATGCTTTGTGGGCTACAATAGTTGCAAGGAACACTCAGGTTGGAGCTTTGGATATACCCCAAATGGCTGCAAACAAGTGCAATCGATGGGTGCAATGTCAAACTCCCCAACTCCTGCCTCACCAGTTCAATTCCAGGCATGGTTCTTCTATCCTTATCTTTCATAATTCTTATCATTTAGTTTTTCATTTGTAATAAGATAAAATTTTAAACCGTAGGAATTATCATCGATCTATTTGTTTAAATAATCATGTTTTCAAAACAATAAGATGTTATAACTTAACTTACAGGATCCAATATTTCGTGGAAAATAATGGACTTACACCCTCACTCTGTGTTGATCTATAAAATGTCCCAACCAAACCAGATTGCTTCAGTACCTATTTTTATTGACAGGTTGAAGTTGAGCCCCTGTAAATATGTTGACTTCTCCCTTATTAAAACAGATAAAGCACATATTTCAGATACTTGCAAAATAACACTCGTAACTCCGGAAAGGAGATGTTAAGTTTCCTATGTGTACCTTGTCATGTGAGGAGTCACTTTAATCCTTGAATCAACCTCAAATGATCATCTGTGATCTTTTTGACACCTTTCTAGGAGCCCGGGTACACCGTTTTATAGTGGTAGGAAGCTACTAAATTTGAAAATTTGGATTTTGTATCAGCTCGTTGTTTAAATATTGGACAACGAAATGCTTATCTGCCTTCTCAAACCTCTAGTATTTTTACTAGAAACTTTCCTGGAACCTTCAGTTTGTTGAAAAATACTCTTCTTGATAGTTTGGCAAAGGCAATTTATAGGCCTCCAGTCACATTTTGACTAGGTCAAAACTGGACCAATTACGACCGATGGCTCCAACAAACCAGTTACCATTTGAAAACCGTTTGTAGGTTCTCAGTCCCGTCGACTCTGGTGAATTATCCATATAGAGGGGAACTTGTAGAAAGTTTCTTATGTCACGTTTGTCCATCAAATGTCAATTTTGGACATGGTTTTCTGAGCCCTCGAGCTAACTTTTATTCATTTACAACTAGGCCAATTACGACCAATGGCCTTGAAAAACTAACCTCCGTCAGTTCATATGAACTCTTTGTATATATTTGGATGCGTATAAACTTAACTGTGGTATGTTTGGTCATCGGAAGACAACATTTGAAAGTGGTGTCTTAGCCTTCGAACCTGATTTGAACGTTTTTGTAGCGAGTAGGAAAATGTAAAAAAGTAAAGTTGTAGGACCCTCGTCGGGTTACCAAACCACTATGGAAACTTGTTGAAACTTTTAAATAACTATTTAGAACTCTACCTTATGGCTTGTTTTGTGAAATTTGACTTTAGGGAGAATAGTGTATCTTTCTCTTTCATGTCTCTTCCTCTCTCCTTGGTTACGAAATGAAGTGAAATGAATACATGTATTTAAGCCCTTTCCTTTCCAATGCAAATTATTAATGTTATTATGTAAATGGGAAAATACAGACGTTAATTACATTAGATTAGGGTGGATGCCATGCCAGTGATTTATCACTGATTTCATGCTCTCATGGTTTTGTAAGATGTAAGAAATATGGCAAAAAGATGTTGTGAAATTCATTGTTTATTGTTGTACTTTATATTGGTCATTGTAAAATGTATATATGTATAATGTAGTCCCATGTTACAGAAAAGTTGTATTTTAAATTTGCTAATATGTATGAGATGCTAGTTTTAGGAATACCTTGGGAAATGTGCATTTAATCATAGGTGTAAATTTGATTCATATTTATGTATGGTAAAAAGGAATGATATATGTATGTTAAATGAATTTGAATTCAATATATTGTAGATCGTGTCTAGTGTGCAATAGATGATTAAATAATTTGTGTTGTGTTTCTTACCTTGAAAATGTAATAAAGGAATCTAACCACAACAGTCAACCCTAGTATAAGATTCGTGCATAACTTGTCTTCATTTGTGATCCTTCTTAGCATAGAATAAATTGAAACCATAGAATGAACTTAAACCTTGTACTCAATGGCACCTCCTAGTTTAGGTAAATAAGACCCCTAGTTTGAGTTTAGCATCATAGTCAGTATGTTTAGTGACATTGTCATGAACCCATATTTTAGGAACGACATGGTCCAACTTTATCTAGAGTATGTGGTTTCCTTCTAGGTTAGGTAACCGCGAGGAGAATGTTATCTCTTCATGCCCGATACCATGTTGAGTGGTGAAGAATACCTTAGAATTCACCTTAAGAGTCCTTGTTTGAAGCAATGACTATGTAATGTAACCTTACCATTTATGGAGCATGTAGAGCTATTTCTCCCTTAGTATCGTAGTGGACTAGTAACAAGTCTTACAAAGTTAGATCTAGAATTTTTACTTGTCATCGAATGAATTCCTTATGGTACCCCCAGACGACACAAGTGGAGAGAGTGAAATAGTTGTGCTATGACTTAGACTCTTGTTAATAAACTCTTTAGTTCCTCTCAGCTAGATGTATTACCTTGGTTACCAAAAACATAACACCTTGGTCTTTCATGAAGGTTGTTTAGCATAATTATGTGCTCCCACCTTAAACTCATATATAGTTGAGGCGTAGATCCTTAGGTGCAATTGGAATTAAACTAAACCTCACTTGATTGTGAGGTTAACTTGGGGTTTGTGTGTAGTTATAATGCTTCCAATCATATACTTCTTCAAGATGTTAGAAAATTACTTTCGTAACTCTTTATGTTAAAAAGTGACGCAAAAAAGAGACCTAAGAAACAATGTAAATGAAATGAGAAACAAGAGTATATGTGATAATGGCTTATGAACAAATTTTCACTTGAAGTCCTTATGGTTGATTTAAGCATTGATTTTTTGTTAAGAATGGTTACAATTTGTTTTTGGTGGTACTAAGCATTTGAGCCAATATAGAGTCCACTAAAAATAAAATAAAATAAAATTATGTCATGTAAATGCTTAATTGAATTAATATAAATTTGGAACTAAAATAACCATAGTACGAGAACAAATGTACTTCTAATGGAAGGAAGTTTATAGGAAAGGGAAACTTGATGCTTCATCCCGTTTGAATCGTATTTTTTTCTCCCTCGACAACTTATGGTTGGTCCCCTTGCATAATGAGGGTAAAATTAAACATCAACTTAACATATTTTGAGAAACAAACCTTTAGCATAAGAGCGAGAGAATTAATAACTTTGTATGCAATTTGAAATATGGAAAATAATTATGTAAGTTATGGAGATTGTCATAAGGGATAAAGAGAAAACTTGAATGGTCGAACTGTATGTTGAATGTGGAATGAACTTATGAATTTGTAGGTCGAAAAAGGAGAAAATTATTCTTACATAATAATGTTATTGGAATGTTAGTCATAACAAAGATGTAATCATGGTAATGATGTGTTATGGGTTTGTCAATCCTTGAGTCCATTTTCTTGTGGTGGGGTTGTTCCTAGCATTCATTTATTGCGGAAAGTGTGGCATAGACATGTATATGGTGTTTTCATGTGTCTATGTAAGTCGATGACTTATGTAAGTGTCGTATGCATTGTTGAGTTTCTCTACTTGGAATCTTGTGGTGTTGCTTAGTGAGCAATTTAAGTCAAAAAAATAATTATCCTAGTATTATTATTGTTGTATTTGTGTGTGTAAAATGTGGGTGTTACAAGTTTTCCTACATTAGACACTTGTCCCAAGGAGTTGGATGTTGATTTAGGATTTCTTTGGCACTAGTGGGCTCCTTGCTTTACAATTAATATTATCAAATCATCACGATATTAAATTTAAGATTAAAATGATTATGTGATGATCAAATAGATGTCAATTTTAATGTAGTTATTAGCATTTTATAAGTATACACAACCCTCTTCCATATAAATATATAGCCATATATTTGCACATGGGATCTCTATATAACATAGTAGTTTTAATAGAATTATTACATCCATACAAATTTATATTTCCTTAAAATTTAACAATATCCTCTTATTTCTTAACTAAGAAAAACATTGATAGTTATGAGACCACCACATTTATCTCCATATGCTATCACACTTATGTTGTACCCAAATTCAAATAGTTTGAACTATTTAAGAATTCTATCATATACGACCATTTATATAAGGTCTCGTATGTCACTTTGAGAGCTATGACTGTCCAAAAGGTAAATACCAATTTTCAATTGAAACTATTGTGCACTTAATTATAAGACAGAAACAAACAATTGTAATATTTTCATTATTGTACCTTTATGCTATATTTTAGTGTCTTAGCTACTACATTAAATGTTATGTTCTACTAGATGTTTAATAACATTTATTTCAAAAACGTTGCAGTTGTCATTTCAAATAAAATTAATAAGGCTTCTGGATTTGATAACAGGTGGTAGAGACTAGTAGAACAGAGGCACATGGATTTTTGTCACTAAATAACTAGAGATTTTCAAGATTTGGAGTAATTATTATTTTTTCGATTTTTATGTTAATCGAAGAGGTAGAATATTTTTTTAAAATTATTAGCTGAACTATAGTGTAAACTATATCGTGGTATCCTCAATAAATTTTGAGGGTTAAGTATGATTCTTCAAATTCTAAGATACATTATATTTTGGCGATAAAAAGTAAAATAAATACTAATTTCTGATATGCAGTTCCTTTAAAGCGTAAACAATTCGTTTTTAGTATTATTTGTTAAAAAATATGATGAACATTGATGATTAAAGTCTTCGTAATCTTATATTGTTTATCCAAATATTTCTAGTTAGGATAGCACATTAGGTGAAATTATTGATGTGTTATGGCATTAGTTTTTTGTATTCATAGACATGTAACATTAAAATTATAAAACTTCTATTTGAATGTGAGCCAAGACATTTTTTTTTGGAAAACATAAATGGGTTGTAGTGAGGCATAGGTACTTAACTAGTGTGTGACAAGGTTATCAGTTTATATTTTGTAATGGATTCGCACAATAAAATATTGTCATATAAATAACATAGATTTATACGTTATAGGGATGCTTTGAGTTAGGATATATTATTCTGAAACCTAATATCTGATTTAAAATCAATTGAATAATCATATAAATTATTTTAAAGGTTGCGCAATATAGTAAAATGTTTTAAAATCCTATTCTAGGGTTACCTAGAGAGATATTAGTGTTTTCACATTTTATCAAACACTTAGAAAAAATCCGTATTTCCACAATTCAACTCATGAAACTTTTTGGAAAATATCATATAATATTGTTTAGCTATGTATATTAATTAAAAATGATTACACTCATTTAATAACCAAAAATTGAAAATTTTCTTCCTTTAGCTTTAGGAATATTTATGAAATTTTAAGTGCCTTTTATATTAGTGTTTGCAATGAGAACTCATGAAAGTGCTAAGTGAGTAAATGAAGTGATTTGAACTTTTTTATATAGGGTTCCAAATTTAATTTTCTATTAATATATACCGAAGTGGATAAAATGGCTTTTAAAATATAATAAAATTGAAAGCAAACTTAGAAAATGAGATTTTGAATGCAATATGAAATATGTATCATGATAAGAAGAGGTTTAAAATATTTATTTATGAATTTGTATTCATAATGTGATGACAAATCAGTGTGTAGAAATAAGAAATTTTGGGAGAGACGTGATAGTTTGTAGTGATAGAATGTAGATATTTGTCTTAGTAAAAGAGCATTGTCATAGCCAAAAATTTCAAAGGAAAAATTGTCAAATTTGAGTGTCTACATTTCCCCCTTTAGGTATGAAATTAAAATTACATGCTAAAACTAAAATGTACTTGAATTTGTAGACACGCTTTTTCTTTTCTCAAAGTTTTTTATGTCTAGATGTGTTGGTTGGCATGCTCCATGTTAAATCCTACAACAAAAAGCATAGTCAATGTTAATAATAGAAAATTATCTATAACTAAAATGAAAATGTAGAATTTGAACTTGCATAAAGTGAAATAAATAAATGTAAAGCATGTAAAGAATAATTCTCTTTGTCCTATGGAGGGAGAAACTCCCTTTCTTTTCTTTTACATGGGGATTACGATTGTATTGTTGAACTTTTCAGAGGATTATGGGTAATTTTTCCCCAATTGTGTAAAAGGATGAAGAGGCGCATTGGGTGCACGTAAACCAAAACTGAATAGAAGGTAGAGAGAGAGGAATATAGAGTTATCAAAGTATCCCATGAAGGAATAAGACCATGTATCAAATTATTTATTAACCAAAATATCTTCCCCTTTAAGAGGATGGAAGGAATTCTTAAAAATTACTTAGCCTCTTTGATACCTTTTGTAACCCCATGTGCCAAAATATTATAAATGGATCTAGGTCCAATATTGTATATATAGACACAAATTATAAGAGATAATGGGTGCCCACATTCCTTTCTTACATGAAAGACAAATGAATAGGAGTGTGTAAAGATGATGATTGAAAATGAGATATGTGCCCCCAAAATCTTGTATTTGTTATAATATAACTCATTGAATAAGGATCATGTAAATTATGAAAATTACTTGTTTCATTTTTTTTTTATTAAAGGGATATTCAATTACCCATAAGGCTATTTATATAACCTACAAGTTACTTGGTATTATCCATAGGATTCACTCCTAAGGGCATGCATATTAATCTTATATCATACCTCCGTTACACAATAAAAAAAGGGTAAGTCTAAAGGAGGTGATGTACAACTTTTTGTTTTGTTTAATGTTTTACGGTCATGATTCCTTTGCTCACTTACAGATTGATTTAGTACACAAGAAGAATTAATTACATAATAGGCTCTTTATCCATAGCAAGAGTATTTAATCACATTACAAGGAAGATCATGTTCAATTTACCATAGAGTCTACATAACATGGATCATTTTTACTCACCACAAGATGGATTAAACATTATAAAAGAATGATCTAAAAAAACTCTTCTCCTAGCACGCTAAAAAAATAAGGTTACATTTCTACAAACTAATCACCATTTAAAAATTTGTTATGGTTCACAAGTATCTCTTAGTATTGATCCATAGAAACCAAATGATAAAAAGATTGGGTATTGGGTTTATTAATGATCCCAACTCTTAAGATGGCATTAAAGGTTAGTTGGCGGTCTTTTCCAATCATCAGGTGGTTGGTCCAAGAGAATTTTTACATTATACTTAAAGTTGGTTTTCTATGGAGCACAACCCTAGGAGAAGGCATTCTCCTTAATGAACACACAACAATCAAATATAAGGTGGAAAAACATACACCAAGACAAGGTAAAACTATGTCGATCATAATATTCGGGTTTATAACAAAATTACTAAGCATATCGGATATGAAAAAAACACAAACTTGGGCTCTTATAGATTTAAACTAGGAGATGTTATTAAGTGTAAGGATTTAAATTTATTAATTTAGTTCAAATCAGAATTTATAACTGATAAGTTAGATTTAAGGATTTCGTGATCCTTTATCCCATTTAGCATGACCTCAATAACTCTCCAACTTACCTTGTAACATTGGTTTATAACTTGATATAATTTTATATCCCATCATCTCTAAGGATAAAACTACCAGTATAAATTGAGAGTAATAAGGTATATCTTTTGACAGAAGAAGATAGTTTCCTTTTTTTCACTTAAGGAATCTTTACTTCATCTATATGTTTACAACATCATATATATTTAGAAAATACCATTATAAGGATCACAATAACATTTTGTTATACCTAGCATTACATTGTTGTCACAATCTAGCAAGTTTAATAACTCAAGGTTAAAACCCAGTTTTCTTACCATTATCCTTTTTGATAACTAGTCATGGATACATCGTTCCCAATCCAACATGACACACAATCCAAATATGGCAAAAAAAATTCTAATGTACTTTGACTTGGAAATAAATATGTAAAACAATGTTCGTCATATAAAAGCTAAAATATCTTTAAAAATTGCAATTATACAATAAGATACTCATAACAATGTTGTGATCATTTTATATCATTTACAATAATATTTTACAAGTTTTAGTTTCATTCAGTAATGGAAAAAATACTCCACAGATACATAATACTAAGGCATTGTGCCCTCCTAGCCTTTGCAACAAGAACTATTCCAGATCCTTTCAACACATTTAAGCATTCGAGTAAAATAACTTCATTAGCAAAACCGATGCAAATTTATACAATTCATTCCCTTTTCTACTCACAAAATCAATATGCACACTTATAAGGATGAGTCATTTCATGAGAACTGAGCATGAGAAGGACTACACATTAAAAAAATATGCTACTATTTAACAATATCATGAAAGGAAATCTTCTATTTAATGAATGGTTCTAATCTCTAAAACACTAACAACTTTGTTAATCATGCTAGAAATTATACAATGTCAAATTAAGAAAGAAGCCATAATTACCCATTATGAACATTGTCTCTAAAACAAATAAAAAAGTCTAACAATCATTCTAGTAGGGGTCAATGGCATGATAAGTCTGAAACAAAGTGTCGAGTGTATAGGGATTTCAATAATCTAATCATATACATTATATGATTAAAATATAGTACTCAAACCACCAATCAATATTTCACTAAGTCATATGATCTATTATATTTTGTTTTAATTAGTTATAATTCTAACATCATTTACTTAACCACTATCTACCACCTTAAAAAAAATTCACAACATTATGATACTTTCTTTCTTGCAAATTAGCCTACGAAGTAAGTTCTTACAAGGAAATTTCAAATAACATCTGATTATCTTTCCATGCCATGCACAACAATCATCATGTAAGATAAGAATAGCCAATATTCAGTTAACCATACAATAAAATTTAATCCAATGTTATAATCTTACCAAGTTTGTTTTCAATATAGCTTTACTAACACAAAATCATAAATGATACTAATATTAGATAATGTGATTCCATATGAATCAACTACAACCTAGCTAAAGTTCAACTAAAAACCAAAAAACTATCTACGACTTCTTAATGACACAAAATAAATTTATAGAAACTCCAAAAGAATATTGTACCCTATCTCTGAAACACAGATTTAATAACAATATCTTAAGTGATCAATCAATCACAATGAACATGAAATTTCAACTGCTAAATTACACAGGGCGTATCCCTTTTACAATTGATATTATGGGTCAGCTTAATATATAACACTTACTGAAGTCCAACTTGGCAGTACTAACAACTGAATTAAACACGATAACAACAAAATATCAAGTAAGAGTACGCAAAGCTAAAAGGTTTTCTAATTCCTTCTTAGATACGTTTGTTGAGTATTGATTTAAAGAAAACGAGAAAGTCAACAAAACCATTGAACATAACCCAAAGAAAGTGACTTGAGGCAATGGTTCGAGAGAATAATCACATGGAATGAACATACGAACCCATGAAGGACTTATTTAGTTGACACTATAGATCTTGAAAAATAGAATATGAAAGTTAGAACCATAATTGTTGAGGACCGAAGGATGAATCCTAGCCACATATACAATTATAATATGACTCAAAAAAATTACAATAACTCTGAAATCCCTTAAAGAGGGATCTACACGAAACCCAAAATTCATGGAAAATGGCTAGGGAGAACGAAGCCCAGTTGACTAAAAATAAAACCAACCCAAAAAATAAAAGGATGGCATAAAACAAGTGAAAGTACAAAGACGAATTAAGGTGTCTAGAAATCTATTCCAGCAGGGCGCTCGTTATCTCCATAAAGGAGACATAAAAAATTATAAAAAAACCCATGTTACTTATTCAACGTCACAAAAAAAATTGAAAACTACAGTCACAAGACTAAGTCTCATTCCCATAATCGATGAGGCCACCAAATTATCAACATCTATTACTTTTGGGTGTTCCATATTTGCTAAGATCCAAATTACCCATTTCCAAACAAAAATAAGAATCATTGATTGATTATACACTTATAGAAACTTTTCTTCACATTCGTATTCAACCTCTAGATAAAATCTAGCCTAAATTACATTGCAGAAAACCTTCTTCCCAACCGATTTACTGTCTAACACAAGGAATTCAGTTTCATAGAAATATTAAAAAAACCTATATCAGATCTTCATATAAAAATAACACAGCAAGAAATTATCATAAATGTATCCATCCACAACAACCCAAAATCACAAAAGCATGGAATAATCAAGGAATAACCAGCAAGGTAAAAAAAATTATACACAATCCAAAAAATCCCACTCAAAAACTTATTTCAAGAAAATAGAATGATTCATTTCATGAGATTGTTAAATCTATCAAAGTATCAAAATGGATGGTGCTTATCACACCTAATTTAAGCTCCAAAACTTGCTTAAACTACCAGACCCTTGCACCTACAACATCTGACAACCTTCCTCTTTTTTCTTGCTAGGAATCCAAGATTTCTCCAAATTTTTTATTTGATGCAGGATGGGTGCGGAAAAATCCATGGAGGTTCTTCACCAGCGAATGGCCATTGCATGAAAGTTTCAAAGCATTTTCAAACAAAATCAATTTGGGTAGAATTTCTGATCTGAAAAGTCCATGTGGCCAATGCTCTTTTGGATCTTCATTTCAACAACACATGTTAAATGCATGTGTCCATTAAGGCATTTAATACTTGGCAGGTGCCTAATAACCCACCACTCACCAAAAAGCAACCAAAATCTAGCATTAAGTAAAAAAATTTAACCAACACACCAAGAATTAATTTTATTATGTAAATACCATGTACTGAGGCTAGGCCGCTGCCAAGAGTGGTGAACTTAGTGGTTGCAAGCATTAAACCCAACACTAGACTAGCATTCTGTTGGTATCCAAATTCATTCTCCTTTTCAAGCCGAGCAACAACACAGATTCGAAATGGAGCTTAGAGGAAGATAGATTAGAGTGTGTGTCATTTGGTAGCTGGGGATGAGATCTAACTAACCCTTTGTTACTCATATTTGTGGAGAGATAGATAACACCTTTAAGAGGATTTGGCATGTCCTTACTACTTTAGGCCATGCCTCTTCGACTAGGGTGAGAGGAACCTTAATGGAACCTTTGTTTGGTGAAGGAGATGGAGATATCCTTCCTCTACACAAATTCTATGAAGAGAACATTGGGAAAATACAGTCAATACTCCATGATTTAACTCTTAAGATTTGTCACTTCTAAAATGATGGAGATACTTTCAATGCAAGGATAAAGTTACTGAAGACATTAAGAAATCTTGATTGTTCTGCATATTTTTTCAAGTAGATTTTGTTTCCTTTGTTGATACACAGGGAAAACAGGGGTAGTTCAGGGTGGATCAATGGTTTTTAAATGATTTTGGTGGGAGATGAAGCATGATAAAGTTGATTTTACCAGATATTTGGAGGGACTTCACAATAATGAACAACTTCACAACAAAAAGCTTCATAATAGTCAATACGTTCTTTCAACCAGAAGGTGTGATTCAATGGAGGCCCACATCAGCACGTTTTCAAATAATCTTTGAAACTCCAACACAAAGGATTTAATTGGGAGACTCAATTAAACACTAAAGTTTCTGATTAATCACACCTAAGGTACACCCAAAGACTTACAGACAATATTTATCAACAAATGACAGTGAATTGATTTTAAATTTGTTTATCTCATCCAAGATGAAGGATCTTCTTGAAATGAAATTGCAAATACCATTATACTATCATAGGGATGAGATCCTGTGTGATTTCACAAAAATTTCAGTATGATATTGCAATATGAATGAAAGAAACTATTTACAGACATTCTAAAAATAAAGAAGACACAAAATTTCTAGAGATTAGACACAAATTAACTCCAAAATTACTGAGATTCATCAACAGGGGAAAGCTTCCAGAGTAATCTCAGTTCTTGTCAATGGCTATACATCTACAACCAACTTGACACAATAGAAAATCTAACACAAAAGAAAATAACAGGTAATCTCGGCTTTGGTCTCTCGAGAAGATGACTTTCTCAATTTTTTTCTCAAGAATTCATACTCTGACCATTTGCAAGAGTATTCTCATTACATCTATACAATTTTTTCTACTCAATTTCCTCCCCCCAAAAGATAAGAATAGTCAAGGGACCTTTTCTTGTTTCCAATTTGTTTCAGACAACGTCGCTTAACAAATTAAGATCTGAAATCTGACAGGTGAACCAATTGTGAACT
Source organism: Taxus chinensis (assembly GCA_019776745.2). Taxonomy (NCBI): domain Eukaryota; kingdom Viridiplantae; phylum Streptophyta; class Pinopsida; order Cupressales; family Taxaceae; genus Taxus; species Taxus chinensis. The sequence continues at coordinate 466,108,497 of CM034155.1, read as the reverse complement.
GATCACACTTCTTGGGCCCTTGACTAATGACCAGGATGCCATGCCACAACTTTTCGAGAGTCCCTTTAATCATTCTAATTATGTCATGTGACAAATACCCTTTTCAATCATTTTTTGGAGCCTCTACATTGTTGGAATTGACATGTCATCCCTTTTTTCTCTTGATGCAACGCCTTTTTCACCTTTTATGCCTGTACCTTCATCATTTCATCCTTTTTCCTCTACAATTTCTACCCTGCAACTTCTAGATCTGGAATTTTGCATTTTTACACGATCCTGAGCAAAAATCCACTTCAAAAGTACCTTAGATTTACAAATTGAGCTCCCAAATTGATTCAATTAAACTTTGTAGACCAAAACGACACAAATTTGCCAAAAATTTGACAAAGAAAGATGCAAAAAATGCATCTCCAAACATCTTGGAGCTTCAATGGTAGAAAAATCAAATGAATTGCACAACTACAATTAATCTTGTCTTTCAACTTTTAATTTGAGCCTTCCACATGGAAAAATGTGATTGGAGATGGGCCTGGAAGCTTTTTTGACATTTTGTAACTTTTGACATTTTTCTCTACCCCTCCACCCTTAGAAAATGAGCTTAACACGTGTCCCAATGTGGGTCCCAGAGAAACTACGGCTTGATTCTACTATTTTACCTCATTTTTGAAAAAAGGAATTTTTTTCAAATTTTCCTTGTAGCTCCTCCCTTTCACCTTTAGCTTTTGGTGTGGGTTCCAGCAGACCTATGCTTCATATTTTCACTTTATACTTATTTTTAAAAAAGGAAAAAATTCCACATTTTCCCCGCAGGCGCGCACCTCTGTTTTTGACTATTCAACGCTGGCATTACTTTCTTGTCGGGGCCGCACTTCAACTTATAATTTTATACCCTTTTACAAAAGGAAAAAATCCTTAAATAACCCTGAAGCTCTGTTTCTCCATCTTCCCACCTACCATGTGTCTCAATGGCGCATTTTGAGATGGTCCCCAAAAGTAGAGACCCTAAACAAGCACTGGCTCAACACATGTCTTAGTCAAGTAGAGTATGTTAAAAATTTCAAGGTTCAACAGAGGGTGCCATGTGTCTAAGGTCTGAGATAGTCTCCTTCAGTCGTTGAAAAGTCCAAGTAAAAAGAAAGAGTGAGCGAAAGCCTCCAACTATCCTCCTGACACTTCTTTAAAATAAAACTCAGGGGTTGGTCCCGAAACACGCGCGGTCCCTCCACGTGGACAAGTTTTGGGTTGAAGAAAATCATATAGTTTTTAGAGTGCCCCACCAAGCCACATCCAACCGAAAAGGGCCACATTGTCACTGATGCAGAGATGTAAATTTGATGGGGAAAACTCAACCGTCAAACTGTAAAAATGCAGGAAAACAACCATTTGAGCTTAGAGAGGAATTTTTCTTCAAGTATAGAAAATTTGGGGATGTTATAATTTTTAAACATGATCCTCTGAGCTACATCTAATCTTGTTTCCTCAGGTATTTAGGACAAAAATGACAGGGACAACAATACATGACTATAGAAAATGGAAAGAAAGTAGCAACCTTAGTTTTACACCAAATTTACAGACTCCTTTAGATGGACAGAGAAATGAAAAATAAATTATGTACCTTTAAGTGATCCTCCACTCAAGAAGGGACTGATTACGACAACCACATGGAGGACAGTGTATTTCAAGCACCAACACGGGGAGATAAAAAACGTGATAGAGGCCATAAACTGAGGGATTTCAATGACAAACGGGGTGAGACTAATTTGAGCACCAACATAGTCTCCCTCCTAAACATTGGTGCCACCAAAAGGAAGAAATCCTTCCTCCCACAGGTTAGTTCCAAGGAGGAAGATAAACAAAATAATTAAAATGAGCTTAAATAATATTAGGCCCCTTTTTAAAACACGCCCCAAATTACCACTGAATTTTTTTTGGATATTCCTTTAGAGATTTTAAACAATAGCATCAATAATCATCCCATTTAATCAAGAATACTATAAGCCTTTAATAATAATGTTCGTAAAATACGTTTTTAAACACCCTCAACAACTAATAAGCATTTACAATGGCACCAGATGGTATGACGGAAAGAAAATACACTAAATTTAATTTGCAAAAAGAGCGTAGTAACCTAACGATCAAAGGGAGCACACATAAACATTCAAAGTTAGTGATTGCGGTCAAGGAAGCACAAATGAGTGTCAACTCCGAAAGGGACATTACATTCTCCTCCCCTTATACAAGCATAGTCCTCGATGGGACATAATGCCAAAGATAGCAAATGGGGTAAGCAACAAAGGAAAAATAAAGATGAAATTTCTTCCTATGGTTAAAATTTATGTCATTAAAGCACAACCCTAGGGAAGTTTAGAAAAAATAGAATTTTATTAACTTTCAATGTTATGTGAAGATTGGTAGTTATCCTTTAGTTCATTATTTAATTAATCTCTTTTCCTTTACATTATTCCTAAACTCAAGCCCTTAAGGTTTCATTTTGTTGAAAATTTTTAGTTTATTTATTCTTGTGGGTGCCCAATAGGAATTTATTTCACAATACCACACCATGGTCATACACAACACTACTAGTTCATAGGAATAATTTTACATACTTTCACGACTGTACCACACCACAAGAGCTTAACCAAACCATGGAAGGAATATTTATGATCCACATAACATAGTACTTTTCACACATATAAGACCAACATATTAATAATCGAAAATAAGTGTAGTATAACGACATGAAATTTCCCCATAGATGAAGGTTTCAAAAAACTTGGAACAATTACTATAGATACATAGTGTCAACAAGGGGATCAAAACCATATCCAAAATATCACAATACATAACCAAAATCACATGAGTACACATAAATCATAAAACCATTCCCAAACGTCACAAACATATCCATATACCTCCCAAGCACCAATCACACACACACAAATCTCTTATGCCTCCCTCAAGTATCTTATGCCTCAAATATCTTATGCCTCCCTCAAGTCTTGTATGCCTCCCTCAAATATCTTATGTCTCCCTTAAGTCTCTTATGCCTCCCTCCAATCTATTATGTCTCCTTCAAGTCTCTTATGCCTCCCTCCAATCTGTTATGTCTCCCTCAAGGAGGTCTGGCACCCTATGGCCCTAGGCACATAGAGTTCAGGCACCCCTGACTGAAGAGACACAATAAATTGTCATTCAAAAACCCACTAGTTATCTGTAACTCCTTGGGGCATACCCCCATACAATGAAGTGGGTCCAAAGGTTCAACCACTCCATGGTGAATCCCATGACCCTATTCCAACACATTACGACAATAGAACCAACATAACAATCTTCTTCAAATGCCAAGTGGAAAAAATCCAAGCCTTGGGCTAGGCTATAAAACTTTTAAATTTAAAACAAAAATGTAAATCTAAGAAAAAAATGGCCAAGTATCCATAGTTAGTGAAAAAATATGAATGTTAGTATAGCAATAAAATAAAATGCCCAAATTATAAGAACATATCAATCAAGAAAACTACTGGTCCTTGCTAAAGAAGAGAAAATGTTCAATTTACAAATAAAACACATATATAGGAATAACACATTACGAGGACTGTGTGGCATTATAAAACCACCAAGGGGGTACTAAACGAGTTGTTGGAACTTGAAACATCAAGTCTCATCTTGTAAAATAACATATCAAGTAATACAAAAGTCATCATCTCTGTCTAAATGATCATGCCACCACTTCAACAAGGCTAAACATAGTCATAATTACACTTAGGTTGAATCCACACGACAACTAAATACGGAGAGAGATAATGGGTACATGTTTTCATCTACTGAGCCTAAGGTCGGCTCGAGTGACAGGTCCACGGTACACACATTTCCTCACTCCAAACATACACTTTTACTGATTTCCCTTAGGGTCAGTTAGCGTAAGGTTCACAACATAACATACAACTACATTACTAACACAATAGTGGTTCACACACATTAACCATAGCGTCATTGCATGGTATCTATATAGGGTATATCACAATCGTTATATTCATGGGTTAAAATACATCACATTACCACATATTGTACCCAAAGTGCAAACATTGCACAATAGGGATCATACGTTCACCATATGCCCCTAAATCATGACATGAACCATCACATATTACACACATTATACTTATGATGAACACAATTACAACATATAGTTAATTTAAATACAACATGGTGATATACACATATCTTCACAACACAGTGACAAAATCAGTATGTAATTCAGTTCAATATACACCAACATTGTGATGCAACACATCAACACACCTACATATAAAAAATGCAGAAATGATTCGACACTCCATAATCCACAATAAATTCATTTCACACAAAACAAGGTGGTACATCACACCCAAATTCCTCATTGAATCTACAAAAATGAGAGAGGGTTCTCTCATCTCCAGTACATCAACATGCCAACAATTACACACTAAGTGACATATAAAACATGTGCATTCATAATAACAAAATAACTACATAGTTCACATCACACTTATATCACATTACTTTTCCAATCTTCGCCATCACCACCATGAAAAACCATCACAACTACAATCTGTCCTAGAGATTTGAGTGCATGAACCTTCACTCTGATACCAAGTGTAGCACCCACATTTTACACAAATGAATACAACAATAAAAGTGTCAGAAAACTTTTTTTTTTACTTGCTTGAAGTATATACGACACCATAGGTGGTCTAAAAGGACTACACAAAACTCACAATATGATTTTCACAACATTGACCCACATAGGCAACAAGAAAACATGCGACACACATCAAGACCAATTCTCTTTTTCTTTTACTAGGCACAACATAACAATCCAGCTACAGTGCACACTTACAGGTAGGGTCTTCCCACGATAAAATATTGTAGGATTACGTATTTTCTATAATCATATTTCAACTCTTAACTTAACTTCTCGAAAAATCATGTTAGGTGATTCATACATTCCTTCTCAAGTTGCTAGATTTCCTTTTATACTATTAAACATTTAACTTATGATATAACTCACTTAATAAGGATCATGTAAATTATGAAAATTACTTGTTTAATTCGTTTGTTTATTAAAGGGATATTAAATTACCCACAAGGCTATTTACATACCCTCAAGACTACTCGGTATTATCCTAGGATTCACTCCTAAGGGAATGCATATTTATATTATATCATACCTCCATTATGCAACAAAAAAAGGGTAAGTCTAAAGGAGGTGATTTACACATTTTGTTTTCTTTAAGGTTTTAGGGTCTCATTTCCTTTTGTCACTTATAGATTGATTTAGTACGCAAGAAGAATTAAGTACGTAATATGCTCTTTATCCATAGGAAGATTATTTAACCACATTATAAGGAATATCATGTCTAATTTACCATATATTCTGCACAACATGGATCCTTTTTACTGACCAAAAGATGGATTAAATCTTATAAAATAACGACCTATAAACACTCTTCTCCTAGCACACTAAAAAACAAGGTTATATTCCTACAAACTAATCACCATTTAAAAAAAATTATGGTTCACAAGTATTTCTTTGTATTGATCCATAGAAAATAAATGATAAAAATATTGGTTATCAGGTTTATTAATGATCCCAACTCTTAAGGTGACATTCGAGGTTAGTTGGCGGTCTTCGCCAATCAACATGTGGTCATTCCAAGAGGGTGTTTACATTATAATTGAATTTTTTTTTCTATGGAACACTACCTTATGAGAAGGAATTCTCCTTAATGAACACCCAACAATCAAATATAAGGGGGAACAACATACGTCAGGACAAGGTAAAACTATGTCGATCCTGATTTTTGGGTTTATGGTAAAATTACTAAGCATACCGGTTATAACAAAAACAAAAACTTGGGCTATTATAGATATAAGATAGGATATGGTATAAAACGCATGGATTTAAATTCGTTAAATGAGTTCAACTCAGGATTTATAACTGATAATTTAGATTTAATTATTTCTTGATCCTTTATCCCATTTAGCATGACCTTGATAACTCTCCAACTTACCATATATTGGTTTACAACTTAATATCATTTTATATCCCATCAACTCTAAGGATAAAAGTACTAGTATAGGTTGAGAGTAATAAGGTATATCTTTTAACACAAGAAAATAGTTTCATTTTTTTCACTTGAGGACTCTTTAACTCATTTATATGTTTATAACATCATATATATATATGATGTTGTAAACATATAAATGAGTTAAAGAGTCCTCAAGTGAAAAAAAGGATTACAATAAGGATTACAATAACACTCTATTATACCTAGCATTACATTGTTATCATAATCTAGCAAGATTTACTAACTCAAGGTTAAAACCCAGTTTGTTTACCATTATTCTTTTTTATAACTAGTCAATGATACATCATTCCCTATCCAACACGACACACAATCTAAAGGTGGAAAACAAATTCTAATGTACTTTGACTTGAAAAAAAATAGGTAAAACAATATTGGTCATATCAAAGCTAAACTATGTTTCAAAATTACAATTATACAATACGATACTCATAACAATGTTGTGATCATTTTATATCATTTACAATAATATTTTACAAGTTTTAGTTTCATTCAATAATGGAAAAACTACTCCACAAATATAGAATACTAAGGCATTTTCCCCTCATAGCCTTTCCAACAAGAACTATTCCAGAGAATTTCAACACATTTAAGCATTCGAGAAAAAGAACTTCATTAGCAAAACTGATGCAACTTTCTACAAGTCATTCCCTTTTCTACTCACAAAATCCATCTACACATTTTTTAGGATGAGTTAGTTCATGAGAGCTGAGCATGATAGGGACTACACATTAAAACAATATGCTACTATTTAAAAATAGCATCAAAGGAAACCTTCCATTTAATGAATCATTCTAAGCTCTAAAACACTAACAAATTGGTTAATCATTCTAGAAATTATGCAATGTGAAATTAAGAAGGAAGCAATAAGTACGTGTTATGAACATTGTCTCTAAAACAACAAAATTCTAACAATCATTCTAGTAAGGGTCAATGGCCTGATAAGTCTGAAACAAAGTGTCGAGTGTATTGGGATTTCAATCATGTAATCATATAGATTATATGATTGAAATCTAATACTCAAACCAATAATCAATATTTCCTTAAATAATTCATATGATATAATAGATGGTTTTTATTAGTTGGAATTCTAAGATCATTTACTTAACCACTATCTACCACGTTCAAAAAAACTTAACAACATTATGATACTTTAGTTTTTTCAAATTAGCCTATGGAGTAAGTTATTACAAGGCAAGTTAAAATAACATTTGATTATCTTGTCATGACATGCACAACATTCATCGTGTAAGATAAGAATATCCAATATTCAGTTAACCAAACAATTAAATTTAATCCAATGATATAGTCTTACTAAGTTTGTCTTCAATATAACTATACTAAGTTTAACACAAACTCATAAATGATACTAGTATTAGACAATGTGGTTCCCTTATTAATAGACTACAACTCAACTAAATGTCAACTAAAAAACCACAAAACTATCTACAACTTCATAACAACACAGAAGAAATTAATAGAAACTTCAAAAGAATATTGTACGTTATCTCTGAAATACATATTTAATCGCAATCTCCTAAGTGATCTATCAATCACAATGGACATAAAATTTCAACTAATACATTACAAAGGGTGCATCCCTTTTAGGGTTGATACTATTGGTAAACTTAATAAATAAGTCTTTCAGAAGTCCAACTTGGCAGCACTAACATTTGAATCAAACATGATAACAATAAAATTTTGGGTAAGAGTATACAAAGCTAAAATGTTTTATAATTCCTTCACAGATAAGTCTATCGAGTATTTATTTAAAGAAAACAAGTAAGTCGATGAACCCATTGAACATAACCCAAAGAAAGTGACTTAAGGTAGCGGTTCAAGAGAATAATCGCAAGGAAGGAACATACAAACCCATAAAGGACTCATTTAGCCGACACAAAACATCTTCACAAATAGAATATGAAAACTAGAACCATAATTGTTTAGGACTAGAGGACAAATCCCAGCCATGTATGTAATTAGAATATGACTCAATAAAATTGCAAGAACTCTAAAATTTCTTTAAAAGGGATCTACACGAAACCCAAGACATTTGAGGCTCTAAACGATAAACTTAAACAACACAGAAGTCATTAAAATTTTCCAGGGAGAATGAATCCCAGTTGATCACAAATCACGTCAACCTGGAAACAAAAATGGTGGCTTAAAATAAGTGAAAGTACATAGACCAATTAAGGTGTCTAGAGATCTATTCCACCAGGTCATTCGTTGTCTCCATGAAGGACACATAATTTTTTGTTTCTAAAATACCCAGTTACTTATTGAACGTCACCAAAAAAAAATTAAAACTGCAGTCACAGGACTGAGTCTCATTCCCGTAATCGATGAGGCCACCAAATTATCAACATCTATTACTTCTCATTGTTCCATATTTTCTAAGATTCAAACAACCCTTTTCCAAAGAAAAATAAGAACCGTTCATTGATGATATACTTATAGAAAATTTTCTTTTGCATTCGTATTCAACCCCCAAATAAAATCCATCCTAAATTACAATGAAGAAACCCTCTTCCCAACCAATTTACTATCTAACACAAGGAATAAATTTTCATGGGAAAATTACAAAACCGATATCACATCTTCATAGAAAAATAACATAGAACGAAATTATCAGAAATGTACACATCCACAGCAACCCAAAATAAAAAAAATAGGGAATAATCAAGGAATCACCAGTAAGATAAAAAAATATTGCACACAATCCATAAAATCACACTCGAAAAGCCATTTCAAGAAAATTGAATGATTCAATTCATAATATTTTTAAAGCTAGCAAAGTATCAAAATGGGTGGTGCTTATCATGCTTGATTTAAGCTCCTGAAATTGCATAAACATCTACCAGGCCCTTGCAAAAGCAACATCTGACAACCTTCCTCTTTTTGCTTGTTGGGAATCCAAGATTGCTCCAAATTTTTGATTTAATGTAGGATAGATGCGGTAAAATCCATGGAGGTTATCCACCAGGGAATGAACATTGCATGAAAGTTTCAAAGCCTTTTCAAACAAAATCAATTTTGGCAGAATTTATGATCTGAATAGTCCACGCGGCCAATTCTCTTTTGGCTCTTCACTTGAACAACTCATTTTAAATGCATGTCTCCATTAAGGCATTTAAGACTTGGAAGGTTCCCAACAACCCACCACTCACCAACAAGAAACCAAAATCTAGTATTAAGTAACAAAATTTATCCAACATGCCAAGCATTAATTTTATTAGGTAAATACCATGTACTGAGGCTAGGCTGCTACCAAGGGTGGTGAACTTGGTGGTTGCAAGCATTAAATCCAACACTAGACTAGCAGTCTCTCTCCTAAACATTGGCGCCAACAAAAGGAAAAATTCCTTTCTCCCACGTAAGCCAAGGTTTGGTCTAAGGAGGAAGATCAAAAAAATAATTAAACTTAGCTTAAATAATATTAGGCCCCTGTTATCCAATTTTCCCCCTCAGGACAAATTGATCAAACACGAACTTCCACAGGATAAAATTGAAGAGTCAGGTCAATCATCCGAGCCCACATTTCAAATCTAACAATCAGGTTACAAGAAGACTCGAAAATTGCAATGGAAGGTGGGGAAATGAATGACCAATGGAAATGTTTAAGAATACCAAAGCTCAAGTGAAAAATTGAGAAAGGCAGTGTTCACTCAAGGCCTGAATTGTCTTAGTATAAAAAGGGCCAACGGAAGCCTCCAAAGCCTCATTGGTGCAACTTTAAAGGTAAAATCCAAAGGCATTCCCCAAATGAGCGCAGGCCCTCCATGTGTCTAGGGTCCAAAAAACTTGCACTTGCCGTTGAAAAGTTTATGAGCCAGTGGAAGCCTCCACGTGTCTCATCAGAGAAACTTCAAAGGCAGAAAAGGCAGAACACAAAGAGAGTAGAGCAGGCTCGCGGACGATGCCAAGTGTCTAACCATCGCAAATTCAAGACTGAAAGGAGGGGGTAAAATCTTAAGAATGTGTGGGGCTTCCACGTGGATCTTGCACGAATAGACTCCAAACCCAAAGCTATTTGGAAAATATTGGTGGTAGGTCAATTCAATGTAGGATTAATCATGAAGCCCACCAAGAATTTTAAATGCTCAGATCTTTTAAAACATTATGAGATCCCGCATTGAATTCCTAACCTCGACATTCAGATGGCTAGAAATTTTGGTTGGGAGCTCGGATTTTCACAAGAAAAGACTTTTTGGAAAACTTATAGTCTCCTCTATGTAACTACGACTAGATATCTTTAAATTAGTGAGACTAAGTTGGTCAAAATTAATAAATACAGTCCTCTATTTTTGAGGCTATCAGGATTCTCACCTACCACCACAATGAGGTGAATTCAATGCTCTTTTGGGGTGATTAAGGTAGGTTTCAATTTCTTCTCTCCTTTCTCTCTCATATTCTTCCTATATATTGTAAGGAGGGGAATTTTTCTAAAGGTTGGACATTTTTTCTTTGCACCCTCCCTTCTTCCCTTGTCTGCAAGTGATTTTGTGGAGTTCAAGCCTCCCATTCAAATTGTAATATGAGTTTGTGCCTCTTAGCCATTGTAATGCACTGTATAAACTTTTTGGAGAAATAATGCATGTCTATGGATAATTTTCAACACTCTCTTGTGTTCATTGTCTACCTCCTAATCTCTCATTGCAGTCCTAGTTATTTGTGCATGGTGGTTGTATTGCATTTTTATGGTTTGTGTTTATTGCAAAGCAGGTGTTCAACATTCCTTTGGTGCATCACCCTTGTTAGTTTAGGTTTTATTTCTTACATCTCCTTAACCCTTGTCTCCTTTGTAAGTTAGGGTAGGTTTTAGAGCAGATCCTATGCAATATAAATGTGTGCATCTGAATAGAGGAATAGGAACCGACTTTCATTAGGAGAGATCTCCTGATTCACAAAGTCCCACACTTTGGGAGAAGCTCCATGTTATGTAATCACACTAAGATTCTCAACCCATCAAATTTTAGACATTCAGGGGAGTTGTGATTACGCATCAAAATTTTGGCATGCCAGGTGGGACAAGAGGTCATTCTACAAGCTTTGAAGGATTTTTTTATCAAATTCAGACTTAGAAATTGCAAGTTCTCAAATTTCAGACTTTTCACCCCTTAGGTTGAACTCTGGAATTGATTTTCAGGGGCTTAACTTGCTCAAAACAAGTCCAAATTTCACCAGTTGATAGATCTGGGGATAATATTCAAAAGGAATATCAAATACATGTCCTTTAAGGTTTTCATTTTTATTCTGTCAAGTTTGGTGTGTAACTTTTCAAAATATAGCCTTTAGATTCTCATTTACCCAACACATCTGGCCACTCCGAAGGGATAGAATTCAACGGTGTAGTAACACAGGTTTCCCAAGTACATGAGAATAATTTGAGCTAGGTCTGATACTCGAGAAGAGGGATTATTTTTCTACTTGCACTTGTCTCTCGAAAGAACAAGAAGAGGAGGAAGAGCTCAAAGGTCTCCATCTCCGCCAAACAAAAATTTGTCAACACCTCCACCTGGTAGGCCTTTCGTTCAATCAATGATAATTCTCTAACCAATCACGATGACACAACCCAATCCCTATGTCAACTTCACAGGTAGTAGTCCACTTTCCCTAAATGCTCAAAATCCAGTTCCAATTGCGACATTGCAGAATGTCCCATAGTTCACTGGAGAGAACAATACAACTTTGATTCACCACATTCAGGACATTGCAAATGTTTGTGTAATTAATGAAATCAATGAAATGGATATTACAGTCAAGTTGTTGGCTTCATATTTTAAAGAAAAAGCTTTGCAATGGTTTAGGAGCCTCACAGTAGGGTCTATCCAGAATTGGAATCATTTATGCACGTCCCTCCATAATCAATTTGGGGAAAAGGGAGATAATTTGTCTTTATTGGAACAATTGACAACTATTAAGAGGGCTCCTAATGAGCAGTTGACCGATTTAAATTTTTGTTTTCAATAGACATGGGACAAGATTCTGGTAGCTGTTAGACCAACTATTGAAGGAGCATTCCTCTAATTCTTGAAGGCTATAAACTCATATATTGCAATGATGATCCAATCAATGGGAGGTATAACTTTTCCCACAGCATTTAACATTGCTATCAAAGCTAAAAAATGTTTGATTCAAGCCAGTAAGCTAGCACCAAGTCCACCAATGCCTCTCTATCCAGACATGGGAGCTCCTACAACTAGTTAAACACCAGAGTTGAATCCCATTCCAGCCCCTAGAAATCAAAGCAATAGTAAGGCCTTGATGGTACAGACCATTGGTGTGTCCCAAGAGCCAAGTCAAGAAGGGTATCAACAACACAAAACTCTGCAAAAGGAACCTCCAACAGAAACCACACTGGTCAATTGGAACACAAAATAATTCTATGGAGTTAATCGGCCTCCTTTTTAGGGTGTAGCTACTAATATACGATCAAACAAGAGGAGCATAGAGGAGGGAAAACCATATAATTCAGTCGTTTCTCAGCCCACTCCTACACAAAAAGGAGTTAGTAGACCAAACAAAACCCCCAATGTGTAAAATCAGCCTAAGGCACCCATTGCAACAACACATGTGCCTGTTAAAGCACCAGACAAGTTCACACCAAGTAAAGTAAAAAAAGGATAATTTGTTCCCTTTCAACATCATCGATCAGATGAAGAAAACACATGTGAATATTTCCATGTGGGAGTCACTGGAAATCCAAGGACAACGAGATTTGTTGCAAGCCGCAATGGCCAATTGGTCTGTATCGAATGGATTAAACCAAGGACAGGAGAAAGTTCTCACTAATGCAGTGCAACAAGTTTGTGGTCAATCAAGAAAATTTTTGAAGCCTCCACCATTCTATGCGTCATTTATTTTTGGGAACCACTTAGTACATAAATGCAAGATTGATTTTGAAGCAAGTAGCTTAGCGCCGCCGAATAAAATAACAGATCAATTTGGTCTAAAGTATAAGCCAGTGCTGAAAGGAGTAGTGGAACTAGATAGGATAGGAGTAGGAATAGTTGGGGTCATCAAAGGTTTAAGCCTAACACTACATGATTGTCCAAATGTCACAATCCTTCAAGATATGTCTGTAATTGACCTCCCACCACTCTTTGTAGTGTGTTTTTCAAGAGACTTCACTTCCAAAATTGTTGTATATCTATCAGCAGATTGGTCACACATGCTATTCAGGACAAGGTATGGAGCCAATGTAACCATCAGGTCATAGCCAATTATAATCTTTCACATTGAGCCTCATGTACCAAGTCCTATCAACACAAATTGCTCAGCCTTTGATCAGGAGGAGTGTTAAACTGGTCTAGAAACAGGTACTAAGGTTGAGGATATTCCAAATTTAACTCTAGATGAATGGGGAAACAAAAGGCATGCATCTTGACCCATACAAGGAAATTGAAGAATCTGAAGTGGGTTTATATTGTGTACACGAAGAGAACTCACCCATTCCTAACATCACCAAGCCATAAAATGAAGATGAAAATGAAGTATGAAAACTATATTTTGATGGTTCAAGAAGCAAAGCAAGGTGCTGGAGGAGGTGCAATGTTAACTTCACCTACAGGGTATCAAGTATTACTTACTCAACTTTCTATTTCCAGTTTGCTTGCTCAAATAACACAACTGAGTATGAAGCCTTAATCCACGGACTTACATTGGGAAAGGAAGAGAGGCATTAAAGAACTTACAAGTATTTGGTGATAGTGAGCTAATTGTGAATCAAGTTAGAGGAGCAAAATGCTGCCAAGAATGATCTATTGAAGAACTACAAAAATAGGGTATCGGATCTTATTTAAGATTTTGAAGCTTTTGGTATCGATGTCCATACCCAAAAAAGAAGAATGAAACAACACATAGAATTGTCAGCAATTGGAGCAACATTTGATGTGGTTGACAGTATCAAGAGTGAGAAATATGACAACCACATATCCATGTGATTGTGGGGCCAGTAGTCCCAGACAACAACACATGTTGACAAGTGTTTGAGAATGATCAGCAAATAATCAATTTTGTAAGAAGAAGTTGAATTCTCCAGCTAGAAACCAAGACAACCTTAGAGCAGTAAGTATGGGGACCAAGTAGTGCAGCTACAAACAAACAAGCTTCCAAAGGGTTTGGTAACACTGGAATCTATCTTCAACCCGAATGACTAGTTCTGTAAAGAGAAAGCCAACCTATAGGTCAAGGGAGAAAATTCAGAGCCAATTTTAGTTAGGGAAGGAAAAACACTCCAAATTGGTAAGGTGGCCACTAAGCAAGATTAGATATGAGTTCATATGAGAAATTTTCCAAGAATTTCTAGACATCTTCGCTTGGAGCTATGAGGACAACTGTGAGGGTTCAATGTAAAGCTGGCTGCAACATACCAAAATTTGGATCTAAATGCTGAGCCCATCAGCGTAGAAGTAAAGACTAGTTGACCCACACATTGAGAACTCTTATGAAGAAAGAAGTTTGAACAAGATAATAGAGGCAAGCATTATATTTCCAATCAAGCACTTGAAGCTGGGTTGGAAAAACTAGGTACCCGGTCAGGAAGAAGAACAGAGAAATTAAGTTAATGTGTGGATGCTTTGATAAGAATGCAAGAACATAGGGCATCTCTCAAGAACCACTACCCACTTCCTTCAATGGAACAAATCTTAAAAGTGGTATCCAGATCAGAAATATTTTCCCTCCTTGATGGCTAACTTACAGGGTATAATCAGATAATGGTAAAAGAAGATGACCATGCTTCAAAATGGCTTTCACCACTATGTGGGGCACCTATGACTATAGGAAGATTCCATTTGGATTGTTACTAGAAGCCAAGATCCACTTTTACAAAGGGAGTTGGACATGGCATTCAAGGGGTTGATCAACAAAATAGTGTTGATATATCTTGATGATATCACTGTGTTCTCATAAAAACAGTAGCTTGATCACCTCTTTCATTTGAGAGCACGTATTTCAAATATGTATAGATTTGGGGTATCTGTTGAATCCCCAATACTGCATATTCCTGGCTCATGACGGCAGGCTCCTAGGCCTTAGTGTGTCAAAGGAAGAGATTGACGGTTGACCCAAAAAGAGTTAGAAGAAATTCGAACATTGACCTTGCAAGTCATAAGAAGGCTCTGAATCAGAGCAGGATCAGGGAAGGATCAATTTTCGACTCCATGCAGGTTTGAGCCAAATTTTTTGCACTCTTGTGAAGCCAATACCATGTGATGTCATTGAAGAAGAGCATGACATTCACCCCCGGTGGACAAATTGAATCAAAGACAAGTTTTGAAGCCGAATAAAAAGGATATATCCCAAGATCCAACTCTTATTAATCCAGACTTTTCAGAAGGACTTCATGTTGTATGCTTTTGGTAGTGGGGACTATGAAAGATCTACAATGACCCTATCTTAGCAAGAAGCTAAAGAGAAGAGGTTCTGAAAAACCGAGATATCCATTCTTTAGCCAATATATTTAATAGGATTATGAAGTGAGGTACTCTTTCATTGAAAAGCATCTTCTTGCAGTGATTAGGAGCTTGAAGAAGTTCAAGACACTTAGTCTCAAAGAAGAAACATCCAAGATGCTGAAGTCTCTCATGCGGGAGTCAAGGACTTCCTTTTGAACAAGGATCTAAATAAGAAAGTATGCAGGATGGATCACTGAGTGTCATGGAATATGACATTGACGATTAAATCTCACTAAGTTGGTCCATGGAAAAGGACTATGTGAAAAACTAGTCGTCAGGATTCCAATCGTTTGAGAGCAATAGTTACATGAAAATGGAAGTCATTTTGGTACTACAAGACGGTCAAGGAAAAGTGAAGTGACGATGTCAGCACTATTCCTTGTTGGAAGGCAGAATATGATGCACTTCCTCCATCGAATAGTCACTATGCCCTCCAGAAATGAGAAAAGGTAGACAGAGGAGATACTTCAGATTAAAAGCCATTCCATATATGTTGTTGATGGTGTCTTATTCAAGAAAGTGGTGTTCTACTGAGATGCATTAGAACAGGTCAAAGTGAAAAGGTGTTACAGGAGTTTTCATGATGGAGAAGCGGAGGCTCATTTTTCCCCACGGTTAATGACTCTCCTTCAGATAAATGAAGGCGGGCTATTATTAGCCCAGCGATGTTTAGTCCACTGCTACACATGGATCAAAAAAGGTAACAAATGTGCATTCGTCATAGGAAAAGAGAGGTTAGCAACACTTACATTGCACCCAATTTCAGTTGACCAACCGTTCATACAATGTAGATTGTATTTCATTGGGGTCATCAATCCAAATTCAATTTCCAAGGACACAAGTGGATTCTCACACCAATTAGACTATATCACCAAGTGGACTGAGGTAGTAAAGCGCTCAAGGAAGCAAACAAGTCAAGCATATTTGACTTCTATGAAGGAATAGTGACTAGGTTTGGTGTAATAGTCACTATCATATTAGACAATGCATTATCATTCCTAGGTTCCAAGATCACATAATGAGTTGTCAAGAATGTAATCTACTTAAGCACCTCTTGTAAACTATTACCCACAGGGTAATGGGGCAGGCAGAGTCCATCGAATAAGAATTTTCTAAAGATATATCAAAAGGACTCTAGATGGAAAATCAAAGGACATGTTATACGCCATGAAGATCTGAAAATCATCATTATGGGCTTAACAAGAGAGACACCAAAGAGTTCAATAGGTAATTTCCCTTAAAAGATCTAGTATTTGTGAAAGAGGCAGATGTTTCGATCTATATCATTAAGATCTACTTGCATCCTTGGAGCTCATGAATAAGTTGGATTATTTGAGTTTGAAGCCAGATGGAAGGCTAGGTATGTAGAACTGATGGAATTAGAATAAATAGAGAACATGTGCAGTTCAAACAATGGAGAAAGATCAATCCTTAGTCAAAAGATGGTTTGAATCTATAGAAAGCAAGAGCAAAGACTCTTTTCAGAAGGGGGACCATTAGTTCTAAAGTGGGATGCAGGTTGGGAAAAACCAAGAAGGAACTCAGAGTTTGATGCCATTTGGAGTGGCCCCTACATGGTAACAGTATATAAAAGTAGCATTTCCTTCTAATTGTCTACACGTTGGATGGATTTTAGATCCTTTCTGATTCCTTGGTTAACATTTGATCTACCTTAAAATTTGCTATCTGAAAAGGAAATTGTTTCACCCTTTTGGTAAATATTATCCCAAGATTTTAATTCGTTCATAAGTCCTTCGTATGCATCATTTGTCTAGTTGTAGTTTAGGTTTCAGTTTCCCTAAGTGCGTCGACACATAGGTTTCATTAGATCCTAGGTTTAGATACCATATGTGGTTGCAATGTGCCTCCAAGAGAATGTGTTCCTACACTAATTTTCCAAAAGAAGGTGAATGCTCTAGGTCAAAACAATTTTCTAATCTAAAAAATATCACCTTTAATATTTTCTTATGAAAATTGAGAGTGCAAGCAGCGGTATGAGGTTAGGATCAACAGTAGTTTGACAAGAAGTCAGGATTGGGGAATTTTTAGGATCAGTACCAGGCTATCATTCATGACTCACATGCCTGAATGGATACTTTAAGGCAATTGATCTGATTCTCACCTGTGAAGCAGGAAGGTGATCCTAAGCGTGAGTCGCCAAATTTGTTATTGCAATTTTTCCTCTCAATGAAAAGTTTGATCAAACACGAAATTCCTTGAGAAATGAGAAAGTTCAAGAGTTGCAATCCTGCCATGCGACCAGCTCTCACATCTTCAGGATATCATCCCTCCTCAGGTTGAAGCATTAGAGTGCTCGCTCAAATGAAAATGGATTGGCTGAGGATAATGCAATGGCCAACGGAAGCCTCCATGTTCTGCTTCAGGGCAAGCTTCAAGGTGAAAAATAGAGAAAGGAAGTGTTCACTCGAGGCCCGAATCGGCTAAGTATAAAAAGGGATCAGTGGAGCCTCCACGTGTCTCTTCAATGTAACTTCAAAAGGTGTGACAAAAGTGGAGACCCCAAACAATTGCAAGTTCTCCACATGGTCAGAGCCCAAAAAGGAAGAACCAACCATTAAAAATTCTAAGTATAAAAAGGTTTAGCAGAAGCCTCCACGTGCCTCATCTACGTAACTTCAAAGGTAAAATCCAAAGGTAGTCCCTAAACGAGCGCAAACTTGTCCTCACCAATGTGGCACTATGATAATTCTCCACCGGGAACTCCTCGTGCTATGATTATTTACTAATGCACAACTTTTAGTTTGGTGGATGTAATCTGGAAACACAAGAAACATAACAAAAAAATACCATAGACTATGATACGAAGGAATGATGACAAATCTGAAATATAAGTGTAAATTATAATATCAACATGAAATTGTTACAATCTCACCCATGAGGTACTTCAAGTGTTACTAACTTCACTTGCCTTCCAACAATAACTATGGGAGAAACTTCACAATTACACCTCTTAATGGCTTCTTTTACACACTTTCTAAATGATAGCTTCCTTCACACACTTACTAATACAATATTTATCACTTCTTCCTTCTATGCTAAATGAGGGGGGTGGCCTCTCTATTTATAGAAATTTCAGACTTATCCACCCTATCTCTAAGATAGGATAAGAAATCTACTCTGACGAATCATATTCCATACCTTAACTCTTATCTTTACATGTAAGCTTATCTTTTAAGATAAGATAAACCTTATCATTTCACATGGGTTCCACATTTTTAGAATTTTTACAAATAAAATACACAAAATATTTATGACCTCACTCCTTGTCCTTATTACCAATATAATATTTCTAATTCCTAATCATGTAGACCCTACTTCTCTACTTACCCTAACTTTGACATTTTAACATTACCGAACCACTTACGACAAATATTTACTTTTTACCACAACATTCCTATTGTACTTTGACTGTTACCATACTATACATTATTGGCGGCGTCGTACCGGCAGTGCCATTATCTTCTATCAGACGCTACTACTAATTATACTTAACAACATCCTATTCCTAATACATACATTAATGAAATAGAAATTACGGAGGAAAATTTTAGTGTCGACATCTTCCCCCTTCCTAGCTTCTACTCCGTCCTCGGAGTAGACTATTCTGGTGCTTGGAAAATATTTAACTTGTCGTGGTTGACCCATTTTGTAATGGGAGTGCCATCCAATTCCTCCAGTCGATATGTACCATTTTCATGCACAACTGCTATTTTGTAGGGCCCCATCCATTTGGGAAGAAATTTTCTCTGCCTTCTTTTTTTGTATCTGGAATCATATACTAGAACCAAGTCATTCACATGAAATGGAGACCAATGGATCTTTTGATCAAAGTATTCCTTCTGCTTCATTTTCTTCTTATAGCTTGTATCCTTCACTATTTCCCTCATTTCCTCTAGCAAATGAAGATGTACCAACCTTTCTTTTACTGAATCACTTTCATCCATCCTTTCATTTTTCATAACTCTCACAGTGGGAATATCAAACTCAATAGGAAGAACTGGATCAATGCCATAAGCCAACTGAAATGGGGAGTATCCTGTTGCTGACTTTGATGTTGCCCTATATGCCCACAATGCTGCATGAATCCTTTTATCCCACTTATGTACTTGCAAGGCTGCATCTTTTGCTAGAATTTGACACAACACAAAATTTGTTCGTTCCACCTATCCATTTGTGCTTGGCTTGTATGTTGTTGCCTTCCTGTGCTTAATAGAAAACTTGTTGACTAGGGCTTCTACCACCTCATTAATGAAGTGGCTTCCTTGATCTGTTACAATTTCTAATGGACAACCAAATCTGGTGACAATGCGTTCATATATGAACCTTGCCACTTCATCCATGGAAGTTGTTTTCAATGGCCTAGCTTCAACCCACTTGGTTAAATAATCTGTGGCAACTACAATATACTTATTTTGGCATGGGGTAGTTGGAAGTGGACCTACAATATCTATTCCCCACTTTTCAAAGGGACCAAGTGGAAGAATAGGGCATAATGGAGCTGATGAAGTCTTACGGTTACCATGTGTTTGACAAATATCACATGTCTTACAATAATTATAACAATCTCTAAAAAGAGTGGGCCAGTGATAACCTGCATCCAAGATCCTTCTTGTTGTAAGTTGTCCAGAGAAGTGTCCTCCACATGTACCATTGTGGAATTCTTCTATCAGCTCCTTCCCTTGATCACGTCCAACTGCCCTCTTGTACTGTCCATCAGGTCCTATTCGAAATAATACTCCATGCAGAATAGAATATGGACGACTGGCTTGAGTAATCTTCCTCTTAGTCTTTGCATTGGCACCATCAGGAAACTTGAATTCATTCAGATAATTCCAAATATCTATGTATTCACTAGGGATTGTGTCAAGGGATAACAATGTTGCATCTGGGAAATCATCATCATCACAAGATGAACCTAAACCATCATAGGCTCGAGAGAGTGCATCTACATTGACATGCTTCTTTCCTGGCCTATCTATAATATCAAATTCAAATTCTTGTAGCAAAATTATCCATCTTGCTATCCTCCCTGATGGGTTAGGCTTATTTACAATATATTTTAGAGCCTGATGATCTGTTACAACTATAAATTTCTGCCCTAGCAAGTAATTTCTAAACTTCTTTACAGCAAAAATGATAGCTAGAGCCTCTTTTTCAGTTACAGTATAATTTACCTCAGCACTGCTCATTTGTCTACTCCCAAAGTAAACTGGATGATCATTCCCATTTTCATCCTTTTGGCTCAGAGTACTTCCTAGTGCTGCATCTGAAGCATCAGTATACACAATGAATGGCTTGCTCTAATCTGGATTCTTTAAAACAGGTGAAGACACCAAAGCTTCCTTCAGTTGTTCAAAAGCTTCATGCGCCTTATTTCCTGGTTCATAAGTAACATCCTTCTTCAAGAACTGGGTTAGTGGCTGTGCAATCTTTGAGAAATTCTTGATGAACCTTCTATAGTAACCCACATGGCCTAAAAATGATCTCAACTTACTTCTATTCATAGGAAATGGTAACTCTTTGATTTTTGAAACTTTATCAGGATCAGTACCAATACCATCTCTGGATACAACATGCCCTAACAAAACACCTTTAGAACATCCAAAGACACACTTTGTAGGGTTTAGTGAGGCTTGTGCTTCATCTAACCTTTGAAATGTTGTCTCCATCTAGTGCAGGTGGTCCATCTTGCTCCCATAGATGTAAAAATCATCCAGAAATACTCTGATGAAGTTCCCAATGTAGGGTTCAAACACCCTATTCATCAAACGTTGGAACGTTGCCAGAGCATTACACAACCCAAAAGGCATAACTCTATAAGCAAACATTCCCCAAGGAGTGGTGAACGTGGTCTTCAGCTGATCTTTCTCCGCTATACGAACTTGGTTGTATCCACTATATCCATCAGCAAAACTATAACACTCCTGGCCAGCTACTTCGTCCAAGATCTGATCTGAGAATGGAAGAGGGTAATGATCCTTCTTTGTTGCCTTGTTGAGCTTCCTATAATCAACACAAATGCATAGCTTCCCATTATTTTTTATTGAGATCACAATGGGAGAAACCCATTCTGAATTCTCCACAGTAAATATGAATCCTGCATCAAGCAACTTATCTATTTCTTCTTTTACAGTCTTGGAAAAATTAGGATTCATTCTATATGGCATTTGCTTTATGGGCTTAGCACCATCTACCAGCTCAATAGAATGTTCTACCCAACTTACTTGATGGAGTTCCTTGTAATCAAAAGTGAATAGGTGTATGTACCTTCGAAAGAGCTGGAGGTAGGATTCCTTCTCACTCTCCATCACAACATCACCAATCTTTATTTGTTGGAGACGATCATCAATTTCTTCTTCAGATAATTTTATGGGTTCATGAGTCGGTGTGACTGGAAGGATATCCATGACCAAAACATCAACCTCACTTTCTTCATCTTCTGTGTCCACTTCACTGGTACTAGAGTAATCAGAGGATGTCCAATCATCAGTTTCATCACTTGAATCCATAGGTTCTGCCTTATGATGCCGAGGGATCACGTTTATCTTCACCCTCTCTCTGCCACATCCAAGTGTCATGAAGCCTTCATTCCAGTAGTTTCTTGCATGAACTCTCCTTAGCCATGGCCTTCCCAACAACATTGGGTACGCAACAGTACCATTTTTCATCACCTGAAAGTCTACCACACATACAACACCCATAACAGATATTGCCACATTTGAAACAACACCTTCTGGTTTAGTTTTTCCCTTATTTAATGACCTTAACATAAGTGTTGAGGGGCGATCAATTTTTAAACCCAACATATTCATTACAGACTCGATCATTACATTAACTACAGCACCTCCATCTACTAAGACATCATGAATTGAAATACCATTACATAATACCTCATCTTGTGGAGCGTAGGGATCCGCCTCTGCCTCCAAAACAGGGACCTCAACCTCCTTCCTTCATCAAGCATTGAGTCCACTTCGCAGCTCCCGCCTCTTCTCAGAAGACATAGCCAAAAGTTGACCATATGTAATATTTGTAGGCCTTTTGGATAGATCTTCTAAGATGGAGTATGGTCCTTGTCCCTGTGAAATCAGAAAATCCTGCACACCCAACTTTCTTCTCCTATGTTTCTTACTAGTTTCTCCTTTCATCTTCTTAGGATCATTTCCATCTTGGTTATCTTTTTCTTTCTTTCTTTTTGTTACAAACACATCTGCTTCATTATTTATGCTCCTATCTACTACATCAAAAGAATTCACAGGTGTTTTTCCTTTATCATTATCTCTTGTACCAGATGTAGAAGCTCTATCTAGACAATTATACTTATAATGACCCTTTTTATGACAACCATAACATACAACTTCAGAAATATTTCTTTTTGGACCTCTATCTCCTCCCTGAGAACTAAATTATTTTCCTTGAAGAAGATTAATAGTTAACTGACCCATCTTCTTGAGCAGATCTTCATACTCAGTAGATGTACTAGGAGAAAGATTTGTGCTCACTGAGAGTGGTTGTGGATTCTGGACCAAAGGTGTTGGTGTAGGCTCTACTTTAGCAACAATTTCTTTGGGCTCCTCTTCCATGCTTTCTTCTTTCCTTCTTGCAATCTCCTTTGCTTGTTCGAGGGTCGCTGGGCGGTCATACTTCACTCGTTTTCTGATCTCTGGCTTCATCCCAAGAATGAAGTGCTTACAGAGGAGATTATCCATGCCATTCATCAACCCATCCACTAATCCTTCCTTCCATATCTGGGCATCGAGCTTCCTCCTTAGCTCTAGAACACAAGCATGATAATCCCTTATCTTCTCCTTCTCTCCTTGGGATAGCTTTGTGATATCGATCATGAGATCTGCATATTTTTGTTGTTCACCAAATTCTTCAAGAAAACTTTCAGTTAATAAATCCCATGAGTTTTTCACATTATCACCTAGTGTTTCAAACCACCTAAGGGTTGAACCATCCAAAAAGGTAGGAAAAAATTCAGTCCATTGTTCCCTTCTTATAAGGCCATTACAAATACAAGATCATTTAAACTCTTGAATGAAAGAGGAAGCATCTTCATTAGATTGGGCTGAAAAAATAGGAATCTTCCCCATTTCCAAAAGTAACCACAGTGAAATACCAACCCACAAGTACAATCAACAAGACTTATGTGCACAAATAATTAGAATCACTATAACAGAAAGTGACTTTACACCTTTCTACAGTAAAATAGGAATGACCATGGTAAACTATGGTAAAACTTGACTTACTGCGGTAAAAACTGACTTTACTGTGATAAACATTATTCGTGGTAAAAAGTGAAGTTGCTGTGGTAAATACTATACATGGTAAAAAGTAGACTTTATTATGGTAAATACTATTCATGGTAAAAAGTGACTTTACCATGGTAACTACTATGCACAGTAAAAACAAGGTTACCCTCCAAATGATTTCTGACTAAGTGGGAATATCTCTCCAGAAAATCCACCAACGAGGAATGGTCCCAAAAACGGAACCAAAATGTCATCACCAATCCGGCACTATGATAATTCTTCACCAGGAACTCCTCATGCTATGATTATTTACTAATGCACAACTTTTAGTTTGGTGGATGTAATCTGGAAACACAACAACAAACATAACACAAAAATACCATAGACTATGATACGAAGGAATGATGAAAAATCTGAAATATAACTGTAAATTATAATATCAACATGAAATTGTTACAATCTCACCCATGAGGTACTTCAAGTGTTACTAACTTCACTTGCCTTGCATCAATACTATGGTAGAAACTTCACAATTACACATCTTAATGGCTTCTTTAACACACCTTCTAAATGATGGCTTCCTTTACACACTTATACAATCTTTCTCACTACTTCCTTCTATGCTAAATGAGGGGGGTGGCATCTCTATTTATAGAACTTTCAGGCTTATCCACCTTATCTCTAAGATAGGATAAGAAATTTACTCTGACGAATCATATTCCATACCTTAACTCTTATCTTTACATGTAAGCTTATCTTTTAAGATAAGATAAACCTTATCATTTCACATGGGTTCCACATTTTTAGAATAATTACAAATAAAATACACAAAATATTTATGACCTCACTCATTGTCCTTATTACCAATATAATATTTCTAATTCCTAATCATGTAGACCCTACTTCTCTACTTACCCTAACTTTGACATTTTAACATTACCGAACCACTTACGACAAATATTTACTTTTTACCACAACATTCCTATTGTACTTTGACTATTACCATACTATACTTTATTGGTGGTGTCATACTGGTAGCGTCATTATCATCTAGTGGGTGCTACTACTAACTATACATAACAACATCCTTATTCCTAATATACACATTAAGGAAATACAAATCACGGAGGAAAATTTTAGTGCCGACATTCCACCCTACCTCAGCCTAGTAAGTCGAGACCAATAGTTCGAAGACTACGCTCTATATAATAGAAGTTAAATATACTTTATTAACTATGTCGAGTAGGTTTTACTAACTCAGAAAGTTAACCTTATCAAACTAACTCTCTTTCATCTTCATGGTTGGATAGTCTCTCAGGTAGCTTAAATATCAACTTTCTCGTTGATGCTAACTCATATGACATTAAATATAATACATTGAGCTAAATGACGTGATTGATTAGCTTAAAAATGAAAATGAAACAATGTCATCAAAGCCATTCATGGATTTTTTGGTCAAAAT